>OX463842.1:1057207-1534872 GCA_949825065.1 Odontocerum albicorne | reverse complement strand
AAAAAAATGCTGTAAGGAAGCTGCTGATGGATCTCCAGGTAGATCTGATGTCAGAATCCAATATTTACAGTTCGCGAAGTAACTGAAAACCTAAAATAAACATATATAACCCTTCGCTAAAACCAACCAAAAAAAAAAAAATAAAAAAAAAAAAAAAAAAAATAAAAAAAAAAATATATATATATATATATATATATATATATATATATATATATATATATATATATATATATATATATATATATATATAATATATATATATATATATATATATATATTATATATATATATATATATATATATATATATATATATATATATATATTTATATATATATATATATATATATATATATATATATATATATATATATATATATATATATATATATATATATATATATATATATATATATATATATATATATATATATATATATTATATATATATATATATATATATATATATATATATATATATATATATATATATATATATATATATATATATATATATTTATTTTGTAATATTTTTAATCTGTCAAGAATAGTGGGTTCGAATCCCGAGGAAAAGCACCCTTAAGGAAAATGTATTCTGTAAACGGTATTTTTATTGTTTATCACTGCTAATACATCAATTTTATTTTTGAATTGTTATGTTAGAATTTTTTTATCACGAAGGTCAAAAAACAGTTTAAGTATATAAATAAATTTAGACAGCGAACCCTGCTGCGGTCCCTGGCTCCAGGCGTCCCGTTCTTCGGCTTCGGTCCTTGCTAGAGGCAAAACAGCCAAAACCCTCAGGCTATTAATCAGTTGGGAGGTGAGGATTTACCCTCTATATATTCTGATTCCAAAAATGATTGCTTAGTGCTAAAGTAAGTCCATGGGAAATTTCACAACACGTATCAGCACCATCACCATAATATTTGTTACCTTGATACAGATATTAAAAAACAACAACATATAGAATTTGACGTTATAAAATAGGAAAAAAAAACAGTACAAATCAAAGAAAACAACACAGCAAATCAATACAATTCAATCAATTCATCCCGGCAAGAACAATTTCTTCATTCACTTTACTCCTGTTAGTAACCACACTCATATTGATAATGACCTTATTGATTTTCCAATCTGTGTAGTTTTGTAATGCAAGAGTAGTACAAATAATTAGTTGCAACCACTTCACTACGAAACAAAATATTTTGCCAAGTGGGCCTACAAGGAACGTGCAACATGACATGCTGAGTTAGTTACGAACTATTGAAATATTACGAGCTAACAATCCTCAACAATATTCTTCTTCTTCTTAAACTTTATGTAGACTCTCGAGAGTCTGTTACTGCAGGATTGTCATGTGATGCTGAGCTCCAGCTATCTCTCCATCGTTTCGGGGGTCTCCCTGGCGGACGCCGTCCATCCGGCACCTCATGCAGAGCTATGTATGGAATTCTTGTGGAATTCATTCTCTGTACATGTTGGTACCAGTATCGTCGATGCTGTCGTCCCCATCTGACCACATCTTGGACCTCACAGACCTCTCGGATTGTGGTGTTCCTTACACGATCACACAAAGTCTTCCCAGCAATAGCGCGCAGAGTTTTCATTTCCGTTGTCCATAGCATACATTTTGGGCTGACAGTGTCCGCCCTCGCTTCGATGCCATATGTGAGGATAGGTCGCACACATGTCTTATAAATGCGTACCCTGCTATCCGTTCTCATATCTTTATTCCTCCATATGATATATCTCAGGCAGCCCGCCACAACTGCAGCTTTATCTACCTGAGGCCTTACTTCTCTGGGGAGGTCATGAGAGCTGAGCAGTTCATTGCCAAGATATCTGAACTGGGTTGCTTGTTCAATTTGCTCGTCACGTACTGAAATTCTGCACTCCAGTGGGTCTTTGGAGAATGTCATACACTTGGTTTTTGCTACGGAGATAATCATGTACTTTGAGCAGGATTCATCAACCTTTGTGAGCATTCTCTGTAAGTCATTTTTGTTTTCAGCTATGAGTGTAGCGTCGTCGGCATAACAGAGAATTCCCACCGCTTCCTTACCAAGACTACCCCAACTTGAGAGATGCAACCTCTGCAATGATATTATCCATTATGCAGTTTAAGAGAAATGGGCTTAGGCTATCGCCTTGTCTGATTCCAACTGATGTTTTTATGGGTTTAATATACTCGTATTTCCCATTTGCTCTGATTTTTGTGTTACTATTCAGGTTGATCTTTTTTATGACATTAACAATATTGTGAGGTCAAAAAACTAACTTTTATCTGACGAGGTTGTATGTAAGCCTTCTCCAAAATATGCCTCCTCTAACTTCTTGGGAATAAGAAATATTGAAGATGATCTGATTGCCTTGGCAAGAGTATCTGAGGTTTAAGAGTTTTCGTTAATACTGGTTAAAGTTTGTTCTAATTTATTTATTTTCTCAAAACAGGCTTAGCCCAATTACTTTGAAAATACAAGAAATGTTAACATTAAAAATAAAGAAAAATTGTACAGAAAAAAAAAGTTAAATAAAATAAAAAAATAATGTATATGCATGCATACATAAACACAAACATATAGTATTAGCTATGACGACCAAGGTCTGAGCGAATGTGATGGAATACAAGTAGCCTGAACGAGTGGACTTGTTTTTGCTAAATAATTAGTGTAAGAATTGTTATCTAGTTATAAGTAGTATGTAGGTGTTAATTATTTCTAAGATCACATATATTAAGATTGAAAAAATAAAATAAAATGATATGTAGGAAAATAAGATGAAGTAAGTGCATAAATGATAACATATAATAAAGATTAGTTAAGTAATAAATGTGTATATAGGTATAGCCTTGACAAATGTTTGTACAATAATTTACTTTGTTTAATAAAAAAAACATACACCTATATTCAAAGCCACTTAGGTCACTTAAGTTGATGAGTGCTTTCTAACGCGCTCAATCTTAGAAGAAAAAAATACTTTTGCTTTTGGTAATGTGATATGAAATATGTCAATATCCGAAGCAGTCCCGTTCAGAAGATTATTCTTAAGTGATGAAAAGAGATGAACTTGGTGGACCAGTTCGTAAGATGCCTCTTTGCCAGCCCGGGAGTAACGAGTTTAATTTCGGTCGTCACCAAATTTGTTTATAACGGGATCTAGTCTTCACTTAAGGTCACATTTATACCCTTCTGACTGGTTAGATGAGATTGCGATAAGGCACTAAACTCGTCAGGTTGTACTCTATACAACGAAATAATAATACAAACGATGAAGTATTATAACACCAATTTTTTATATATGAGAGGGAAGCGTGGACGTGGAAAACGACGGATAAGAGACAAATAAATGCTGTAGAAATACATCTACTAAGAAGAATATATGGGTTTATTACATTTGATAAAATATGAAACGAAATAATTAGGGATGAATATGAACTCATGACTGATGTGTTGAGTAAGATGAAGAGTTGATTTGGGCATGTAGAATGAATGAATGAAGAAATATTAACATAACAAATATAATTGCAAATATGAGTGGTAGAGGAAAACCAAAAAAAGTGTGGTTATATCAAGTGAATGATATTTTGAAAGAAGGAAATTTAATAAGTCAAATAAATCGAAGAATGCAGAACAGGCGAAGGAATCCTGCCAATAAAGGAATGTGTGGTGTTCTTCCATCTCTACCTACCTCGACAGTAAAATGGCGTGATATTATGTTTGTGCTAAATAATTTCATTCATTGCTCCTTCTTTTTAATAAGTAGTAAGGTTTATAAATTTCTCACATCCATCCATTAATCTGCTTAAAAAAAATAACTAGCTATACAACAATTCTCAAAATTGATAACGAGAAAGCGAATATAATAAAACAAAACGAAGAATAAAAGAAAATTGCTAAAGTTGAACTTAAACTAGAATCCAATTACCGCTGATTCGTGTTGAGAAAAAACCCAAGTCGAGAATTTTGATTTGATCTCATTAATCTTCAACTCAAACACAATTCATAACCCAGTCTCGGGCGGAGAATTCGCGATTCGCAACAAGACAAAGTTCCCCGCCAAATGTGCATGTAATTTGAAACGTATAAAAATTAATTTAAACTTAAATAAGTTTAAATTGCTTTGGAAACTTGAACACGGTTTAAAAGATACTGCGAGAATTTCACCCCCGGCACTCGGTACTGGATTCGCTCTAGCAACACTCGTGACATGTACTTACTCTCTAGTTATCCTCAGAATGAAATACCAGCCTTTGGCTTGCCCATTACTTCTCTACTTCATAGCTAACTAAGTCTTTGAAATTCCGATTTCCTATTAATTTGCTTGTTTTAGTTATAACTAGTGCGGGCGATGTCTGGTAGACAAAAAGAGGGTTGGTTATCTAAATATATTTTTACGAATAAACAAGTTGACCACCCCTTGCTTTATAACTAACAGTGAGACTGTGGGATGAGTTCCCAACCAACGTTAGATTTGCTGTGTTTTTGACACGTTTCAAACAGTGGTAGAAAAACACTACACTTTTATAATTTTGCGTGTTCCATGTCGGCTTTACCTTTCGTTTCCACCATTTAGTGACTAAATATCACTTCAATCAACCTTTCAACGTAACATTTCTAAATAACAGTGATCTTAAGAATCTTCTTGAATATCTCCAACCCAACAACCTGTCTTTACTCCAGAGGTAGCCTATAAGGTTGGTCGAAAGATACTTAAATATTTTAATACGTCAGCAAGATTGTATTAAAATTGGCTGTCCATAAATTAATATGAACCCTTCAGCATATTTTCAAACTCGAATTAATGTCGATAAGTATTAACATCTCATGTGTGAAAGAATTGCAGAGGTCAATTGGTGACATACAAATGTCGAATGGTTGGTTACGTATACGGATTGCTGTGTGCATATGACACGGTGGTGTGGGTGGAGAGAGAAGATGAATTGTAGAGTTTGATGAGTTAAGTGCACGAGAGATGCAAAAAGAAAGCCAAAAAATGAAAAGATGGAAATATGTAAAAAAAAGATAAGAGCAAGTTGACAAATTCCGTTATTTATGTAGATAGTACTTTTACAGATTATGAAAGAGTTGTTAGAAATATCTGACGGCGTGTAGTGATAAGAAACAAAGTTATTGGACACTAAAACATATATACTCGAACCGGGCAGTTTCGAAATTTGAAATATGGTAATGCGCCACAGTATTTTAGTACGAGACTATAAGGAAGTGAATAAATACTAGAGAAGACAACAAAGGGGACAATTTATGACGGAATACGGAATGAAGTGATTAAGGATGAATGTGACCTTAAAGCTGATGTGCTGAGTAAGATGAAGAAGAGCACACATGAATGGTTTGGGAACGTGGAAAATATATGAGAGAAAAACTAATAAAACAAATATGCAGTGCAAATGTGAATTAAGGTGTCGAAGAGGTATATTGGGGTTCTAATGGGTAGTAGGGCTACGATGGAGTATGCTTGTCTGGAAAGTATACTTCTACAAAATGTCCTAATGTGCCACGTTGCAATGTCACCAGTAACACTACTACCAAGTCCAACTCTCTAGCGTTCACGAGTGGTCTCTCAGGCCCCGCGAACCCCGGGCAATGTGACCACTGACATTTCCATCAGTGTTATAGCAGATAGAGAGTGGACGAATGGCGAGTTTTCCAGCGCTATAAAACTGGATCCACCCAGTTAAGGGAAGGAAACCCCAACAGAAAATTCTCCAGAAAAGGCAAAGGGAAACCACTCTGGATATCCCTCTCCAGGAAATCACTATGGAGATAAATTAAACCTATTCTCAGGTGATAGTCAACTTTGGGGGGTCCTGACACAACACTAGGAAGAAGAAGAAGAGGTATATTAAATATGGTTTGATCAAGCGAATGATACTTTGAAAGAAGAAAATATTAGAAGTAAAAGAAATTTTAGGAGGTATAAAGATATAGAACATTCAAAATGTGTGTGTCGAAATAAGAAACAATGACGCAATGTTATTTCTGCCTACCCCAACAATGTAACAGTATGATGGTATGTATCTATTAATCTTTCGAAAATCTAGATATTAATATTATAACACTTCAAGCGAGTAAATTAACAAGTACAGCCTTCTCTTAGGGTATGAAATAAGCCTCATGGATGTAATATGGTATGAATAACAATTAAAAGTGACACGTGAACCCCTGTTGGGGGCACTACAGGATCAGTGGCGTAATTACGGATTAGCGCCCTGACCCCAAAAGGCGTTACACGATACCATATGTGTTACTACTCTGTGTGGACCCTTATCGATTAAAGTTAATAGTTTTATTTATATATTGAAATATATTCTCAACTTAATATCTTGACGCAGTCATTTTTTAATTATCATTTTTAACACTCTAGTCGTCGTCCTCGTCGCTGATGGTCTTCAACTTCATGATGATATTTCTCCAGCCATTTCTTTTTCCGGCCTGATGTGGAGCCTCACACAGTGTGGATTTGGTAACATCCTAGATGTTCGACGCAAGGATATTAATCGTAAGGGTACACGGTCTCTTGGTCTCACGTCAATAACATTTCGCAGTCTGATAGTATTTTTCCAGACTTATATCATCGTGTCGCGATATGTGTCTGAAGAAACACAACACCCTTTGTTGACAGATTACCAGAATATCCAGAAATAAATTATATTCGAGTAGAAGCAGAAAGCAAAATATATCTATATATATACAATTTAATGTAAAGTGAAAAAATCTCTTACAACTAAACCCGTTCTGATCGTCGGAGGTCATCTTCAATCGATTCTCTCCCATGCTTAAAAATACTATTCCAGTTTCAAACCATACTTTTTCCAGGGTAATAGTCCCCGTAAACAGCTATCTCTTCCAAAATGATTTGGGGTGGGGATCCCCTGTTTTGTAAAAAACTTAATGACGATGCGATACTCAATTGTTTCCATGCTTGGGATGTTATTAACGTTTAGCATACTCTGCCGACGATATATTAAACAATACTGTCAAAGTAAGACTAAAACTTGGTGAATATACTTATAATAAGTCATATTATTACCCAGTCTTGTTGTATGTCCTAGATATACATAAGAAGAAACCTTCTCTATTGTATTTCCTTTGATTGTGACAGGTGTGCTCATGGTGACGCAGAAGGCCATGGAGAGAAGAATGTTAAATATCTCCCTGAGGGATAGGAGAACCAATTAATGGATAAGGCAGTAGACCAAAGTAGCTGATGTCGCCGAAAGAGTCGCCATTTAGATGTGGAACTGGGCGGGACACATTGCTAGATGCACAGATGATAGATGGACCCAGAGAGTGCTGGTGTGGCGCCAAAGACAGGAAAGAAGAAGTGTGGGCCGTCCTCAGACACGGTGGTCAGACTGCGTTAGAATAGTGGCCGGGAGCAACTCGAAACGATGTGCCCAGGAAAGAGAGGAATGGAGGAGGAGAGGGGAGGTCTATGTTCAACTTTGGACGGAGACGGGCTGATGATGATGAGTCATATTATCAGGACATGCGCATGCGCACTACCACCCCCTCCTTGAACCCTTTCATTCCACGAATTTATTGACCTCCCCTCGTGTATGAATACTACACACTTTAAGGTTTTCTTTCTAAATTTGTTTTTATTAACATTTTACTTGGTGAGAAAACCGTAGAAAACTTACCAAGGTCAGACAAACTGCAAAGAAACCTTTGTGGGTCTTCCGATATGTGATAGTTACACATTCGACTTTAGGTGAAGTTTGAGTTTTTCAACAATGTAGATATATTTAATATAAGTATATCATATATAGTATTGGCCAGAATATCACAACAATATTTAGAAATAGCTTCTAACTTTGTGCTCTCCTTTATTAATATAAATAACCTAGTATAAACGACACATTTAGGACAATACTTTGCCTCTGGAGTTGAGTAACCCTGCATCAACATGTTGAAGGTTTCGATTCTGCAAAGCGACTTGCATCACGTTCTACAAGTGAGCCCATGTGTTTTTTATATCTCGAGATCTATCCATAAAATTCTCTAAAAATCCAATTCTTGTTCTATGTAAGCATTGTTCCACTAAAAACAAATCTAAGTTCTTTACTACCATAAAATAAGTCTTCGACAATTACGTAGTCTACTTGGTGAAGTTTGGTAATATTTTATGGTATACATACATATTATATATTGAACTTAAATATACATATAATTATTCAATAACTTTAAACAATGACTGTAATTTATTACAATATTACTACTGCTTGTTGTATCGTCATGTTAGTTTAAGATAAAGATTTGTATTTTTTGTCAATAATTTTAAGTTTTATTATTTAATTTAATTTAAAAGTGCAATATAGCGTATGTCTTTTTTTCTAAATGATTAAATCACTTTGTATCATGCAAACATATATACCATCATACTTTATCCTTTTAAAAGTTAGCAGAAGGAACAGATCTCCACACATTTCCGAGTTGACAGACAGCGTTTGGTTAAATTTTTTAGATAAAAAATAATTTAATTCCTTTTGATAAGTATCTTCTTCCCAGTGTCATATCAGGTCCCCCCCAACGTTGAATATCACCTGAGAGTAGACATATTTGTCCTTGGCACCCCGAAAAAGATCTCCAACGCCCCTTATGCCAGTCCAATCATGTATATTGCGGAGCCAGGAGATTTGCCTCTGGCCAGCATCTCTTCGGCCTTCCACTTTGCCTTAGATGATCAGGTGCAGTAATTTGTACTTTGCTCCTCTTAGTTCATGACCCAAGTAGGACACCTTTTTTTATTTTAATATAAGTCAGCAACTCTCTATCAACTTTGGCTTGTTGAAGAACCCTTATGTTGCTGACCATATCCGTCTAGGGTATTCGTAGCATTCTCCAGTTTTTTTATTTATTTATTTTATTTTATTTATTATTACACATGACAGAAATATACACAATTTGAGAAAAAACAACAGGTAATTTGATTTGGACATACACAATTTTAATGGATCTGGGTTTGTTGCCTTTCATTTGTCGTATCCCCAGTAAACTAGGCTTTTGCCTGTATCTCACTGAGGATATTTAGCATGAAAAAATTAATCGATACTTCTTTCCGATTTTTGATAACACAAAAAACCCCGTTGCACGCTCTCATCAACCTGACAAACAGTGACACTCAACTTCAACTGGAAACATCTTGCGAAACTCCTCACACATTATCACCCCAGAAAGACCAAAAATATTCATCCCACAATATACCGCACACAATCATAAGAATAAAAATCAAAACAAATTCAAAACAAAAAAAAAAAAAGAAAAACACACAGAAACACAAATACAAAAACAACCAAAATTAAAACAACAAGAAGAGACCCACACTCACGAGCTCACATAAATCCTTTCCACTCGTCATTCATCCTGAAAGCCCAAGTACTCAAAATCCGGTCGCAATAACAACCACGCTCCGATCGACTGTCTAAATGGTTTCCTACCTTTACTTTTATCGAAGTCGGGACGCCATTGTATGTAATGGGAGCCAAATAAGCATATTGTCTTTGGGCAAAAGAGGTTTTACTCTAGGGATGGTGAACAATTCATTAGTTGTCATGCGTGTCATGTGTGTCTGCTGAGTTTGAATCTTCCCCTCCTCTCGATGGTAGTGCCAGATAATGGATTTGAGATGTAAATTGGCTATGTTCAAGACCTGATACTCTCTGAAAAGCTCCGCCGTGGGATACCGAGCAGGAAGTTTATTGATTATTTTCACAATCAATTTTTGGGAAACCTGTAATATGTGTTTTTGGGTTAAGGTGCATCCCCCCCAAACTGATATACCGTAAGAAAGTGCTGACTGACATAAGGCGAAGCATATACTTTTAAGAATATTTTCACTGAGCACATTTCGAATCATACGGAATATGTATCCTAGTTTTCTGATTTTTGCGCTCAAAGTGTTAATATGGACCTTCCAACGAAGGAACTGGTCAACATAAACTCCAAGGTACTTTATACTATCAACCCTTTCCAAGGAAACACAACTACAGTCAGACATGGGTGAACAAGTGTGTAGTGTTATGTATTTATTTGTAGGTGCTTGAGTTCTTGTAGATATGCTA
This sequence comes from Odontocerum albicorne, assembly GCA_949825065.1. NCBI lineage: Eukaryota > Metazoa > Arthropoda > Insecta > Trichoptera > Odontoceridae > Odontocerum > Odontocerum albicorne. The sequence continues at coordinate 1,524,786 of OX463842.1, read as the reverse complement.
AATGTGATGTATTTAGTTTTTTGGGAATTTAGAGTCAATAAATTTGAGTCCATCCATTCTTTAACTACACGCAATTCTTCGTTAGCCTTTAAGAATACATCATCCCATGTTCGGCCCTCGAATAGAAGAACCGTGTTGTCCGCAAAAGTAATAATCTTACCCCTGAGAGAAAGATTACACAACTGATTGACATATATCAGGAACAATATAGGTCCCAGAACACTATCTTGAGGTACTCCGAATCTTACAAAAAGAGGCTCACCAAATACACTATCACCCAGTTTGACTCTCTGAGTTCTATCAGACAAGTAAGAAGAGAACCAACTAGAAGAGCGCCCACATATGCCCACCTCCATCAATCTGGTAAGTAATATTCGGTGAGACACTGTATCAAAAGCCTTTGCAAGGTCCAAAAAAACTGCCAAACATGCCTTCTTATTATCCAAAGTGTTGGTAACGCTGTTTACTAGACTAAACAAAGCAGTTTCAGTTCCCACATTCCTTTGGAAACCAAACTGATTAGGAGAGATAATGTTGTGCATATTGAAAAATTTCATCAGTCGGTCCTTCACTATTTTCTCAATAATTTTTGAAAGAATGCTCAGCAGAGATATGGGTCTATAATTTTTTAAGTCATCCATCGAGCCTCCCTTGTGTATTGGGACAATATGCGAACGTTTTAATGCAGCTGGGAAAGTTACACCTCTAAAACTCAAATTGATTACATGTTTCAGTGGTAGTGCTATAAATCTTTGAGTATGTTTTACCAGTGCAGATGTAATCTGATCAGGCCCCGGGGCGCTACTTGCCTTAAGTGTGTTAATAGTCGCTAGAATTTCTTTCTCCGACGTTGGCGTTAGATAAAATGTATATTCGGGTACTTTTAAAGAATGAAGAATAGCGTCATTCAATGACTGTTCAGTCGTTTTGTTCCTATTAAGTATGTTACGTGAGAGATTATTGCCTACATTGGCGAAATATTCGTTAATGTCACTACAAAGCTTTTGTGGTTCCTGTGTCAATGATACTTTTGTGCCATCAATGTTTAATGTAGAAGGGGCATTTCTCTCTCTCACTGTACCGGTGATGTCCCTGATAACACTCCAAATTATTTTTGTTTCTTGCATGTATTCCTGTATTGTTTGTAAAATGTTATTGAGTGTGGATCACTGCTTGACTTGAGATCCCGGTGCAGACGATCTCTTTTGCGTATACAATAAATCAATCCATCAGTGATCCAAGGTTTGAGCTTTGTGAACCTTCTGCTTCTACTTTGTGTTGTCTGTGTGGCTGAGTTGATATGGGAGTTAAAAGCATTAATAAAGCTCTCCAGAGCTTCATTTACACTATGGGACTTGAGAGTGTGTTGCCAATTTTCCGAATCAAAGGAGTGCAAGACCTCCGGTATACTCGTGATCCTTTTTCTCTTCATGCCCATCCCTATTTGTCTACCTGCACCCTCTGAAAACCCCAATATAATTGCGTAATGGTCAGTAATTGTTGTCTCATACACTACTGCTCTAGCCTTCTGCCGAGTTCTCCCCATTGCGTGATCAATGCAGGAACCCGAGACCAAGGTCACGCGTGTGGGAGTCGTGATAAAAGGAATCAATCCATGAAAAGTCATTAGCTCTAGGTAGTTCAAGGTATTTCTCTGATCTTCCACCAATATATCAATGTTCACATCCCCCACAAGCACGACCTCCCGAGAACTTTGCCTAATCAATTGATCGAGACCCACCAAAAACGACTCAATATCATGCATAAGTGGAGGACGATAAACAGCAATTATAGTCTGCATATTCAGTTGGATCCTCAACACATTAGCAGCAGTGACGCTTATTTCAGTGACAGTAATCTCAAGATCTTTTTTTGCATATACCACAACTCCCTCATTCTGAGTTATATTATGTGTAGATTTATGTATGTTATAACCGTGTAAGTTTGCCTTGGCAGAAACTTGTCCTTGAACCAACACTCCGTTAGAACAATCAAGTCAAAATCAGCATTTAGATCTGATAGAAAAACAATAAAATCATCGAAGTTTCTATCGTAGCTGCGTATGTTCAGGTGAATAATTTTTAGTTGCCGATAATCACTCATAAGTGATCTAAAGGATGAGATATTATTCGTATGAAAGCCAATTACGCTGATAATCTCATCAGCATCATCGTTCCCTTCCAGCATCATTAACCTCAGTCAAGCGGCTCAGTTTGGTGATTACGAAGATAATTGAACGATAAAAGATTGAGCTTTTGTGTTTACAGATTTTAAGTGTGTAAGCAAATGAATGACAACTACAACAAAGAAACCGATGCAGATAAACAGAGGTAGAAAATTTAAAGCAACTTACAGGAAATATCACCATCAAGAAAGGCAGCTGATTAGAAGTCCGAGGGATGCTAATTGTATGAAATTGTACGTGGAGAGAGAAGCTTAAAGCCTTGGATAAAGAAAAAACATTCACGAAAAAACAGAGCCATACCTCGACAAAAACAAGTCCAGATTCATTCATTCTGTCGTGTGCCATGAAAGAGATAGGATCCATTTGTCAGAGTTTAGACAGGTCTGACTCTTTACTTACATAAATTATTTTAGAGCCATCCTCCCTTCTAGCACACACACGACCCGATTTTATCCAGGCATACTTGTATCCCTTACTTTCACTCACTTTCTTGGTCAGACTCAGCATACGCTTACATCGTCTTGTTGAGAGCTCCGAAATGTATATCTGACTCTTGACCAGCGACAAACCCAGATCCTTTGTATTAAGTTTATCAGATCCATTCTTATTGGCAGTCCTATAAGTCTTGACTACATTCAACATGGTGTTCCTGTATGCTTCGTCCTTGAAAGTCACAATTATAGGCCGGGGATTCTTCTGGGAGGATTTGACGGAAGCTCTCGATATCTCCGTTACGTATTCTGGGAGGCAGCTAAAATTTATTGCACTGGTCACCTTGCTCCACATTTCGTCAATGTTCTCTTCGGGAGATTCAGGACATCCTCTTATTTCAATATTCCTTGTAAGACTCTTCGACTCAAGCAGGTCAATCTTTGCCTCCAGAAACTCAACACTCATTTCCAATTTTTCGTTTTTTATCTGAAGAGATTCCATATCTGAAGTCCTTTTCTCACACAAGGCAACCCTATCACAAATTTCATCATATTTTGATGACAGGAAGGAAACCGATTTCATGACTTCCTCATTTGGCCGTTTGATGCCCAAATATAAGATGTGGACTTCCCAGTGCATCCATATTTCGAATGCTTCCAGTCGGTTTATACTACCAGCTTTGATACGTATACAGTTGACAAAGATATGTCAAGAATTTTCTACCATGCCAGCATGACAATTGCAAATTGTGATTATACTCGTAGCAACCTCTTTTGATATTTAGTGCTTGATAAATATCTTCCCATATAAACTTGATGTCCAATCAACCTAACACACGGTGAGCCTCAATATCCACCATCAATCTGAGATAGAGGAAAGTAAACAATTGTATCACCTGCGAGGGAGATAGACCTAATGAAATAACAAGGGTATATTTTTCAGCGATTACTGTATAACCAAGTTCCGGGGTGTAAGCCTGTAAGATGAACGGCGGAACGAGAACGGATTGGGTTATTAGATTTTTTTAAATCCAAATAAAATTAACCTTTCTCACTCTTGATTCAAAAGTAGTTTAGACCTTTCACATGATTTTCGCTTCTTCATATTTGTTACATTAGGCGTTATCTTTCAGTTAAGACCACAATATCGTCCGTTACCTGGTTTGTGGTCTTTTTCTATTTAGTCCTCCTGTCCCAATTCTAGATAACACGAAATGGTGCAAACTATGTTGTATAAGAGTGAAACGTGGATGTGGAAAAGACCGATAGGAGCAAAATAAATTCTACAGAAATATAGTTGCACTGGGAAAAATACACTGCGTGACAGTTTATGATAGAATACGTAATGAAGTGATAAGCAATGAATGTGGTGGAAACTTAAGGTTGATGGCGTTGAGTAAGATAAAGAAGAGCACGATGTGATAGTTTGGGCATGTGGAACCAATTAATGGAGAAATATTAACAAAAAAAAAAGTAGAATTGTGAGTGGAAGGTGTGAGAGAGGTAGACCGAGGAAAGTACGGTTGGATCAAATCAATAATATTAAAATAAAAAAGAAATCTGAAGTCTGTGAAATCGTGAAACTGGTATGAGAAGGTGTATGGATGTATAAAGGGCTAAGGACATGTGTCGAGATAGGAAAATCTGGCGCTCTAGCCTCTCTGCCTACTCCGACAGTGAAATGGCGTAATAATATGTTAATTGATTTACAAAAATATCTCTTTGCAGCAAACTTTGTAAATCAAAATAATTTTTTGTATGCATATCTTTCTTTAATCAAAAGGAAATACCACAGACAAAATAATTTATTTTCAGTGTGAAGTCGTCCTCAAGATAGGAGTTAGAAACACGTGTACCTAAGACGAATGTTTTTAGTGGAATAACTCCAGAGTTCCACAAATTTAAAGCTAAAATCGTTGATCAAGTGATTTATTATTTTTATATGTGATGATTAAATAAAATATCAGTCGCCTGTTATATTGGAAATTTAAAAAAATAGATTAATTTATGTTCTTAATTTTGATTTTCATAGTATTCATTAACCGCGACTTGGCCAAGTAAAATAAGGCCTAAGTTGGAAATGATTTTGAAAATTGTAGGTCTAAGTTAAAAACTTTTAACAAGTGTCTAAATGTGACTCTGCTAAGACAAAGTAGATGGGTGAACGCTTCCCCCGTCTCTTGGAATTCGGTGCGGCAATGAGGATGGATGAGCGTCGTGATGTATCGCCTCTAATCCCGCAAGAAAGTTCGACCGCCCGTGCCCTAATAGCCGCCCAGCCCTCATCTGGCATCTCCAATAAAAAAAACCTACGAGATGCATTTATTTCCAAAAAAATAAAAATAAAAATGAGAATTTGCACATAATGCACTTGAAGTTTAATACACTGAAAACAATAAAGTATCTATTTGTTTATTTAACACTTTTATTGCAAATACAATCTGGCGGGCTTATTGTCAGGCGGCAATCTCTTCCAATCAACCAGACAAAAGTAAATTAAGCAAATTACGTGGTCGCATAAATCATTCAAATGACTATCCATCGCCACGAAATCCATAAAAATATACGTGAGCACATGCCCACGAAGACGGACAATCACTCGAATATTTTTTCATATGAAGTGAGATATAATCAATCAAAAGGAAAAGAAGGGATGCTGGAGAGGAAAGGAAAATCTATCTGGAGGCTTAAAACAATATGTCGAGAAAATAAACTATGTTCATTTAAATTGAAAATACACTCTCAAATAAAAACGTACACAAAAGTATACTCAATAATTCACCTTATAATAAGATAAAATTCAGCTGGATTTTTCACAACATACTCATACAATTGGAATGACCAAAATTACTGACACATATCTTCTCGAAATGTCTTGAAACATTTAAAATACTCGTACATATACTCGTAAATCATTGAGAGGGTTTAAAAACTTGTGATTCTAAAAACTATTTTTCATCTATTTCTCGTGTACTACGAAGAAACTTCTACTGAAAATCATATTTGTTAAAGTAACTCCAGTGTTTGAGTCAAGCTTCAGATCGACGTGTAATTCAATGGCGTTTTGGTAAAGAGGTACAAGTCGTCAATTATTTATTTGTCAGTTTGAAGTTTTGCAACACTTGTATTCCTGAAATACAGAACTCAGGTAAATTTTAAAGGTAAACTTTGAATACATAAATTATTTATGTATTCAAAGTTTACCTTTAAAATTTACCTAAGATCTGTATTTCAGGAATATAAGTGCTGCGAAACTTCAACCTGACAAATAAGTAATGGATGACTTGTACCTGTTAACCAAAACGCCATTGAATTATTTCGATCAAGTTATGCGACGAATTGTGATTTCGTTATTTATTGAGTCAGACGTAACAGGGAAGAATAAAATAAACTTAGCACTGTTGGATCTTACACAGTTGTGTTTCTTTCTGAAATGTGACAATGCGGTAGGTTTGATCCAGTCTATGTTAGGACCTTAATGATTACAAATGTACCTATTTAAACGGTGGGGTGAGTCGACTCTTTATTATTAAAAATGGATTGCCTCAGGGTGGGGTAGTCTTACCGTCACGAATAAAAGCAGAAAATGTATTAACGCAGACGATGTTGCTGTTGTTGGATTTACTATTTTGAATTCTTAACTTTTATTAAAAAAATTATTTAAATGACTGGTACCTTAAGCCAAACTCGTCAAAAACATTGATGACAGTGTTCTATTTCAACAATTTGCGAACTGGTACAAAGATTGATGCTTGCTGGAAAAAGGTTGGCTTATGTCCCAAACCCTCGGTATCCAGGAGTAACTTTAAAAGAAACACGTATATGACTCACCTTAAAACCCTCCATGCAGACTAGTAGTATAAGTTAGCTGGTACTAGCTGAGGATTTAGCCTTATGTTAATGTATTCCGTAGCAAAGTTATATGCACTCATTTGGTTTAGAATCATCCATATAAACCTTATTGATATCCAGCTCAAAGAGAAAATGTAGATCATCATCATCAGTCCGCCTCCGTCCAAAGTTGAGCATAGGCCTCCCCTCTCCTCCTCCATTCTTCTCTTTCCTGGGCACATCGTTTCCAGTTGCTCCCGACCACTCTTCTAATGCAGTCTGACCACCGTATCTGAGGACGGCCCACACTTCTTCTTCCCTGTCTTGGGCGCCACTCCAGCACTTTTCCATGGGTAACAAAGGTCGTCCGATGGCAGCCTGGGTTAATCCTCCGTGTCCGAATCACTGCTTCCACTTGCTGACCGCTGCCGTGGTCACCTAGTGGTTGACAGTCGGAAGGTGTTTTTATACTATCTTGTACTTCCATATTTGGGGGGGGGGGGAAGGGGGGGTTCTGCACTACTGCTAATGCACATCATACCACGCTGTCCAAACGGTTCGGTATGGGTTTTTTATGTTATGGGTTATAGGTTTTCCATCCTGTATCCTTGTATCAGGTATTTCCACTTGTACTTATACTCGGTCGCCAGAGCCTCGTTAGTTATCTAGCAGGTGGTACCACGGCTAGGTGTTATTTACCATCACCCCCCCCCCCCCCCCGTAGATAGTTAGTGGTAATCTGAAATCAAGGAAAATCTACGGAAGTGTAAGAAAGTTTGATGTTAGTTAATAACGCGCTTTCAATTAACGTGTATATTATCTGCTTCTTTTTACTTCCTTTAGATCCCGACGATCTTTCCAGATCAAGAGATAGCGATAAGCTGAGATAGCTGGCGACAGCCATGGAATCGGTCCTCGGTAAGAAATATCCACCTTCTGAGTGATCCTTACGTGTTTTTTCAAGGATTGTGAGGTTGTGGTGTACCCTGAAAAGTCTTAATTGCAGCCAAGGTTTCAGTGTATACGCCTTGTGTTAGTGGGATTTCATTGATACTTCGTCGTGCTCATGTGGAATGATTTATACTGACGGTCACATCTCAGAAGAGCGTTCAATACATAAATGCTTGGTAAAACAAGAAAAGATTCATTGGGCTATTTTTTAGGCTGTATTATGTAAAAAAATACTGAAATTATGTATAAAAAAACAAAAAAATGCAGTTACTTTTATTTGTAGCGTATTTTTTTTAATTATTCATTAAAACGTAAAATAAATGGTTTTTTTTATACAAATATATATTATTTTAATTCATTTAATAATTTTGTTTTATGGTGAGGCTTTAAGTTCAACACTCGATAAATCTAAATTATATTTAAAGCAAATTCTCTGTTTTTCCCCGACGCGGCCGAGTGGTAACATCACCACCGAATAGCCCATACCAGTGGTACGGCAAGGCAACTGAGATCATCATTTGCCCATTTGTCTGCAGCAACTTGTCCATTAATACTGCTTCTGGGAAGAACAGCACTATGTACCATTCTCGCCTATATTCACCGAGAAGAATGGCAGCTGCACTAATCATGCCCGTTTCTCTTATACTTCGATTCTACTATCTTAAATTAGTTCCACTATCTTAAATTAGTTCCAAGAAAAAGAAAAAGCAATATTTTTTGCTTCCTTGATAAAGCTATAGTATAATTGCTGATTATTCCTTACTAGCTGAAAACCTCATCGAAAGCAATTCTTAAATACTAGTTATTTGTTACAAGCAATTCTTAAATATTGATTCATTGTTACAAGCAATTCTTAAATACTAGTTCATTGTTACAAGCAATTCTTAATTACTAGTTCATTGTTACAAGCAATTCTTAAATACTAGTACATTGTTACAAGCAATTCTTAAATACTAGTTCATTGTTACAAGCAATTCTTAAATACTAGTTAAATGATAATCTCAACACACTTTTTTCGGTCAATCTGGTTTTTCTAGGCATTCTAAAACGGTTTTTTTTATAACATTCAAAATTTAACAGTCAGGGTCAGAATAAAAGCGTCTTATGAACTAGGCAAGAAAGATTGCCAAGAAATTGAGATGTGAAATACTGTAATAATTACGAACAACAAAATTAAACGTTTCAATAGTTCTGCATCCTTAATTAATTTATTCAGTGACAGTTCTTTCGCCGTACAATGGCCTAGTCAAATTGTTTGACAAAGTCATTGTATAACGAAACACTGTCACTGAGTAAATTAATAAAGAATATACAACAATCAAAGCATTCAGTTTTGATTTTCCTAACAAAAAAATAAAATTATGTGAATTGGAAATCGATAGCATCAATAATGTTAAATAATATATTTTTTTTGATTAAGAATATTTCGTAATACTGGTTTGTCCAAAAAAAAAAATAGTCTTCTAAATCGTTTTCGTCGTTGCTGGACCTAGTACTCCAGGATACTCTCCCCATTCCAACGTCAATCCAATTGGAAGGCGAAGCTATGACGAGGATTTTTTTCTTTTAAGTGAGTGAGCCGCTGCATACCAGCAAACTCATCGGCCATATTGCTGTGCTGGATCCGATGGCATATCAAAGTGAGACGATCGGAGCACACCTCATGTGTTTTTTCTCTCTGATTTTGTAAAAATAAATTTGAACAAAGTCATAGGTATCCTTAAACCCCGAATACTGGATAAAAAATGGCTGTGTCATTCAAAGGGCACGGGTGTGCACAGCACGGGTGTGAACCGACGACCTTCCACATGGAATACTAATGCGTTACTGCATACCCATAAACCCCTTTCAACCCTTCCTACCCCGTGATGTGTAACTAGTACAAATTGCTTCTAAAAACTTTGATATCTCTATAAATATAATAAATACTGGGTTCAGATTTTTGGTATTTCTCCGTAATACACTTATCGGTCACATCAAAGATATTTTGAGAAAAACGAGAATAAATTCACCAATAAAATCAAACGTAAGCCAGTGTGTGACGTATATATTCATTTGAAAAAACCGCTATGGGTGAGGAAGTGACGCTATTCACGTCTCACTCTCACTCTACTTCGGTATATGGGAACGCGAGAAATAGAATCTCAGTTCGTTCGCTTCCCTCGCTGAGTAGGTCTGCGGCTTTTGGTAGAGGTGGTCGCTTTGCTCGTTTTGTGAACGTTGGCCGATGTTTTTTTTTTTTCATGTTTTCAGCAATTAAATTTCAATTATTATCACTTTTGACTTCAAATTTAATTAATTTAAGCGATTGGCTTTAAATATTCTTATTTTAAATCGCTCATTTTTACATGTGTATTGAATACACAGCGCCGGAACGCACCGATTTTTTTAGCACAGGAAGAGAATTAAGTAAACCAGTCTGTGAACTGTCGGGGTTCATGGCTGCTAAATACGAGTAAATGTACCGATTACTTTGATCAAAAAAGGATAACTGTTATTTCACGCAGTGGTGTCATTTTATTATATTTTTCTTTATACATTTTTGGCATTTAGAAAATTTAATAAAACCAAACTTATTTTTTTGTTGGTAAGCAGCGATCACGCAAGAGTGGATTGAATTGAAGCTGCGGTGGAAAAAACAAACAAGAGGCAGTCATGCAGACAAATAACTGGCCGTTGTATTCCCGCAGACGAATTGGATTGATACATTTTCGAGTGATTTTTCTGTTGGATTTATTCATCGATTATTCTACCATTGCATCCAGCACACGGTTAAAAAGTCCGATGGGAACCTGTTATCAAAAGGTGTAATTTTTTTAACTTTAAACAAAAGTTTTTAGTCTGAACATTCGTCAGATGTTGTTCACTTATTCTTACGGTAACTCTTCAACAATTTTAAATTGGTGATCAGGATATATTAAAGAGGGTAGATGTTTAAATCATTGTGTTCGGATACATAAATCGAACCTTTGAGTTTAAACCGCTGGAGTACATAATCGCACATGTTGGCATTGCTATTCTGCAACACATTCATATCATTGTCTGGATCATCAACTTTGTCTTGTGTTTTCAGCAGGATGAAACAGTGGTTGTTATCTCATTCGTATCAATCATGTCCTGCCCAAAGCATGAAGTTCTAACGTACGGACAAATCAGCATATGTTGTGAGTCTTGTACATTCCTCACAATCTCATTTACTGTCACCCTCACTCAATTAACCCTATCTCTTTATGTTTGCCTTGCATCTAGTCACCCCTAATTGGGGGAAGGGAGGCAATGAAGATGCCTTCCATAGACTGACCAATATAAGACTCGCTCCGTCCTTGGCATGCTTTAAGAAGCGACTGAAAAAACTCTTAATTTCTAGTCAGTAAAATAACGTGTTCCCTTCCTGATTTTTCCTTTCCTTTCCACTATCTCTTCCTTTTCTATTGATTGATGATATCTTACTTTATATGAAAAAGGATGTTCTGGTGATTGTCTGTCTTTGTGGGGTGCGTGGACATATGCTCACGTATGTGTTTATGGATTTCGTGTGGATGGATAGTCATTTGAATGATTTACGCAACCATCTAACTTGCATCATTTACTTTTATCTGGTTGGCTGGAAGAGATTGCCGCCTGGAAATAAACCCGCCAGATTGTATTTGCAATAAAAGTGTGAAATAAATAAATAAACAGACTGTTAAAATTTTTCTATGGTATATTTTTATCCATAGTTTCTCAATAATGAGAATAAAAAAAATTACATTCGTAATATTTTTGCTTCCGCTTTCCATGCTTAAAGGAGAAAATATTTCAGGTTCTTCAATATTTCTAGGATTCTTTTAAACGTCAGGTTATATATATTCACACCAACTACTAAAACAGCTGTTATACCTTGTAATACAACTGTAATTCCAAACTACATCCTCTGAGCCTCCCAAAGTCTCTAAATCTAAATAAAGATGTTTTTTTTGCATCTAATAAATTGATGGTTCAAAATCGATTATATAGGGTGGGTTTTTATGAAATAGCTTTTGCCGTTTTTGGGTTTATCGTATGGAATGGTCTATCGCTTAGCGTGGCTAAGTTCAGATGGTCGCGCGTGAACGCGCGTTGCTCAAATCACTGGAATACGCGCGTAAAAAGATTTTAATGCTCATATACAATTGTTTATATGGTCGCGCAAAAGCGCATCGTTTCATTGCGCGACCGTATAAACAATTGTACATGAGCATTTTGAATCTTTTTACGCGTGTATTCCAGCGATTTCTGCAACGCGTGTTCACGCGCGACCATCTGAATTTAGCCTTAGGTATATAGTATGGGTGGCGTATACTGCGTATACAGTAATTGAGCACTTGAAGACAACTTTACAACTATCACAACCGTGTTACTATCACACATTGGAAGATCTACAAACGTTTCTTTGTAGTTCGTCTTTCATTGGTAAGTTTTCTTAACAGATATGTTTTTCTGAACATATGTAGATACAAGTAAGTATATTCTAATGACATTTGCCACTAAGTTTATTTAACCTCAATCATTTTATTAATATTTTATTTATTTATTATTTATTATTACACATGACAAGAAGTAAACACATTTTGCGAAAAAACAACAGGTTTTTTAATTTGGACACACTATTTTAATGGATCTGGGTTTGTTGCCTTTCATTCGTCGTGTTCCCAGTAAACTTAGCTTTTGCCTGTATCTCACTGAGGATATTTAGCATGAAAAAATAAATCGATACTTCTTTCTGATTTTTGATTTCACAAAAACAAAACCCCGTTGCACGTTCTCATCAACCTGACAAACAGTGACACTCAATTACAACTGAAAACATCATGCGGAATCAAACTCTTCACACAGCATCACTCCAGAAAGACCAAAAATGTTCATCCCATAATATAACGCACAAGAATAAAAATAAAAACAAAAATATACAGAAACACAAATACGAAACAACAAAAATTAAAACAACAATAAGAAACCCACACTCAAGAGCCCACACAATTTTTTTTCACACGTCATTCATCCTGAAAGCCCAAGTACTCAAAATCCTGCCGCAATAACAACTACGCTCCGATCGACTGTCTAAATGGTTTTCCTTCCTTTATCATTATTTAATTCGGCACGTCATTGTATGTCATGGGAGCCAAACAAGCATATTGATATTTTATATTTGTTTAGTATTATTTTAATTTGTTAGTAGTTAATAGTGGGTTCGAATCCCGAATTAGTGGGGCCTTGAAGCGGGTTTGTTCTCTTAGCTGGGCTATAAACTTTGTTTTTTTAAATATTTTTTTATAAATAACTTCAACTAGAATATCTCAAAAATAAAAAAAATTATTAACAGAACTTCACGCGAAAAACGTGTCTTTCATCTGGTCCTAAATTTAAAATGCTGCGCTGGAATTTTAGATAAATGTAATAGTATTTAGATAATTTTAATTCTTTGTACCTCAATCTTGTACAACAAAGTGGGTTTATTACCATTTGGTAATCTCTTCCGACCTAACAGAAAAATGTAAATGAGGCCGTAAGTAAATACATAATAGGAAAGAAATCTTAAAAGTTAAATACCAACGAGAATTATACCTTTTAAATTAAAGGTTTCCTCCATCACGCCATTTCTCTGTCGGGGTAGGCAGAGGACAGAACATCAGACTTTCCTGTTTCACCACACATTCTTAGCTTCATCCATATTCACTCAACTTCTAATACAACTTCTACGATTTATCTAACTTTCTACTTTTCCATCATTCAAAATACGATTCACTTGATCTAACCATACTTTTTTGCTCTCTTCTCACACGCCTCTTACTCATATTTGTACTTTATATTTGTTTTTTTAGTCTTACTTCATTCATTCATTCGTTCCACATTGCCAAACCATTTCATCTTACTCAACATATCAGCCTTAAGTTCATATTCATCCCTAATTCTTTTATTTCGTACTCTGTCATGCATAGTCACCCCAAGTATTCTTCTCAATGCATGCTTTTTACATCAGCCTATCATTTTTTCCACAAAAGGTTAAAGGTACGCTTGTAAAAAAAAATAACATCAAACAAACAAAAGCTTTTCAATATAATTGATATCGGAACCTTCCCTATATATTTGTATTTATGATTCGTGTAAAACACAAATAGAATAATAGATGAATGTATTTTTGTTTTTTCAAATTAATTGCCGGTGCTCCACGCTCGTGTTACAATACAAAATGGTTTTACCAAACAAACAGCACTACCCCTCGCTCGACGCATTGAGCCTCCTTCAAAAGGCTTTGTATGAATTACCGTGCGCTCAAAATTGCATTTATATTTGTGTTTGAAATTTCAGTAAATGTTTTTCACTTTTCATACATAGGAGTAAAAATTAAAGAAAATGTAAACCTTTTAAAAATATTTAATATAATATTTAACAATAAACTAATTTCTTATTCCATTATTTAAATTAATTCTCGTTACACGTGTTGCTACTTCCTCTCCCGAGCCATTCTTCAAGTGGAATGGTAAGGCCGAAACCTTTGATGAATCAATTCAAATAAATTATATTTAACTTATTAAATAATTTTTTTCCACGTAATCATTTTGTGATTCAATGGGTTATACCGTTTTTCATTGTGATGCCATACATTAAGCAGTTTTTTGTCATGCAATACTTTTGTTATGTTTTTAATCGAGAGGACCTGCCATATTGTTTTAAAAAGTAAAGGTTAATTAGTAATAAATAAATACAGCTTTTTTGATACCAATATTGTATGTACACATATATTATACATGTATCCTGAAATTGTATATATATATATTTCAGGAAAACTCAAAGAAAATACATTTAGGAGATAAGCTGTAAGACACTTGTCTGCCGATCCGGAGGTTGCGGGTTCGATCCCCGCTGGAACCCAGGTTTTTTTAAAAAGGATTCTAGTCTGGTTAACATTTAAGGTCTATAAAAACATCTTTGTGGTTGGTTGGAAGAGATTGCCACAAAGCAATAATCTAGCCAGGTTGAAAAAAAAAAGCTATAAGAAGGTTTGCGTTCATCTCATAGCCCCCAGAACAGAAACCGAGCCCGACCACAAGAAAATCAGATGCGTTTCAACCTGCACCCTATCCTTTATTCCCATTTTTATAAAAAAAAGTGCTAGTGGTGTTTTAGTCTGAAACTGATTTAAAATCACATGAATTATGGAAAATTTTTACTTAAGTTTTTGTTGTGAAAATACTTGTCTGTTATAAATAAACGAAGAACATAAAGTTGTGGATTTTTAACGCCTTATAAAATAAATTTACTGCAAGGTTTATAAACAGGTTAAATGCTGCAAAACCAAACCAATTTAGAGGTTATCTTTTTACCGTTTTTCTAGCCGTATCCCAATTCATTAGTTATATTTAATTGGAATCGGTTCTTCTGACCTGCATAGTATAGTTTTTTTCTGTTTTGGATATCGTTGTCTGACAGTTTGTTCACTTGTAGCACCCTTCACTGTTCTAGTATAATTGATTAATTTGTTGATTTTGTCAATGGAGGTCCAGTTTCACAGCTAGCCTGAAAATATGTTTTTTTTTTTAGTTTTCTCGTACTATTAAAGAAGTATTTTTATTAATAATCTTTCCTTTCCTGTGCTAAAAAAATCCTCGCGTTCTGATGATGTGTATTCAATATACGAGTACATGTAAAAATGAGCGATTTAAAATCAGAAAAATAAGAATATTCATAGCCAATCGCTTAAATTAATTAAATTTCAAAAGTGATAATAATTGAAATTTAATGGCTGAAAACATGAAAAAAGTATTCACTGACGTTTACAAAACGGGCGAAGAGACCACCTCAAATGGATGCCCCAGAGCTCCTGAGAACTGAGATGGGTCGGTCTCGGACTGTTGTACCTCGAAGAAAGAAACAGAATTGCGAACTAAGATTCTATTTCTTGCGTTCCCATATACCGAAGTAGAGTGAGAGTTAGACGTGAATAGGGTCGCATCCTCACACATAACGCTTTTAGAATGAATATACTTACGTCACACACTGGTTTAGCGGATGTCCTTGAAGGACGCGCTGATGATTTTGATTGTTTGGTATTTAAAATAAAATACGTCGATTAGCAATGCGGAAAGTGAGAGTGAATAAGCAATGAATAGTAAACAGTGATGAATTGTCAAATGATTAATGATTCTTTATTTATCGGTAAGTAAGTATTTATACATATTCAGAACGGGGCGCGTGAGTGCGCCCGCAATATATTTTTATCTCACTCCTGTGCGTGCAGAGATGGTCGCAGACGTCGCGAATAATATTGTGGGTAGATAATTTGTTGGCGAAAACGGCGAGACAGCGCGATGCGTTCTCTTTCTACTGTGGAATGTATCGTGAATAGTATGCGGGTAAACAATATCAATGTTCTGGTATGCGACCTTTGGACATATCCGAAGGTCGTTTCGTCGGTCGTTGACCGTGCGTGTTGACAATATTCAGGGACGACCGTGGTTCCTACACTGGCATACATTTGATTGAATTGGTGAATTTATTCCCGATTTTCACAAAATATCTCGGATGTGACCGATAAGTACTAATTATTATTAATATTATTTTTACATTCAATGCGTAAATGTATTATACAGAAATACCTAAAATCTGAATCTATTATTTATTATATTTATAGAGATATTAAAGTTTTTTAGAAGCAATGTGTACTAGTCACACATCACAGGGAGGGAGAGGTTAATTAGAAGGTTGTAGATCTATTATAAACAAGTGTGTTACATATCATAATTATGCCGCAAATAGTCGTATTATAAATCTCCTTCATAAAAACCCGATATGAAAAATAAAACAAAAATATTTTTTCATGGTATTAGGGCTGTAAATTATATTAAGGCTCATTATTATTTAAAAAAATCCATCTTAATTAAAGTAGTTCACCTAGTAACAATACCCCCCTAGATGTGTGGTGTAAACTGAGAATTACTTGCCTGCTCTAGAAGTTCTTTACCACAAGGCTCCAATATTGAATGCGTAGACAATGTTGTCTCCCGGCTACACTTTTCAGTAAGAATTTTATTATTTTGTTACACTTAAGTTATGTACAGTAATACGTGAAAGGCTTATTGCAATGTGGCAATCTTTTCCAGTCACCAGAAAGATGTTAAAGATACCTTAAGTGAAAACCAGGCTGGAATCATTTTATAAGATCTGGGTTCCAGCTTGAATTGAATTCGCCACCCCCGGGCTGGGAGATAACCCTCTAAGCAATAAAACTACGGAGATCGTAAAAAGGAATTGACAATTTGGATATGTATATTAAGGGGACCCATATGAATCAATCAATATTTAACATAAAACCACATATACTGTTTGTGATTCAATAAATTATAAAAACTAGCAAATATTTACAAAAACAGCAATATTTCAATATTAAAATATTCAAATTAAAGTCAATATTACTCTACGTTATTGAAAAAAACTTAAAAGGGATTTCCGCAAGGCTAAGTTAACAAACGTTTCATTCTTTTTACGAAATCCGTCACATTCTCGTCATTGTTAAATCCGAGTGACACGCGAATCCCGCGGGAGGTTTCGCTTTTCAGGGGGAACTGAACTAAAAAATATAACGTTTATGTCATTTTGTCATTCAAAGCGCGAGGGGCGCGAGACGGGAGGTCAAATCTTTGGGCCCCGGAGCCGACCCTGAGTTCCGCAGGGGGACGTTTGTCGAATGTAAATTCATTTTGATTTCTAAATTATTCAAAACGCATTATTTGCGGACTGACACGCCATTTCATGTTTCATAAACTACAGTATCGACCAGAAGTATTGTATTACACTTTAATTCCACCTTTTGAACTTACAGTTCTTCTAATGATGCGGGAAAGTATCTAATCTAATGGCCGCAGCCTCTACCTTCATAATGTTAGACTCAACTTATACGTATTTATTTTCTAATATTTTTAATATGTCAATAGTAGTGGGTTCAAGTCCCAAGTTAGAGTATTCTTGAGAAGAGTTTACTCTCTAAATTGCGTATTAATTATTTTCAGATTGAGAACCACTGAAATAGGCACGTCACTCGAAGTTTAATACACATATGTATGGTAAATCTATCGCATGATGAACAGTATTGTCATCAAGCAAACTCTTGGACTTGACAAGAAGCTTTTTTTTTAATTTTCGAGGCAGTATCAGCATTTAAATCCAACATTTCTGGTGAAACACATGAATCTTAAAAAATAGACAACAGAGGTTGTCTTTGAGAATAATCCGATTCTAGACGTACACTTCTTTCCGTAAACGTCACATAAATGGGAACCCCATTTAACATGTTCGCAGCACGCTGACTGTTTGAAGCACGCTGGCTATAGCCAACACACTGACTCTGCTGTCACCTCAAGAAGAAATGGTAGGCGTTCTCCCAAGATCTTAAGTTACCTGCTTCGAGTTGTATACAGTACGACAGGGAGTAGGTAACTCAAGTACACTGTATGACTTAGTGAGTTTTTTGCATTGTGGTTATTTCTTTTAAATCGGAAATGAGACATTTTTTTACTGAAGGGATATGTGATGTTTTCACTGAAGGGAGATTTAATGTTTTCACTGAAGGGAGATGTAACGTTTTCACTGAAGGGAGATTTAATGTTTTCACTGAAGGGAGATGTGATGTTTTCACTGAAGAGAGATTTAATGTTTTCACTGAAGGGAGATGTGATGTTTTCACTGAAGGGAGATTTAATGTTTTCGCTGAAGGGAGATGTGATGTTTTCACTGAAGGGAGATTTAATGTTTTCGCTGAAGGGAGATGTGCTGTTTTCACTGAAAGGAGATGTAATGCTTTTGAATTCGCATTTTGAAATACGTCAGCTATGGTGTCTGTCTTATATCAGCTGGTGGGTGTTTCTAGAATGTAACCAGCATAGATAGTGAAACACTAGGTGAAAAACGAATAGTGGTGCACTGAAAACCAAAAGGCAGTCTTTGTGGAAGTTTAGCGTAAAACCATGATCGGAGAATCACTGATTTTATACGACGAGATAGACGAGGTTGACAGGACAGTTAATTAGGGACAAATATGGTGGTAAAAAGCGACAAAGATGGTATGTAGAAGTGACAATACATGAACATTACGACAGTTTCACAGATTTAACCGGTTAAAATAAACACTACTGAGAAGTTGTTGGATGTTTATTTATTTATTTAACCCTTTTATTGCAAATATAATCTGGCGGGCTTATTGCCAAGAGGCAATCTCTTCCAACCAACTAGACAAAAGTAAATGAAGCAAGTTACGTGTTCGCATAAATCATTCAAATGACAATCCATCCACACGTAATCCATAAACACGTACTTGAGCATATACCCACGAACCCCACAAAGACGGACAATCACCCGAACATTATTTTACATATAAAGTGAGATATCATCAATCAAAAGGAAAGGAAGGGATGGTGGAGAGGAAAGGAAAATAAAAATCAGGAATGAAACACGTTATTTTACTGACTAGAAATTAAGAGTTTTTTCAGTCGCTTCTTAAAGCATGCCATGGACGGAGTGAGTCTTATATTGGTTTGTTACTGATAAATAGTGAAAGTTTGTAACTGATGGATAGACTAGTTTTAAATAAAATGTATTTGGTATTTTTTAATTTAAAAATATATGACCATGTATTAAAAAAGCGTGCCAGACTCCAATGTCAAGACAGCAAAAAATATCTATATTCTGTCAACCCTCTTTGAATTTTTTTTGGTCATCTGCGAGAATTTTTTTTCCCGCATGGATCATCCTATCTGGTGACGGCAGAATTATATACATACAAACGTATCACGTACAATTATATACATTGTTTTTTTTTGCAGTTCACTCTACTCAATATTGGTATTATCTTCCTGTATATCAATCAAATGAACTTTGCCATTATCGATATTCAAAAATAAACTAATGAAACAGTATTCATCTGTTCACCGCGTTAAAAATCCAATTCCACGAATCCAGTGCGCGGCACAATTTCGGCGTTTTTAAATTTCTAAGTTTAAACGCGTATTTTGTTTAGAACCACTGATATTTGATTACAGCACCAAGTACACATGACACATAAGTAATTTTCTGATAATAAATAATAGTCATTACTCTTAAGGAGACTCATTAAATAAAGGAGATAAACTAAACATTACGTAAAATAAACAAAGGAATGCTACGATCAAAGCAATGATTCATTACACTCACCCAATCAAATGCACATAGCACTAGTAATGTTTATTTACGTAAGAGAGACTTAGTAATGTTTATTTACGTAAGAGAGACTCATCGCAGGACTCGATCCGCGCGACAGGTCGTTACATGTGACGCAATAGCTGGAAATATTGAGAAACCAAAAAAAATCTGCGCTCTGTTTATTTAACAATATCTCATAAACTAATATATTATTTGACAAGGTTTTCAGATATGTCGCTGGAATAAAGATTATTTAAAATTTTAGTTCTATTTTCATTCCGGTTTTGTGTCATTCTTTTTAAGTATTTGTGATTTGAAACTTGGATTGTCGTCAGATCACAGGCGTTTGTGCTTTCCGCGAGGAACACGTTAATCTCAAATAATTTCTCATATTTCGTTCCTATACAATTGCAATCCGAATCTTTATTCTATTTGAGATTTATATTATACACACGATAATCCTTGACAGTATTTTAGTAACAACTTTGATGTATGGAAGTTAAAAGTGGACGTAGAAAAATACTGAAAGGAGTGAAATACAATAAGTACTGAAAATACGCGTGCATTGAGGAATACAACATGGGGGAACAAATGCAATAAATACTGTAGAAATGCGTGCACTGAGGAATACAATATGGGGGAACAAATGTAATAAGTACTGTAGAAACGCGTGCACTAAGGAATACAACATGGGGGAACAAATGTTAGAAGTACTGTAGAAATGCGTGCACTTAGAAATACAACATGGGGGAACGAGATATGATAGAATACGGAATGAATTGATTAGGGATGAATGTGAAATTAAGACTGACGTATTAAGTTAGATCAAGAAAAACACTCTGAGATGGTTAAGGCGTGTATGTGCAGAACGAATGAATTAAGAAAGTCAACCAGAAAGAATATACACAGAGCAAATGAAGAAGTTTAGGAAAAACGTGGATGTGAATGATATTTTAAAAGAAAGGAAAATTAAAAGTCACAGTTTTATGAGAAGATGTATGAATGTCCATGCAGTGAGACTCTGGAATCAGTTACAAACCAATATAAGACTCGCTCCGTCCTTTGCATGCTTTAAAAAGTGACTTAAAAAACTCTTAATTTCTAGTCAGTAAAATAACGTGTTTCATTCCTGTTCCATTTTTCTTTACTTTATTCACTTTACATGAAAAATAATGTTCGGGTGATTGTCTGTCTTTGTGGGGTTCGTGGGCATATGCTCACTTAAGTGTTTATGGATTTCGTGTGGATGAACTTGCTTAATTTACGTTAGTTTGGTTGGTTGGATGAGATTGCCGCCTGGCAATAAGCCCACCAGATTGTATTGCCAATAAAATTGTTAAATAAATAAATATGAATGTAGAAGAAGCGGAATATGTGTTTTGCGATAGGAAAGTCTGGTGCCCTCTTACACAAGGGACACGCCATGATGTAATAAATGTATTTACACATAAATATGTACCATTACATCATTTTCCTGTTGGGGTAGGCGAAGAAAACAGAGCGCCATACTTTCCTATCTCTACACACATCGTTAGCCTCTTCCACATCCGTCTCCTAACTTATATGAATTCTTTGAAATTCTACGTTTCCATCTTTCAGAAAACCATTCACTTGATCCAAACATTCTTTCCTTAGTCTTCCTGTCATACGCCTTCCACTCACATTTGTACAACATATCTGTTTTGTAAGTATTTCTCTATTCATTCGTTCTACATGCCTAAACCATCTCAGCGTGGTCTTCTTCATATTACGTAACTCATTGGAATGCCCGCCTTCGTACTAGATGAATGCCCTTTATCGAATGACGGAGCCGGTCCCAAGCCCGGATAAAGGAGGAGGGACTCGTTTCCTTATTTGCTTTCCCTCCCTGTTAATTCACTTCCACCTTCAATCTTATACTTGCATATTTTATTTTTGAACCATCCCTATCCATAATAGCATTCAACATGCTGGTGCGCTCCGTTCGTCTCGCCTCGGTGTCCCATCGGATTCAGTGTAATGGTGTGGCCGGTGAGTTTGCTGGTGTGCAACTGCGCACTGACTTAAAACAAACTCTATGACACGGCTTCGCTATTAATTATACCTGACGTTGGAGTGGTGAGGGGATCCTCGACTACGAGACCCAGCAACGACAACGAATTCTTCTTCTCCCTGGCTCCATCCCAACTCACTGTCTGCGAAGACTGTTGGGGTCAGCTCTCCTCATCCTCAGGTTGTATGCTCTTCGGTCCCAGACTACGTCCCCCAGGCCGTGCCTCTGCATCAGGTTATCTTTTTGCACCACCCATGAATTCTTTGGTCTTCCTCTGGTTGTTGCTTGGTTCACAATGTGATCGGCTGCTCTGCGTCCAACGTGCCCATACCATCACAATCACCTTTCCTCCATCTTGCTGTTGATGTCTGCGTGAGCTTTTTATTGTGTCTCTTAGGGACACACCAGCTGACCATATTAGCATGCGTATTTCAGCAGTTTCTAGTGGCCTAGAGTAAAAGCTATACATCGTCCAGCATTCGGAGCCATAGAGGATTGCGGGTCTGACAATCGTTTCGTATACTTTTCCTTTCAACTCCACTGGCATTTTTGGATCACATAGAACTCCTATCATTGATCTTAACTTCATCCACCCCACACCAATTCTGTGTTACATCTGCTGCACATCCTCCATCGCTATGGATGAGTGACCCAAGATACTTAAAGCAGTCACAACTTGGTAATGTTTCTCCATCCATTTGCATTACGGGAGCAACGAAAACGACGTAACTCATTAACTTTACGTTCACATAATCATATATAATATTATATTTTTTGTCACATAAAAGTTTTATGCACTACGATAAAGATACGGCCATGTTTATAGTTTACATCAATGATAATTTTTAAACAAGAGCTTGATTGCAAGAAATTATTAAAAAGGCAATAAATCTACTAAATGTAGCTGCATGAAAAAAATAAAATTATGTAACGTTATTATTTTATATAATTTTCATTTACATTAAAAAATCCTGTATATTTTATCGATTCGTCATCCACGTTGCTAAGTAATAATGTACCTTCCTGGTGAATTAATGAAATAGTAAAATAATTGTTTGCTATATTCATATTTCCACCACGTACCTATGTGTGACTCTGTTTATCGCCGTTACAAAATAAGTTGGTGGCTGTATTTACCTCCATTAGGAGTCCCCTTCACTCGTCGACAATCAATGTCTGGGGTCAAGACCGGCACGACAAGTGGCGGTTAGCGAAGTGCCTAAAATACGTATTAAACAAGCGTAAAATTTTATGTTTTAAACCGTTCATTTGCCAAAAACATTATTCAAAGAGTTTTTTTGTATTTTTGGTAACTCACAGTTAAATTCCAATATTTCGAATAGAGGTTATTAAACCTTTGAAAGAAGTAATACTGTTTGATTCGATTTCTTTACGAAATATCGTCTCTTGGATTGGAATAACATACATAATTACGAATCATCAGGTTGTTTCCCTACTGGGGTAGGTCGGGAAGACAGAGCGTCAGACTTTTCTATCTCAAAACATTAATTTCGCCACTTTCACATCTAAACACATTTTCATACAGCATCCCACATTTTCTTCTTTCAAAACCACAATTAATTGATTCAATCACACCTTTCTTGATTCTCTTCTACTACGCCTTCCACGCAATTTTGTACTGTATATTTGTTATGTTAGTCTTTCTTCATGTCTTCGTTCCACATGTACAAACCATCTCAAAATACTCTTCTTCAGATTATTCAATACATCAGTCATTTCTTCACGTTCAGCCTTAATCACAAAATGTCATATCGTCATACATTGTCACCCTTGTTTTCTTTTGAGGGCGCTTCATTGATTGATTTGATTTTTAGAGATGGAAATGAAATATGAGGAAAGGCAGAGCATGTATGACGAGATGTATGAATGTAGACAAGGTAAAAACCATGAATTAAAATAAAGTCATGGAGATTTTTCCTTTCTGCATTCACGCTTTAACCTTTCTCTTCCGAAAGTTTCGGTGCTGTGTATTCAATACACAGGTAAAAATGAGCGATTTAAAATCGGAAAATTAAGAATATTCATAGCCAATCGCTAAAGTGAATTAAATTTGAAGTCTAACATGATAATAATTGAAATTTTATTGCTGAAAACATAAAAAAAATATCGACCGACGTTCACAAAACGGGCGAAGCGACCACCTCGAACGAAAACCCGCTGGCAACTAAACGAGAGAAGCGAGCGAACTGAGATTCTATTTCTTGCGTTCCCATATACCGAAGTAGAGCGAGAGTGAGACGTGAATAGCGTCGCTTCCTCACCCATAGCGGTTTTTTAGAATGAATATACCTACGTCACACGTTTGATTGTATTGGTGAATTTATTCCAGATTTTCACAAAATATCTCTAATGTGGCCGATAAGTGCTAATTATTATTAATATATATTTTTTCATTCAATGCGTAAATGTATTACGGAGGAATACCTAAAATCCGAACCCAGTATTTATTATATTTATAGAGATATTAAAGTTTTTAAAAGGAATGTGTACTAGTTACACATCACAGTACAGGAAGGGTTAACACCATATACGAGTGAAGGGAATACATAAAAACGCAAAGTTCGCATACATAATGCGAGATCACAATCCTTATTGCAGAACACATCCTATATTTCGATGAAGCAATTTCGTGCAAACTTCACTTTTTGATTGTTAAATCAATTAAGAACTTTGTTACTCATGAAAGCCAAAAGTTTGAAACTAACAATGAATAAAGATCTATGTTCCAAACAGAAATTCAAGTTTAATCAAATCTTCAGAACGATACTTATGGTACAAAATTGCAATCAAAAGGCGAATTAACCAAGCAAGGCAAACACCACGAGAGTAGGCTTTGACACCATCCTCAGGGGCATAATCAATAAACAATCTGCAGGTTGGAGTTAGGAGGCTGCAGGTAGCAGTGAATGCACGCCCCTGCGCTGTACACTGTATTGAAAGGCTTTTAATTACTGTTATTCCTCCCCTCTCCAATTCCCTCTGTTATTATTCCAACACGAATTTGAATTCCTAAATACCCCATAACAGGTACGGACTTATCACAATCGACATGAAGAGTTGAGAGGAAATAGCTGAATAAAAAAATTGTATTAGAAAATAAAATATTGTAAACAATGCACAAATGAGAAAAATTCAATCAGGCATGAAAACAAGTGATGAAATTTAAAAAAAATGCAAATCGTTAAATTTCGAAGGGTAGAAAATTGATGGATACGTTTGCTGTATTTATTTTTATAAACATTTTAATGCAATAAATGTGCATATATTTTTTTCAAAAATATATTCGTTTTATTTTTCAATAACCACCGCATATTTGAAATTTTTGGTTGTTTTGGTATAGGTTTTACAAATTATTGTGTTTAAATTCGCAATACAAAAAACCGTTTATTAACTTTTACAGTATTCACTTTCTGACCATTAGGCAATTGTACTTGACAAGCGTCTAAAAAATGGTTGAGTGAAAGAAAAATTTTGTAAGAAGGTGAAAACAAACCCTCTGGAATCAGTTACAAACCAATATAAGACTCGCTCTGTCCTTGGAATGCTTTAAAAATTGACTAAAAAACTCTTAATTTCTAGTCAGTAAAATAACGTGTTTTATTCGTGATTTTTCTTTTCCTTTCCTCTCCACCATCCCTTCCTTTCCTATTGATTGATGATAACTCACTTTATATGAAAAAGAATGTTCAATAAGCCCGCCTTTATTAGTAAAATATACAGAACTGGAAGACAGACGTCTTACTAACTAGGCCCCGACGGTCGTCTGATAACTTCACATTCTATTCGGTGTTTGTATTGTTGTTGTAAAACAATAACACTTTTGTTGTATAACAAAGGCCACCGTTTCGAAACTCTGCGCTGTCCAGTCCCCTCGAACGATAAAGCCATTTCTCCGATAGTATTCGAGGGTAAAAGGATACCTATGACTTCGGTAATATTTATTCTTAAAAAAAAAGACGAAAAAAAAACACAACATGTCATTGTTCTCCGATTATCTCACTTTGATGTGCCATCCGATCCAGTACAACGGTGTGGCCGGTGAGTTTGCTGGTGTGCAACGGCCCACTACGAGGCTCAACAACGACGACGACGATCTAGTGCTGCACTTATTGCTATTGAAAGATTAAACATGCCTTTAGTGAAAATTAGAATGGAATATATATTTTTTTAAAAACAATCTGTTTTCTCGCGGAATTTGTACGAGTAATCTCGAGGTTGGGAGTCTGGCATCTTAACAACTAGGCCACATAAGTCGTCAATCTTTCGTCTACTTACTCTAAATTCTCTTAGGTTCTACCACTGGACTACCTTGGTAATATTTTGCCTTGTATATTTAATATTCTCCCAGTCCGCGAACGATGTATGATATATACGTACCGGCGTGGAGTGAGATTCGCATCAATCAGAGCGGGTGGCGCCAAAAACTGAAACAATAGCGCCTGATTGCGGCATTCAGCGCTGACTGCGCGGCTCGCCCCTCTCTGCACTCCCTGCATCTCTCGTGTGCATGTGCATTCATCTAGGGAAGTGTCGCATAAGCGTTTTGCTTGGCCTCACTGCGTACAGGTGATCGCAGTCTCCGGCGTATTTGTTAGGATTGGTGAATATCGATTCCGTTTAGATGCATGAATTTTAATAATAATAATAATAAAATAATAATTTATATAACGCAGTCTAGAAAACAAACTGCACTTTAACCCACCATTATCGACAGATATTAAAAAAAATGTGAGTGTAAGGATAGGAAGGCAGAAGCTGCGGCCTTTAGATTAGGTAATTTCTCGCATCTACATATCGTCGTCATACAGGAGAAAGTGACCAACTAACAAAATGCAAAATGTTCATGAGAGCCATTTAACCATTTTTACACTTTTGTTTTCATTTTTTTTTTAAATAAATGTATTCACATTTGTGATTATTTTTGTGTGTATAGAAATGTTCAATGCTTTCAAAATAAAGAAATAATATTTTTGAAGATTTTCATATAATTTTGCTTGTAAGAAAATAAACATCAATGCAGATAGTAATTTTAAACAAATCAAGATATTATTCCAAGTTCTTGCTGGGTTATTTCTTCCAGGCCACCATTATGTTAGTAAGGTGTCAGATAGTCATTTATCATGTTTTCGCGAAAAATGCACTTGGTCACTTTCTCTTGTATGACGACGATATATTCAGAGAAACAAATTTGGTAAGAAAACCACCAAAAACTTATCACGGGAAGACGAATTGTAAAGAAACCTTTGTAGATGTAATATTTGAGATTACACAATAATATTTGGCTTTATGTGTAGTGTATATGTATAGTATTCATTTACCATGATATGATAGATTTTGAGAAGACCTCCCAAAAAAGAGTTTTCATCAAGTGCTGTTTTTCAGAAGAAAAAAGAAAATTTTCAGTTTATCTTGTTTAGTTGGCGGCGTTCGAGCCCTAGTTAGTAATATGCTGATCTTGCGCCTGGGGCTTGCGACTTCGAAACCCGATAGTACCCAAAAAAAGCTCTCGTACTAGTTAATAAGTTTGTCTGGTAACAATACCGTTATGTGCGAGTGTTATTGCTTACCCACGTGCAGTAGTAATACCAGCGTTCGATAATGAATTCGCAGTTCGTCAATATACGTTTTGGCGATTTGACTGCATGTGAAGAGGCAATAACTCACGGACATGTCTAGCAAGTGAGTGTCATCATGCTTACTCTTTACTAGACTTAAACCTTTTTTGAAATTGTAAGTTTTTCGAGTAACATTGAACCAGAAATCCTCAGTTATTAGTTAAGAGTCTTATCAACTCGGCTACTGATGAATGGTGAGTTTCTAATGGTAAATGGATAATATGAAAAAAATAATAATACATAAAATTTTCGTTTTGCTCAAAGATCATCGACAGAATGGTGAATGTACATTAGGGTGTCCCTTATTTTGTCAAAAACAAAAATTTTGCGAATTTTTTATTTTCACCCCCTAAATATTTCTTATTTGGTTTGATTTACTCAAAAACAAATTTTTATCTCAATAGGATGACGTTAACCCGTGCCGAGTTGAGCGCCAAATTTGAATGTTAGTAATTATAGGTTTATTAGTTCTAAGTCAGTGTTAAAATTATTGATGAATGTATAATATCTATTTTTTATATAATTGAAATAAGGAATACTTAGTGCACCATAGTGCACTCTAAAGAGTAAAAATGTATTCAATTACTGACTTAGAACTAAAAAACCTATAATTCTAAACATTCAAATTTGGCGCTCAAGTCGGCACGGTCATCCTATTGTAATAAAATTTTGTTTTTGGGTAAATCAAACCAAATGGAAAATATTTAGGGGGTGGAAAGAAAACGGTTTTTTGACAAAATAAGGGACACTCTAATGTACATATTTGATCACTCACTTTCATGGGGATACGGTTTTTTGACAAAATAAGGGACACTCTAATGTACATATTTGATCACTCACTTTCATGAGGATACGGTTTTTTGACAAAATAAGGGACACTCTAATGTACATATTTGATCACTCACTTTCATGAGGATACGGTTTTTTGACAAAATAAGGGACACTCGAATGTACATATTTGATCACTCACTTTCATGAGGATATTAAGTTGAGAGATACCAATAAATTGGCAAACAGTTAGTGGGAGATTTAAAGATATCTGTTGTTTTTCTCTGGTTAGAACTATTTTGAAATCCAATTTAATATTTTGCTCCCCTCACTACTATAGGTATATTCATTTTTATAAAATTAAACGAATATAGTGGAAGTTTTTACGTTTTATCAACTTTATACTACAGATCAATATTTTGGTCAAGTAAAAAGTAAAATGTTATACTTGAGAAAATGTAGGATGATCCCTGTGACATTTGAAATGTCATATCTCAAAGGAATGGGGTAAATTTTGTTTTTTGTTACAAATTGAATAGTTTTTTTACAAGTCGAAAAATTGTTTTTCTCTAAACTGACGTTTTAATTCATAATTTTCATTATGATTTGTATCTATCTTTAAATAGGCCAATATCCACTATGAATTAATACTAATTACGAACATTTAGTTTTAGGTATAAAAAAATCGAAAATCCAATTATCGTATACCCCATCCCTAGCCAATGCAGACAAATATTATTTGATTTTAACAAACTGACATATTTTTGCAAAATTTTTAGTTTCATGAAATGTATTTACCAAAATAACTTGCTATTTATTAGAATCGAGGCTTATATTAAAGTTGATAAAATAATTAAAATTACTGAACATCGTTATAAGGTTATATTGGGGAAAATTTGTGAACTGTCGCAAGGACCATGCTACATTTTCTCAAGTATAGTACCTTGAACAGTACTGGCCAGTTAAGGGTCACCCATAAAATAATCTTCTTCTGGTCTGCTATCATCTCAAACTTTTCGCCTTTGGCTCCAAGAAATTATCAGTGCACGGAGAGCATCCACACCCCAGAAATTGCATGAACTCGTAGATTTAACGTGGTGGAGATGCACAGATGTTGGGCACTTATCTACCGTGTTTCGCCTATCCTGCCTCCTAGTTCTACCAATTTCTTTTTACATTAGTACATATATCCCAAAATATTTCTTTAATATTCTTTTTTCCGCTTAACATCTACAAGTACATATTTCATCTGGGACCTAGTACTATACTTCAAAATACTATGTGCTGGTAGCAGAGCTAACAATATTTACTGTTTATATACAATTGTTATTACATCTACGAGTACTATAGTGTGGAAGACAATGGCAACGACCGCACTTTGTTTCCTAAGAAACCCATATGAATATACTCAACAATTTGTAGATTACGTTCCTCAGCATTAAGGTGACAACGAAGAAGAATATAAGATGTTAAATAATCAAATTTGTTCTCTTTTCGTACCTGCACTAAAAATGATTATTTCGTTACCTTTGTTTCTTCGTCTTTGCTACAGTATTATTGTTGTCGTTTTGTTCTCTAAACACATTACAGGAAGTCGGCCATTGTCGTTAGAGAGTGAAGTATGTAGGGATGAAAATGAAACGATCCACTCCGAAACGCTAACAGCCAGCAATTTTGTAAAAAAGGACGATTTCTAAATAAAACACCACGGCTAAAAGAGGAACAAGTCACGGGATTACCCCGCCGCCGCCGCCTGTAAGCGATGTCCTGGGACTCGTCGCTCCTGAGTGTGTTTGAATAATTTTATCCCACGTGGAAAATAGGGTTATCCCGCATGTTGGAATTTTAACATTAGAATAAACCGAGTCAAAATAATATCTCAGCCACAATTTAAGTTATTTTATTAGTGTACAGAATTGTATTTAGTTAAATATAAAGGCTCTTTCATATTGAGCGTTTTTTTTTATTCTTGGATAAAACACAGATGGCGTCCCGAACTGGCCTGGGTCTTGTTACATTTGAGAAATGTAATGTATGACATTTATAAAAATGGAGTCGTATACAATACAACAACGCGTTCAAATTGTTGAATTATTTTATGCATTGTTACCTCCGGAAAAAAGTGATGTTAATTGGCCACCAAGATCATGTGATTTGACACCGCTGGATTATTTTCTCTGGGGTTACATGAAAAGCCAGCTCTATAAGAAACACCCCCAATCAATTCCTGAGCTGCAGGACGAATTATTAGCATTATTGGTGAGCTAGAACCGCAATTATGGCAAAATGACATCGAAAATTTTGACAAAAGAGTGGACATCTGTGGAGCTGCAAGAGGTGGACATTTAACAGATATTGTTTTTTCTGTTTAAATTTCATACATTTTAATTCAATGTACAATAAAAAGTTTTTTGAAATCAAAGCAAATTGAGCGTTTTATTGAAGAATTAAAAAAAAATGATTAAAAAAACCGCTCATTTTGAAAGACCCTTTAGATTAGAAGTATGTATATTTTTTCTTTCGAATACGTTTTATATTCTTCCGGCTTCATAAGAAGAATGAAAGATGAAACGTTTTTAAAAGTAATAATGAATTTATTAACACAGTCATTGATATGTTATGTGACCGTTTCAATACAAACAGCCCGCATCAAGCACCCATCTTTACATTCAAGCGGAAGAGAAAACTACGGTACAAATTTAACATTTTATAAATTCGGCAATCAGCCTTGAAATAAAAAAATTAAGTCTATATAGTTTTGTACCTCAATATATAGATTTAATTACGTCACTTTATTTTCGTTACCAAATTTAGGTTATTGATAACAATATTAATTTAATGTTATTTGGCTATTTTTAAAAAATCCATTTCATTACCCCGTCTTATAAGGCAATAAATAAGGTTCTAACAAGCGACATTTTTTTAACCTGGCGAGCTTATTGCCATGTGGCAATCTCTTCCAACCGACCAGAAAGATGTTTTAATAGGCCCTGAGTGAAAACCAGACTGGAACTTCCAGCGGGGATGGAACCCGCAGCCTCCGGATTGGCAGACAAGTGTCTTACCACCAGGCCGCGGAGGTCGTCATCAATTGACATTATCAATTGACGATCGAAATCTTCTTTCCTCATTGTAAAATTGACGAAACGTAGGGATGAACAAGGTACTGCATCCGTGGCTTAGTTGGTAAGACGCTTGTTACCCAACCAGGCGATTGTGGGTTCAATTCTTATTTAGAACCCATGATTTCTTAAAAAAGATTTCTCTCTGGTTTTCACTTAAGGCCTATTTAACATCTTTCTGGTTGGTTGAGAGATATTATCACATGGTAATTAGCCCACCAGGCTGAACTGTATACAAAGAAGGTGTATTACAATAGATAAGAAGGTTCTGTCCAAAATGACCCATCCTTCAGCGACCAACTTAGGTCAGAAGTTACGAAAGAATGAAAATGTATGTATGCCGTTGAAGTTTTTTTCTCTAATATGTGTGGTTTTTACAATTTCAGAATAACAATGTTAGGCAATTGATTTGTTTTTATTTTAAATTGGATATTAAGGGAGGAAAATTTGGATACATATTCCCCATAATGAACATTTGACTAATTTTAAGTTAACATCCTCAATTATTCAGGATGGAAGGTAATAAATTGAAAACACGAATAAATGGAAAATTAACACCACGACTTGAAAACTCACCAAAGAATATTAAAGAGTCAAGAAAAAATGCATTTAAAACAAGAGCACATAGCTATATGACACGAGTATAAAAAAAATAAAAACGAGTGCACGCAATCAAAAAAAGCCAATGATAAATTATCCGCCATGCACTGGTAATTTGCATTTATAATTTGACGTGATGCGTCTGCCCGCTAACATAAAAAAATAAATACTGAATCTAAGCGTGCCGGGATTTCCAATCGATGACGTTCACAATTTTGCCAGTTTTGTTTTCTGGTACAAATAATTCATTTCACCAGTTAAATTTTCTGGTACCATAGTATTTAATAAAATGAAAAAAAAGTCCTTATATTTATTATTTGTTCTTAAAAAATGTGGATTTTTTTATTACCCCGGATAATTAAAATTTGTAAATACGACCCAGTTAATCGGTAGTCTACTATTATACCTCCCTTAATTGATATTTCGACTATTTAAATATTTGTATTAATATTGTTTATTTAATGAGTGGTGGAACATTATCAAAATAAATTCGAAATTGTGTACAAAAATGTTTTTTATACGGGATGACACCATTGCTCGCATTTGTAGCCTAGCGACGGATTACGCAAGCTCTGGTGCAAATACCGGATCAAATTTTACGTAACGGCCACAAAAAATTTGGTTCAAGTATAAAATATCGCCATGCCATGCTGGTATGTTACGGGGGCTGTCGCGAATTTTCACCAACTTTGTTTTTGTTTTTTTGTTTGTTTTGTGAAATAATAAATGAAAATCGTGAAATTGCTGATGCGATGCAAGTTTGATAAAATATTGTAATTTTTTTAGTGAAAATTATATTTTTATAACTGTAAGTAAATATTGCACCAAATGTCTATAAACAATGCAAATATTTCTCCAGTTAAAATGTCAACCCACATCTCAGTTCTATCTGGGAAGCTTACATATCATTTTATTTACTTATTTAGACACTTTATAGTAAAGTTTACAAATTTAGAGTTTACTATTATACTGAAATTTATTTCAACCGACCTGATAAGAGTTACGCAGATTCGTGTCAGTTGGTGAGGTAAAAGGCAAAATATATGATTATTTTCAAAAAGGATTTATTTAAAAAGATATTTAAGGCTTTAAAAACAAACGGAAAAAAATAAAAACAAAATATTTACGAATGTCGCCAAGGACTGGGAAAGGAGAAGCAAGATTTGAAAGGACAAGGAACAAAGATTATGAACAATCACATTTCTTCATTAAAGAGTTATATAATATTTTTTGAGTCTTTATCTGAAGCAAGCCAAGAGAGGAATTGTCTTTCTGCCCCAGGAAACGGGTTCCAGAGTCTGTCGGCATGGAGAGTAAAGAATGACGTGAAGAAGGAGTGATGAACTGGAAATGCCAAACGGTGATTTCTGTTTAAGCCAATCAATTTCTTCGTAAATGTAGATAACTGTCGCACTTATTTAGTTCATTAAACGTGATGTTTTTTTAATTTGTTCGTTGCCGCTTAATGATGTGTCTTCAAAATATCCTTCAAATCTGTACCTGAGAGATGTTTCTTCGTAGAGGATTGTAAGTTTGTTCCTTACCCCTTAATAGTATGTCCCCATTCTATCCTTTAAATCTGTACCTGAGATATGTTTCTTCGTAGAGGAGTACAACTGTGTTTCTTGCCCTTTAATGGTATGTCCCCATTATATGCTTTAAATCTGTACCTGAGAGATGTTTCTTCGTAGAGGAGTACAACTGTGTTTCTTGCCCTTTAATGGTATGTCCCCATTATATGCTTTAAATCTGTAACCTGAGAGATGTTTCTTCGTAGAGGAGTACAACTGAGTTTCTTGCCCTTTAATGGTATGTCCCCATTATATGCTTTAAATCTGTACCTGAGAGATGTTTCTTCGTAAAGGAGTACAACTTTAAGATTGATTTCATTTCATCGAATAACTTGATTGATCCGAATCGATTTAACAAGGAGGGCGTTTCTGACAGGACTCTTACCGTTTGCTAGTCCTAAACTGTGGAATAGTCTATCTCTAAGTGCTAGATATATGGGTGGCGTGTGAAGCTTTAGGAAGCACTTACAAACAATTATTTTTGGGATATTTCATCAAAATGAAACTTAACATATAAAATACACCTAAAGTTTAATGTGTTTTATCAAACACTGTTTATTCCACTTTTTGTAAAGGTATAACCCTACCGGTTTCAAGGTTTTCACGAGGGGAGCACAAACAAGGCATCATCAGGTGAGCACAAACAAGACTTCTTTGTGCTCCCATGAGATGAAAACCTTTGCAACCGGTAGGGTTGTATCGTTACATAAAGTGGAATAAACAGTGTTTGATAAAACAAATTGCAATGTTTTTAAACCTCCACAATGTTAATACCTTAACTATAAATAATATATAAAGACTAATGTATCATTATCACATATCGGCGCCTGAGGGCTGGGAGCGGATAGTTCAGGACCGTGAGGGGTGGAAAGCCGTATCCTCTCGGGCTGATGGCATCTCAGCGGCTAGACGTATGAGAAACAATCAGCGCTCTGCGAACATGCGTCAGCATGGCCAGGCAGCTCAGCAGGGTCCACATGTCAGTGACATTTGCGAAAGCGTGTGCGCATCTAGGATCGGGCTGTTTTCTCACAGAAGATCACATAATTAACGTGGAGGAACTCAAAGCATTTCTGAAGGTGCAAATATTCACCCGTTCTTTTAAAGGCAGGGTCAACTTATTCTAGCATTTGCTGGCTGAGTATGAGAAAGATCTCTCAAATAATGTTAGATTATGACTCGGGATGATTAAAAGAGTTTTTCTGTTTCTAGTTTCATAGCCGTGAAAATTTCTAGCCCAATTAAGTTTTTCGAAGAGATAAGGTGGCATTTTTGTCTTGACAATTTTGTGCATGAGTACGCTTAAGCGAATATATTAATTAAAGCAAATCTCATGTTAGAAGGCCTGAGGCAGTATCATGATCTTGAACTTCCAAAATCGTGATACTGCTATACAAGAGAAGAACAACATATTATTCATAGAAAATCTCTTGCTAGACGGCCTTCAATGGATATGATGGGAATGTTTTGAGTCTATCCTAGTTTTAACGCGTCCATGTGCGCATTAGTCAGTTGAATAATATTATATATAATAATTGTGAAGAGTGAAATAGTCAGGTGTACGTGATATATCGACCCTGTAGGATATACCCGTACAACGGTGCATGTTGTTTCTGCTCCATCCTGCCTAGTGTCGGCCGCTTGTACGGTGCATGGTGCAAGGATCGCTTTACACACTCACTCGCTCCCAGCTCCCTCGTTTGCCTCGCCTATCGATCGGTACAAATCCCAAATCGTTTTTAGCACTACGAGTTACGAAAATACCAGCTTAAAACGAATCAATCTACGAGCAGGTGTTGTCAATGTTTGGTTAAAAAACGACAAATTATATTTTGTTACATTATCACACCAAATGTTGATATTTGATTGATTTTTAATAAAGTAAGGAAGTGTTTTTTTTTAACATACATTGTCGGTGCTGGGCCATAAATTCAGTCGACGATCCTCTCCCGCGCTATTTCAACGTCAATTCAGTTGGAAAGCGAAGATGTACCTTGGAGTTTTCTTTTTCTTTTAAGTGAATGTGCCGTTACATCCCCCCAAATGACCCCCCGATTATCACTCTGAACACCCCATCATCGATAATTCCTCCGGCAGACAGTTTACCCCCATAGGCAACCGCATTTCTCACCTTCAATAAACATTTTCTACACCTTAATATATTTATAAAAGTCACACACGTTTCCCCACTCATTTACTTATCTACATATACTATATTCATTCTTATAATTTATTCACAATTCATTTTTTCATTTTTTTTTTTTTTTTTTTTTTTTTTTTTTTTTCACCCATTCAATATAAAACAGTGTGTGACGACACAAATTTATGTATATTTGTATTTAATATTATGTATATATCATCATATTTATATATGTATTTAATCGTTTATAATTTCTCATAATCATTCATAAAATCAAAACAATTACCACAAACCTATCCTTTCCCGATTCCCAAAAAGATCCTGCCAATTTCCAATAAATATCTTAACAGTCAGAACTTATCCGATGAAGGAGTAAGGTGTCCTACCATCGGACCGAAACTCCGAACAAGCTATCCATCACTTGAAGGGAAGATTTCCTTCTGGAGCGCTCTTGATCCGGATCTCCAACTAAAGCCGTACTTTTCTTTCCAATATCATTTTACATTCCTTTCTTTCAAAAATACTTGATCCAATAATCATTTTCTTAACCTTCAATACAACACCTTTTCCTCACATTGGCATTGTATTTGTTTTGCTAATTTGGTTTTTTATTTAACATAAGCTATCTAAAACATCCTTGATAATGGTTTCGACAATTATTATTCGTCTGAATTTTGTTGAACGATCGGAAAACTTTGTGCTACCTCATGCAAATTTAACTTATTGTATTGAAATTTTTATGGAAAATATTCCTGGTATTAGCGTCTCGTGGGCTGCCAGAAGAACGAACGTCTTCATACTTCAGGAAGTAAATTTGACGATACGACTGTCCTCAATATGCTTTCAGCGTATTCTGCGATTCTCTGGATTCTTTCCCAGACATGAGATGGATATCTTGGAGAAATTGATGGTCATTGGAATTGTGCCAGAAAGAAAAGCTGTAATTAAAATTTAAGTCATAATATTATTTATTTATTAAATTACGTGTTCGCATAAATCATTCAAATGACTATCCATCCCCATGAAATCCATAAACGCATGCGTGAGCATATGCTCACGCATGCGTTTATGGATTTCGATACCCATGAACCCCACAAAGACGGATAGTCACCCGAACATTCTTTTTCATATAAATTGGGATATCATCAATCAAAAGGCAAGGAAGGGATGGTGGATAGGAAAGAAAAACTCAGGAATGAAACACGTTATTTTACTGACTAGAAATTAAGAGTTTTTTCAGTCTCTTCTTAAAGCATGCCAAGGACGGAGCGAGTCTTATATTGGTTTGTAACTGATTTCAGAGTCTCACTGCATGGACAGTTAAGGACGACGTAAAAAAAGAGGAGCGGTGAACTGGAAACGCCAATAGACAATCTCTGTTTGAGCGTAGCGCTAATCCATGATTGGAAAGACGCTGAAAATTTTCGGCAAGATATGATAAGAAAGATAGACAGACGTCTTACCATGTATGATATCAAAAATTGTATAGTGTATGACACTTTGATGGTATATACAAACAAACCTAGAGGGTTTATTGTAATGTAGCGATCTTTTCCAACAAACCAAAACTATGTTACAGATGCTGTAAGTGAATATCAGACTAGAACCCTTTCAAAAAATGTGTTCCAACAAGGATCAAACTCGCAAGACCCCGGGCATTAAAGTACGTGTGTTGCCAACAAGGTTACGGTAGTTGAAATTTTTATTTTATGTGAAGTAGCGAAGTCATAAAAATCGATCAAAAATTGCTTTCGCATGATGATTTCTCACTCCGCAGAGTTATGCAAATTTTTAGTGCTTCTTCAATTTGAATCAATTGGTGTTGAATGTAAATAAGAACGTGGTATTGCGTCATTATACATTGAAATAAAAGGATATATTAGAGCATGTGTTGGCAACCTTTTGTTGTAAAAGGGCCAAATTTCAACAAAAGGTTGCCGACCCATGCTCAAATATATCCTCTTATTTTAATGTATAATTACAGAAGAACGCCAGGGGGTCACGACTTCGACATCCTTTTATTATACTGCAACTGTCCATTTTCATCCTTTATAACTCTAGACTTGATGTTGTCACTTGTAGCCTTGTCTCGAGCCTTGGCTAATTTGTAAATCATTTAGTGTCCTTCTTTGCTGTTTAGGTCATCGTACATTGGTTGCATGGCCTTTGCTCTTTCAATCGCAAGTTGAAGATATGTATGTATCGATTCAAAAACGATGTAGTAAATTTATTCAAAAGTTAGGCGCCCCTGACCGCGGCGCAACGCAGATGAGTCGATAGCCCGTGGCAGCAAATTTCCTTTCTGCCAGTCAAACATCACGTCATTATTTCCGATTTGCCGGCCACATTTGTTTCCATCAACTGCTGCGCCCACCCGCTCCACTTCCACCCTGTACCAACCCTCGAGCCTACAATTCCTATCTCCTACCCCCACCCTCTCCACCCACTCCCCTGCACATCAACCGATATTACGCTTTTTAAAACATCCGCCGCTTGACACTTTGAAGGGTCTCAATTGCGAAACCATAGCTTTTAATCTCTTCACTGCAGTTAATCGGACATTGGTTTATTTTTATCGTACTCTGTTCATTTCCTACGAGTTATATTGAAAAACAAATAAAAATATGATTTTTTTTTGTTTTTTCTATTATTTGGTTCAACTGTTTATTTAGGCTTATTTTTAAATATATTTTTAATAAGGTTATATGGTATACAAACAAATATTCTAAAGGGTATTTTTTGGGTGTGATAGGATTTTGAATTAGCCACCAAGATCGTGCGATTTAACGCCTCTGGATTATTTTCTTCGAAGCTATGTTAAATCACAAGTTTACACCAACAAACCCAAGACTCTTGATGAACTTGAGGCCAACATTTGTCGTGTTATTGGCGCCATACAGACGGAAATGCTCCACCGAGTCATCGAAAATTGGCATGATCGAATTGGCCAGTGCAAAATAAGCCGTGGAAACCATTTGAACGATATATTGTTTAAATTATAAACGGCATGAACTTTTCTTTAAAATTAAACCTTCAGATCTATTTTTCGTTTATTAATTGTTGGTTTATTTTATTTTAAAATCCTATCGTTCTTAATGGGAAACCCATATTATGATCGGTTAAGGTACATAATCTATTAGCCAGCCACAGTCAACATACGAATGAAATTGTCCTTAAACAATGGTTGTCATTAAACAATAATTGAATTCAAATACACGGCCATTTAAATAATTTATATGGGTTTTATTTCAAAAACAAATCCTGTCACATCCAAAAAAAAACCCTAAACTTTATGTACGTCATGTTTGTGCTCTCTTGATGATGAGGTGAAAACCTTTGCAACTGGCAGGGATATACCGTTATATGAAGTGGAATTAACAGTGTTGGACTGAACAAATTACAATGTCTTTATACCTCCACAGTGTTAATGCCTTAACTATAAATAACATAAAGTTAGTTTGATAAATAAAAAAAATATCACTGGTGTTTTACATTAGTTCAAAATGTTTTTTGAAGTTACCGTCATGTTTTTTTACAAGGCGAAACTGAATTGGTAACTTTTTATATAACTCTGAGGATAAACGATGTAACGCTTTCGTAATGCTGGAAATCATTTAAACTAACTCAATACGGCAAAAATTCCGAAGAACATTTTTAACTTCTCCTTTTTCTTCTCAGTGTCATGTCAAGTCCCCCCAACGTTGAATATCACTTGAGAGTAGACATCTTTGTCTCCGGCAGTCCGAAAAAGATCCCCAACGCTCCTTATGCCAGTCCAATCACGTATATTGCGGAGCCAGGAGATTTGCCTCCTGCCAACACCTCTTCGGCCTTCTATTTTGCCTTGGATGATCAGGTGCAGTAATTTTTGAAAAAATACAAGGGCTCTTCACTGTACTCTGGCCAGGCCAAAACTGAATAGAAAGTAGAGGGAAAGCATCCTTTATACAATGGAATCATTTAAAAGAAGATACTATTCATCATTTCTTACCTGGGATCATAATAAATGGTCATAACTTTTGCATCAACCCTATATATTAAAACGTGTATCTTTTATAAGATACCTAGAAATTATATCTGATAAAAACTTTCATTTATAGAACATGTGAACAAAATCACTCGGGAGAGTTTAAAAATCTTGGGATTTATACTAAGAAATGTCCAACATTTTTCGGATTTCCGAGCATTAAAACTGCTGTACTGCTCATTGGTACGTAGCCGCCTTGACTTCAACTCATTAATACTCGTATAGTCTCCTTATTACGCCGCCCATGCACAAACTTTAGAACGAGTACAAAACAAATTTCTAAGATTCATTAATTTTATACTTGGAATACCACATGAACAAAGAAATTATCCCAACTTATTAAATGAAACTCTTGAAGCTGTGTGACAGAAGAAATACAGCCAATATAGTACTGCTACACAAAATCATTCACTCAGTGATCAATGCACCTCACTTACTCGCAAGTATTTCATTTCGTATTCCCACTAGATCTACAAGACAGCTAGCTCTTTTAAACTGCAAATTGCAACGCTTATTATAAAATTAAATACAAAACTAACTGACTTGGAAATGAGTTCTGCAACAATTTAGATATTTTTAATATAAGTATATATATAATATTTGCCAGAATATCATAACAACATTGAGAAATAGCTACTAACTTTGTGCTCTCCTTTATTAATATAAATAACCTAGTATATACGAAACATTAAGGACAATACTTAGCCTCTGGAGTTGAGTAACCCTGCATCAACATGTGGAAAGTTTCGATTCTGCAAAGCAACTTTCAAATATGTTAATTGGTCACCAATTTCATGTGATCTGACACCGTTGGACTATTTTCTCTGGAGTTACTTAAAACGCAAGGTCTATAAGAATGACCCCCAATCAATATCTGAGCTGAATGACGAAATTATTTGCATTATTGGTGAGTTAGAACCGCAATTATGCCTAAACGTCATCAAAAATTTTGACAAAAGAGTGGACATCTGTTTAGCTGTAAGAGGTAAAGATTTGGCAAAAATTGTTTTTTGTATTTAAATATCATACATTATATTATACTTCAATAACCAATCAAAAGTGTTTTGAAATCAAAGCATATTGTGTGTTTTATTCAAGAATTTAAAAAAATTAATTGAAAAAAAAACCGCTCAATTTGAAAGACCCTTTATAAAAAAGGAGATAAATTGTCACTTTTATAGAAATCCTATGTTATATAGCTTTTATGATGCGCCCTTTAGCGAAGCTTTAAAACTCAAAATTACAGTTATCAAATATAGGGTACTTAAAGTGATTGTTATTCTTAAGTAAAGTTGGTAGCTTAATATATTTTTTATACTATGACAATTCCATTTCTCATTTACTTTCAAACCGTTTCTAATAAAAATTGATCAATGCAAGATCCAGCGGAGATATTGCAATATTTCCTTTTATATACCATACAAATCAATGGGAAATGATCCCCATATTCACAGCGTGTGCCGAATGACGCCCTGCATATTGCCTCATACATTCTGCCTCACAATATATTCGTTTGTATAACAATCTCGACTTTATGCATTTCTGATGTCTTATATTCTTCATTTTATAGTTTAAAAATTGTGTTTCGTATTATTTATGATATTCTAAGCCAAATCTGTCAAATCAATTTGAGAACTTTGTTCATAGGTGAGCACATACTCGTGATTCGTATAAAATGTGAGTTTACATTAAATAAAAAAAACATTGTACATATTTTAATACACAATAGAATCGATTTCATTGTATAATCGATTGGACCCTATTTTTTTATTTTTCTATCGACAGTACATAACTATAAATATATATCGTATTAATGAAAAGGAGAAGCGCCAAGTACAAATGCATACTAGTAACAATCCAAAAAACGATACTTTGTGAATATAAAAAAGGGACATCATTAACTCTTCCTGTCCTGTGATGTGTAACTAGTACACATTGCTTCTAAAAACTTTAATATCTCTATAAATATAATAAATACTGGGTTCAGATATAAGGTATTGTTCCGTAATAAATTTATGCATTGAATGAAAAAATAATATTAATAATAATTCAGAAATATTTTGTGAAAATCGGAAATAAATTCACCAATACAATCAAACTTGTGCCAGTGTGTGACGTAGGTATAAAGGTATTCATTCTAAAAACCGCTACGGGTTAAGAAGCGACGCTATTCACTTCTCACTCTCACTCTACTTCGGTATATGGGAACGCAAGAAATATAATCTCAGTTCGCAGTTATTCTTTTCTTCGAGGTATAACATACACAGTGTTAATGTTCCAAGTTACGTCTCAGTTGCTCGTGGGCGTCCATACGAGGTGGTTTCTGCGCCCGTTTTGTGAACGTCGCCGATGTTTTTTCATGTTTTCAGCAATTAAATCACGTTTTACTTCATATTTAATTAATTTAAGCGATTGGCTATGAATATTCTTGTTTTTCCAATTTCAAATCGCTCATTTTTATATGTTTATTGAATACGCAGCACCGGAACGCGTGATTTTTTTTAGCACCGGAAGGGAAAGGTTAAGCAAACTTTGTGACGATGTGATTTCATGCTCCCCGTATCTTTTACGATATTTGTTTACTTACATATATGTTTTCGTAACCTTCTAATACAATACAAACGTATTTACAAATATTTTTAATCGGAACGCGTGAATTTTTTTAGCACCGGAAGGGAAAGGTTAAGCAAACTTTGTGACGATGTGGTTTCATGCTCTCCGTATCTTTTACGATATTTGTTTACTTACATATATGTTTTCGTAACCTTCTAATACAATACAAACGTATTTACAAATATTTTTATTTAAGTATATACATTTTAAGTTACTTGAATATTTTAAGGAATATTTGCAATAAAGTCAATGGGGCACTAAAATATATATACTCGAACAGGACAGTACAGAACAGTATTTAAATACCAAGTTTGGTGTATGCAAATGAAACGTGGATATTGAAAAAAAAATTAAAGGAGCCTTAGAAATGCTGTAGAAATGCACGAACTGAGAAGAATACATGAAGTGACAATACATGACAGAATACGGAATAAAATAATTCGGGGTAAATATTAACTTAAGGTTGATGTGTCAAATATGGTGAAAGAGAACACTTTGAGGTGGTTTGGGCACGTCGAACGAATGAATGAAGAAATACTAACTGAACAAATATACAGAGCCAATGTGCATACAAAGCGTGTGAGAGCAAGACTAAAAAACGTTTGGTTGAATAAACTAAATAATATTCTGAAAGAAGGAATTGCATGATAAATCATAAGATATATAGGAGAAGCTCTATGGATGTGGAAGAGACGAAATATGTGTGCCGAGATAGCAAAGTCTGGCGCTCTATCCTCCCTCCCAACCACAGCAGAGAAGCAGCGTGTTGGTTTGTTTCTACATTTACATTAAATTAAATTGAATAAAATCATAAACATTTTTTGTTTAAAAAAGTTTCCCAAACCATGAAGGTCCTGTGGTGAATTAAATTATTTACTGACACAATTATCAAAAGACAAATTGATGTAAGATGAAATAGAAAAACTATACGATATTAGTATAAACAGGCAAAAAAATAACTGTTAAATGATTTCTTGTAACCGATCCAACGACACCCTCTCTGGCTGCAGATTCAACATCTTAAAATTATCCCAGTCAACCTCCCAGGAACAGCTGGATATAATAGATAATTTTCATAGCTTTTGGCCATTAGTTTTTATTTATTTATTTATTTATTATTACACATGACAAGAAATATACACAATTTGAGAAAAACAACAAATAATTTGATTTGGACATAATATTTTAATGGATCTGGGTTTGTTGCCTTTCATTTGTCGTATCCCCAGTAAACTAGGCTTTTGCCTGTATCTTACTGAGGATATTTAGCATGAGAAAAATAAATCGATACTTCTTTCCGATTTTTGATCACACAAAAACAAAACATCGTTGCACGCTCTCATCAACCTGACAGTGACACTCAACTACAACTGGAAACATCTTGCGAAATTCAACTGATCACACATCATCACTCCAAAAATATTCATCCCACACTATACCGCACACAATCATAAGAATAAAAATCAAAATGTTACCTTTGAAAATGACCAATGTTTCGAAAGCGTTGTAGTTTTTATCCTGAACCCATTGATAATAAAACTTTAAGAAATTTAATGAATCACCGTAGTACTGCGAGTGGGAGAAAGATAACCAAGATCTTTGCATCAGGTTCCGCCAAGTGTCCAGAACTGCCGCTCCATGCCGCATCATCTTACCCCCCTGAAGATAGAAGACATGAAAAATAGAAACAAAATATTAATAGAACATATATAGGACTGAATTTCCTAACCTTTCTCCCAACCGTAGCGTAAACATGCACACGATGGTTGAAATAGAAGTTAGCGAACGCAGTTTATGTGCCCCCTCCTGCTTCATAATTTAAACGTCACTTACCCCTTTTCATATACTCGTACTTTTCGATATTCAGAAGTCTTGCAGGTTATACTGGTATGCATGGGCGCATTCACAAAGACTTTGTTTTATGTTATTGGAATGTTTTGAACAAAGCCTCGGCAATATCTGGAGGCCTAACATAACATATAGTTTATGACAAATAAAAATACGTCAATATAAAGTAAAGTAAGGTTGTATAAATGTGCGTTAGATCTGTACT
Organism: Odontocerum albicorne; assembly: GCA_949825065.1. NCBI lineage: Eukaryota > Metazoa > Arthropoda > Insecta > Trichoptera > Odontoceridae > Odontocerum > Odontocerum albicorne. The sequence goes on along the minus strand of OX463842.1, from coordinate 1,480,637 downwards.
GGCATATATAATATAATACTATTGAATCAACAGCTGAGACCAGATGAACGAAGATACTCCTTAGAAAAACATACAATATTAAGATCTTACGATGTAAAACACTTAGAAGCAGATTAAAAAATATATAGAGTTAAGACGAATATGATACACCAAAGAAAACTAATATTAGAAAGGCAGAGAAATCGTTACTGGTGGTATCGTTACTGGTGGTATCGTTACTGGCGGTATCGTTACTGGCGGTACCACTGAAGAAACAAGTGAGATCCGGATTCACAGTATAGTTAATTTATGTGTGTCCCATATAACATTATATTAAACTTTATTTGTATAAATTACAGTCTGGCGGGCCTATTGCCATGTGGCAATCTCTTCCAACCAACCAGAATGCTGTAAAAGAAGCCTGTGACCTCATTACTAGACTGGAATCCTTTAAAACAAATTAGTTCCAGCGGGATTTGAACCCGCAACCTTTGGGCTGGGAGACATGCGTGTTACTAACTAGATCACGGAGGTCGACATAGGAAGCCGACTCACAAGAAGACTCCAAGATATTGAGGGATAGCTGACAATCCACATCCCAGCAATAATGCAGAATAAACATATTAAGAATTTACTATAAGAAAAAGAAGAAGGAATATTTTTATTTTTATTTTAATGGTCTTTTGAACAAGTTTTGTCTAAAAAAAAAAAAAAAAATTTAAAACGGGGCCAAGTATCGATGAGGTACTTGGCCAATGTTAACTTTTCTTTGTAACTCGTATTTTCTAGTTATCTTTTTTACAGCATGTTTTTAACTGTATTAACACATGAATGAGGAAATGTGTGAAACATATGTTCGCACTCACACTTTTAACTTAGAATGACTCCAAAGTGTTTACGGTAAGTTTTTAACACTTTTTAACACAATGTTTTTAACATTTTAATAGTAACTGTATTATCACATGAATGAGGAAATGTGTGATACATATGTTCGCACTCAAACCTTTAACTTAAAACGACTCCAAAGTGTTTACAGCGTGTTTTTAACATTTTAATAGAAACTGTATTAACAAGTGAATGAGGAAATGTGTGATACATATGATATGTTCGCACTCAAACTTTTAACTTAGAACGACTCCAAAGTGTTTACATCATGTTTTTAACATTTTAATAGTAACTGTATTAACACATGAATGAGGAAATGTGTGATACATATGTTCGCACTCAAACTTTTAACTTAGAACGACTCCAAAGGGCTTACATCATGTTTTTAACATTTTAACCGTATTAATGCATATGTAATAATGCATGATGCATATGTTCGCACTCAATTTTTTTACAGCATGTTTTTAACCTTTTAATAGTAACTGTATTAACACATGAATGAGGAAATGTGTGATACATATGATATGTTCGCACTCAAACTTTTAAGTTAGAACAACTCCAAAGTGTTTAAGATTATATCGCATTAGCATTTTAAATTCAGTTATATTACATTTATATTGTAACAAGCAGAGGATATGTGACATAAAATTTCCATGAAACGTGCATAATACGACGAGTATAAATATGTATGCAAAGATGATGATACGATCTCGCGAGATATCCCGGCCCGCAGGAATAATTGCCCTCCAGGTGTAGAGGAGGGACCTAGAGCGGGACTAGAGGACCAGGAGTCCAGGACGAGGCAGGGGAGTGATACCAGATAGCAGTCAGCCCAGCCCGACTCTAATGCGGAACATGTGTTACGGAAAATATTGCTAAGGCAATATCAATTTGTCTGACGGGAATATACATATTATTTGTGCAGCGCGGTACCGCACACTGGAACAAAAACGACGATGTAATATTTTTTTAAGAAACTATTATTTTTGTGATTCAAGGCTTAATTTAAGAATAATATATAGTTTGTGGTTTCTTATTTCCTTCTTTACGGCAATATTAGTCCAAAGATCTGGGTGTCTTGTTCCACAGCAATCTCTAGGATTTGTAATGAGAATCACAAAACTCTAGGATTTGTAATAAGAATCTCTAAGTCATTTGAAAACCAAAGAATGCTCAAAACGTTGTTTAATTCATTGATCCATAGCAAACTAGAAAGCACTGCTTGCATTTGGAGCCCAGTGGGGGCCCATAACTCACTTATGGTGGGGAAAGTACAAAAAAAAATATCTACAATATCTCTATATGAGTGAGTTTGGTGTCTATCCATGACTTTACCCTACTCAGTTTCTGCTGGGCATGCTCGGGTATAACTGCTTGAGCGTAAGAAGAGATCTGCGTCTCCTGGTATACGTTGTCAAACTCGTTCGAAGAGTTGTGAGTTGTCCAGCATTACTACAACGGTTAGCGTTAAATGTTCCTAACAATTACACTAGACTGCGCCGGCAAGAACTGTTCTTGCCGGCGCAGTCTAGTGTAATTAGTAGGAACAGTCTAGTGTAATTGTCTCAATAACATACGCAAAAACGGGTCTTCCAGCCGCTATGCCTGTTGGAAGGGCCTTTACTCTTTTGAACGGGACTGCTTCGGATATTGACATATTTCATATCACATTATCAAAAGCAAATTTTTTTCTAAGATTGAGCGCGTTAGAAAGCACTCGTCAAGGTACTTAAGTGACTTTGAATATATGTGTATGTATACGTATGTATATACATTATTTTTTATTTTACATAATAATCTTTTTATTCCATATAATTTTTCTTTATTTTTAATATTAACATTTCTTGTATTTTTCAAAGTAATTGGGCTAAGGATGTTTTGAGAAAATAAATAAATAAAATTAAAAATCTGCCTAACGAAAAGTTGCAGGAAATTTTACTTACCGTTCGTCTTGGAATTTTAATGTCTTATCTGAACTTTGTGTTTGAGCTGTAAAAATTGTGTGCTTGTTAATGTGAATATGCACACAATAAATCAACATACGTAGGACGACCGATTACCTCCCACATCAAATATTTGTTGTAAAAAGTTTTTCACGTATAGATTTTTCGTAAACTTTCACATAAGTCTGCTTATTGGGAAAAAAAATACAAAATAAAATAACTTACTTACTTTTCACATATTTGGCCCCTCAAACATATCGAACGAATTGAAATTGTTTTAAATAGCCCGTTTTTGCTTCATACATAATATAGTATATCAAATAGCTCATCCCAAACGGAGTATTCTAATTTTTTTTCCATATTGATTGAAATTATTCAATTGGTAAATGTGTAGAAAAAGAAACAGTTTGTTCAATCTTACCTGTTGCTGCATTTCCAACTTATTGGAATATTATGTGTGAAATTCGCGAGTGTAAGTCAACTGTCTTTGAACAGGCACTGAGCCTTGTGAGGTTAATAATCCAGCCGGGGGAATGTTTGTGGGATGAGCCCGGACCTTTTAATGTCTTCTCTCTTGAATGTATTTTTTGTCATCTATTTATTTTCTGTATTTTATTTTTAATTTTCTTATTCTACATGTTCAAGGGTTTCGGCTGAAAAAATATCTGGTGTCCCCGTGGCTGGGCTCGCCTTATATTGATGGGGTGTATCTTGGCCGGGAAGATGTTATTAGATGAACCCAGACTTTTTGATAGCTTCTGTTTTTAATGTATTCTCTTTTTAATGTGTTCTTGAAATATATCTAAATGTATTATGTACATACTATGTTGCTATTATAACGATGGTCGCTATCGGTGTAGCGTGTGTCTTATTAGGACGTGCTGATGATTTTGATAGCGACATCGTTCTCTTCCTTTAAGTTGATTCTGCTTTAAATCTCGTAGAGAATCATCAATATAGCGGATTACTTATGTTCGATTGTCGTGATGATCTTGATTAATATCGATTTATTTATAGACTCAGGAATGCGGATATATTTCAATGAGTGGACAGCAGGTAAATAAATAATACAAGTTTGACAGCTGAATGGACGACAATAAAGTGTTATTTATTTCGCATAGTGCAGACAATTTATACCAGTGAGTGAATACATGGGTTATATATATATATCTGCCTCGCTCTATCACATGGACGGAAGGTAGGATAATTATTTACATTTGGAGATGACTGGACAAATCGCGGGTACTATAAAAATAGTAAACATTGTCGACGTTCTTAATGTGTAGCTACCTATGAATACTTGATCGGTCAATGACCCTGTATGTATCAATTATAATTAATTTTATTTATTTATAAAATAACAATTCACTCGTTATTTTTGACAATTCATTTAGGTAGGTATACAGGTAGGTACATAGTTCCCTTCCTAGTGAACGCAGAGGGCGCGTGCCTTGCGTGAACGATAGATAGGTTCCGGTGCATCTGACGTCGGGCTGGCTGTCCGTTCCCTGTGTCGAAATAGGTATGTGGACAGCGACAGCGCGTGGCGTTTTTTCCCAGATCTGTCGGTCAGATGGGTGATGCGGAAACAGGGGTAGGCTTGGTCGTCTGTCGCTAAATTTTGGATTGTCTGCGAGGAGGAGGGTTGATCCGATGAGGAGGGTTGATCTGCGGTGGCTTGATGATGATGTGATGGTGTTGATCAAGTTGCAGATGGCATCCGATGTGGAAGGTTGATCTGCGGTGGCTTGATGGTGATAGTGATGATGGAGATCGAGTTGCAGATGGCTTCCGCGGTGGGAGGTTGATCTGCGGTGGCTCGATGATGATGATGATGATGTTGATCAAGTTGCAGATGGCGTCCGCGGTGGACGGTTGATCTGCAGTAGCTTGATGATGATGATGGAGTCTGCGGTGCTCGTTGCTGCAGCGTGGTTGTAGCGTGGTTGTAGCGTGGTTGTATCGTGGTTGTAGCGTGGTTGTAGCGACGTTGTAGCGATGCTTGTCTGCTCCAGCGTTTTGTCGGTCAGTAGTTCGTCGAGGGAGGCAATCCTGTAAATCGTGTGGCTGATCGCCAGGACTGACCTCACATGAGCTGGCGTCGGGCTCGTCCAAATCAGATGTAGTGTTGTATCTGAGTGACGGCTCTGCTGTCCTTGTTGATGGCGTGCTTGGCCAGTTCGCCGGGGAGTAGAATCTTGACGGTTGTCTGGATCTCTCTGCTGGTGATGATGCTCATCTTGTTGTAGTGGGCGAGGCGGTTGGCGTTGGCGGCAGTGCGTTCGAAAATCTCGTTGACGAAATTGTTCATGATGCTCATCGCGTTGCTGCTGATGATGGTGTCGAGTTGCAATTGTTTTGACATTGCTGTCGAGTCGGCGATATTCGATATAGTCGAGGTATGTATTCGTAGCGATGTTCAGTTTTCGTGCGGTTCGGTTTTCGTGCGGGTTCAGTTTTCGTGCGGGTTCAGTTTTCGTGCGGGCTCAATGTAGCGATGTTCGATTTTCGTTCGGGTTCACCAATGTAACGGTGGTGTTGTTCGTCGTCGGGCTCGCCAATGTAACGATGTTCTTGTTCGTCGTCGGGGTTACCACTGTAACGATGGTCGAGTTCGTCGATGTACGTGTTCTGTTTTCTTTCGGGGTCACCAATATAACGATGGTGTCGATGGTACGTCGTTGTCGAAATACGTGTTCGGTTTTCGTTCGGGGTCACCAATATAACGATGGTGTAGTTCGTCGATGTACGTGTTCGGTTTTCGTTCGGGGTCACCAATATAACGGTGTATTGCTATCGGTGTAGCATGTGTTCTATTAGAACGTGCCGATGATGTTGATAGCGACACCGTTATCTTCGTTTTAGCTGATTCTGCTTTAAATCTCGTAGAGAATCATCAATATAGCGGATTACTTATGTTCGATTGTCGTGATGATCTTGATTAATATCGATTTATTTATAGACTCAGGAATGCGGATATATTTCAATGAGTGGACAGCAGGTAAATAAATAATACAAGTTTGACAGCTGAATGGACGACAATAAAGTGTTATTTATTTCGCATAGTGCAGACAATTTATACCAGTGAGTGAATACATGGGTTATATATATATCTGCCTCGCTCTATCACATGGACGGAAGGTAGGATAATTATTTACATTTGGAGATGACTGGACAAATCGCGGGTACTATAAAAATAGTAAACATTGTCGACGTTCTTAATGTGTAGCTACCTATGAATACTTGATCGGTCAATGACCCTGTATGTATCAATTATAATTAATTTTATTTATTTATAAAATAACAATTCACTCGTTATTTTTGACAATTCATTTAGGTAGGTATACAGGTAGGTACACTATCAATAAACCTGTATTTATTTATTTAATATAAGACATTTGTCTTGTATATAATATAGATACATTTAAATAAATAATAACTAATTTATTTAAAAAATCTTTTAATGCAATATTTTAATAATTAATTCATTAAAAGTTTTTATTGTTATGTGATGTTGCGAATACTTTCGTTCCATTGTGCTTTGCGGCGGGCGGCCAGGTCCCGCGCCGGCCCCATCGTACGTGTTCCCCAGGGCAGAGGCGCCCGCCGCCCCCGCCCCACAGGGCAGATATTAAAAATGTAAATCAGATTTGTGTAAGGAGCCTCTACTCGTTTCTGCTCCCCTTGTAGCCCGGCTCGGGAGCGAGTGTCTTTGCTTGGCACGAGTGATGAAACTCTAAAATGATATTGTAAATGTGCGATGCCGTGTTTTTTTTTTGGGTTGGAATATTTTTTTAGTACGAATTTATATTCAAGAAAAACACTTTACTAAATTATTTTGTATACGAACACATAAGATAAATTTTTACTTTATTTAGTTGCAACGCATCTCGATTCGGAGATTCAATTTTTTTAATTTAACCTGACGAGTTTATTACCATGTGGCAATCTCTTTCAGCCAACCACAAATATGTTTTAATGAGCCTTAAGTGAAAACTAGACCGAAATCCCATTTTTTTAAATCTGGGTTCTACCGGAGATAGATCCCGCAACCTTCGGATCAGCAGATAAGCGTCTTACCACCAGGCTACGCAGGTCATTGGATTACATTGAATTATCGATTATCCGGGGTCTCATTAACCGGGTTGGGATCAACTAGAGCACTAAAAAAAATCCTATTTTGATACAAAGTTTTTAATAATATTTCAAAATTTACATTTTTTTTCTGCCTCGGTTAATGTGACTTCAGATAACCGAGAGTTTATTATAGATTTATTTCTAGAGATAAGTTGCTGATAGGGTCACTGTGAACAATAACGTGGGATATTTTAAAACTGTACATTTGGTCTACATGTATACGCCACTGTCGTCTTCGTTGTTTTCCACATTTTAAAAAGTTACCCAATTCACAAAATTTGCACGAAAATATTTCTGATTCTATCTCGTTCGGGCGCTGTTATAGTTGCCAGATGTAATTTGTTTAATAATATAGGGTTCGGAGTCCCGAGTTCCCCTTAGTGCAGCGATTTTCAAATTGTTTCGTTTTATGCCACCCTAAATATATAAGACCATTTTTATTCAGAGCCTTAAAAATGACCAAATAGTAAGGCTGGTCAGCCTAATGCTTCTCACATATTGAAATCGAACTTGACTTATTTACCCCAACTTCCTAGTCTAACAAACGTTGAGTTTTGAGAAACTTATGTTTTTATAACAGATAATTCGCAAAGGTAATTTGTCATATGAATGGTTGAATTAAAATAGGCACTAAGCACCAAAAAAAAAAAACAAAAAAAACTAAGTATGCAGTTTCGTTCAATATGTCATATATAATGAAACTGCACACTTAGTTTTTTTTTGTTTTTTTTTTGGTACTTAGTGCCTATTTTAATTCAACCATTCATACTATATATGGAACCAAGAATCGTTGAGCTTTAGAACTCAGCAATATTATATATTGTATATAGTCGAATAAACAGTGTTTGATAAAACAAATAACAATTAGCAATATTAATATTTTACTAATATTCAAAACTCATAGAGAAGATCACTGGGGTTTAAAATATTGTTATATATTTTTTTTTTCAACCAATCATCGAATTATATCGAATTAGTGTGGGGTGTGTGAAGTTTAGATCAATAACGGGAGTTTATTTATTTATTTAACACTTTTATCAATAACAATCTGGTGGGCTTATTGCCAGGCGGCAATCTCTTACAACCAACCAGACAAAAGTAAATGAAGCAAGTTACATGGTCGCATAAATCATTCAAATGACTATCCGTCCCCACGAAATCCATAAACACATACGTGAGCACATGCCCACGAACCCCACAAAGACGGACAATCACCCGAACATTATTTTTCATGTAAAGTGAGATATCATCAATCAAAAGGAAAGGAAGGGATGGTGGAGAGGAAAGGAAAAGAAAAATCAGGAATGAAACACGTTATTTTACGGACTAGAAATTAAGAGTGATCCGAAAATGCCTAAAAAAAATGGAAAAGTATACCAAACGATTGTCAGACCGCACTCCTCTATGGCTCCGAACGCTGGACGATGTATAACTCTTACTCTAAGCAACTAGAAACTGCTGAAATGCGCATGCTAAGATGGTCAGCTGGTGTGTCCCTAAGACACAAAATAAAAAGCTCACGCATTCGTGGAAGCCTAGGTGTTACAGACATCAACAGCAAGATGGAGGAGAGGTGATTGAGATGGTATGGGCACGTTGGACGCAGAGCACCCGATCACAAATTTGAACCAGGCAATCTCCATGGATCTTCCTCGAATAACAACCAGAGGAAGACAAAATAATTCATGGTGGTGCAAAAAGATAACCTGATGCAGAGGCACGGCCTGGGGGACGTAGTCCGGGACAGAAGAGCATACAATCTGAGGACGAGGCTAGCTGACCCCAACAGTCTTCGCAGACAGTGAGTTGGGATGGGGCCAGGGAAAAGAATCATCGAATTATATCGAATATTAGCTATGTTTTTGATTAAGAAAAAAAAAACAATTTTTTTTTACCCACTTGGTATTTTCATTTAATTAACAATGAGAAAAGTGAATTTTTATTTTTTTTAATTTTTTATTATTACACATGACAAGAAATATACACAATTTGAGAAAAACAACAGATAATTTGATTTGGACATACAATTTTAATGGATCTGGGTTTGTTGCCTTTCATTTGTCGTATCTCCAGTAAACTAGGCTTTTGCCTGTATCTCACTGAGGATATTTAGCATGAGAAATTGCTTCTTTGATATGAAAATAATGAGATATTTAAGACATTCATACAAAGTTGTGTTTGTCGATCATCAAAGACGTGTATTGTGAATAAATGTAAATAACTCAACTCTTAAAGCAAACTATGAAATTCAAATCAAAAGCTTGAGACATGAAAGAATTTATGAAAATGTGAAATTTGCTTAAAGCACATTTGAAAGGAGAAAATAAAACTAACTGAAAACACATATCAACTCGAAGGCATATTCACGAAAATATTGTATATTTGACTTATTTAAGTTGACTAGAATTTCACCTGGGATACGTGTGGTATGTTTGTTTTATATTTCGCTCAGAAATTCACAATAAATGTTTATTTTATGTAATTTTAATTTCAATTCAAAATAACTTATAAGTACCAATTTATCGGTATCGCCCCACGTGCGATATGTATAAGTGTTGCAGCCAACAGAGAAAAAATAAAACAAGTCCAGGACCCAAGACACCTCTTGTATGGATATTGTATCGGACGTATGCGTCACCTTAAACATATAATTTATTTGTTTTCTTGTTTTGTATAATATTGGTACTTTTTTATGTACAATTTTACGTTTGCTGAGGTCAGTGCTGTATCACAACCGTAACTGAAATGTTCCTTATGCGCGGCCATCGCGACACAGTATCAAAAGTCGGCCGGCCCATGCATGAGAAAACTTGCGAGAATTGTGATATCTCGCAAGTCATGACGGCATGCACAGGCGAAAACACGCGCTTCAGATGAGCCATTGGCCGCACATAAGGAGCCCAAAAGTAAATAAATATATATTCTCAGTTCACTCCAGTTTACTGCCGTTTATCTACTACCTGGTAAAGAGGAATCTCTTCGCCCTGCTACTTTTCATCGACTTTTTTTATCGTAAGCCAAAATCTCCGACCAGCTATCAACCAGCAGTCCAGCAGTATCCAGACAGCTATCAACCATCCGTACATCTATCAACCAGCAGTCCAGCAGTATCCAGACAACTATCAACCATCCGTACAGTTATCAACCAGCAGTCCAGCAGTATCCAGACAGCTATCAACCATCCGTACATCTATCAACCAGCAGTCCAGCAGTATCCAGACAACTATCAACCATCAACCAGCAGTCTCCAGATTAAAATCCTAGAATAGTTTCATGAAGAAAGTTTCGTAAGAACTGATGATTCCTCTGGATGAAGCGGGTTTTCTAAAATGGAATGAAAAAAACGCCTGATGGCTGGATAAATCTCTCGGAAATCTCCTTGATCTACTTGGAGATAACTAAATAGACTTCAAGTAGAGGATTGGATCCAAGGTGAACATGTAAATATAAAGTTTTCATAACAAAAGTAGCACGAATGTGATTGTGGTACTATGAAGACTCATTTTTTAAACTAATTTGTCCGAACTAGTTTAAAAAATGCCGTTACATGCTCTAAGCAGAACTTGAACCTGACAGTGCAATGTCTGTTGCCTCCTACTAAAAACATGTGGCATGTTGAATGCCCTGATACGGAAATTAATTAATAATATCTAAATTAGCGTTCCAGACATATTTAAAAAGTTAGCAATATTGTCTTTCAACTCACTAATCAAGCAGTCGGCATTAGAACCATTGGGGTATATACAAACTTGCAGTTCGTCATCGTACGTGATATCAATACTATCCAACATGTAAAGAGATAACAATAATCGCATTTGTCTAGCGTGTGCGAGTGCTGTTAGCAGATGAACTATTTTTAGGAGCTAGTCCTTAAGGGAGAGATGATGATGATTTGTTGATAAATAAAACTCGTTAGATCGCAATGCGGAAAGAGAGAGAGATTTATTTGGTAGACGTAGGTATTTACATCATTTTAGAATGTACGCGGGAATGCGCTCGCGATATGCCTACGTCTCGTTCCTGCGAATGCAAAAACGATTAACGTTGTATGTAGGTGACAATTTATTTACGAAACTGGCGCGACAGCCGTGGTGCGGTCTCGCTCCGGCGTGGAATGCGGTCCGCTCCCGGCTACGGGTTGAATGGCCGGCGTGTGAACTTTGGATTTGTTGTTTAAAATTGTCAAGGAATGCAAAGGTCACTTCATCGGTCATTGACCGTATGTATGGATGCCCACAGTGTTCCGAGTATGCGACTGAGTGTGCGACGACCGCCACATCTTAAACGAGACTGAGAACCATTTTTAAAATGAACTGTTTTCGGATACCATCGGGAATTGAATCAGAAATCCCCAGGTGGAAGTTATGTATTACTGGGGTATGTCTTCAGCGGTGTGGTATACATAGACTATCTCTAATGTGGTAAAGCATATCTGGGATATTTCTTACGTGGTATGGCACACTGCATCTTATAATCAAAGGGACGTTTGAAGTTCGTAGGGATGTCGGAATAAATTAAATGATTTGGTTTCGCTACATGAAATCTAGTCTAGGGTACTAGGTGTTGGACAGGTGATTCATATAACTCGAGATAAAGAAGGCGTTTATTCAATTTATCAATTTGTGTCGAATGGACTGATATGATAATAGAAGAAGACTTAATGCAATATATTCGTTAATAAGATACAATGGTGACTTAAAGTGACAGCAGTTTGGCAAACAGTTTACAAATTGTTTGCAGAACTTTAGAATTCAAACACTTTCTTGTTTAGATTTAGTTTTCACTTAGATTTGGCAGTTGCTGTAAGCAAGTGCCAAAGCTAAGTGAAAATAAAAAACCCTCTTTGCATATACACGTATATACAAAGAGGGTTCAAACGACTGACACATTTCTTATAAATATTATGTATTTGGAAAACTTTTGGCACCTTGGACCATCGGTTGGCACAATGTCTTAGCATTTAAGTGTCCTTGGTTCGATTTCTAATTAATTTTAAACACTTAATAAAGTCTATTCGAATAAATTACTGGCTTGGCAACTACACGTAGAATCTGAACGATATTTTTTGTGATTGAATTTATGATACATAGCGTTATTTATTATACAAGATTTCATACATACGTGTAATCAAATTAGCGAACTTCAATTCTGCGTTCAAAAATATTCAGTAATATAATTAGTTATTTCATAATTAAAGTCCATTGAATATAATTTTATTTCAGATTTTTAAAAACAAATAAAATATTTGTGTGATAATTTTTTCGTATCGACAATCTCTGTGAATGAATGGTGTTTATATGTGTATTTATTTATTTATTCCTTAAAAGATGCTGCACTTCAGCAAGAAACATCAGACCTACACTAAAATATTGATTTGAACAAATTTAGATCTGAATGCAAAACATTGTGCTATGGACGCCGAAGCTATAACATGTACTCGTAATACGCACACCTTTTAATGTAGGTTATTATCTTAAAAAATATTTGGGACAAATGCATTTCTTTACATTATTCACAATTTTAGATATATGTTGGTTATATGATCCCCGAGGCCGATTTAGCATGTGTTACTTCCAGTAATTGTCGAAAATCAAAAAAAAAAAACTTTATGTCATTCACAACCTCAGATCAGTTACATTCGCATTTTTCTATCATACTTTTAAAAGTTTGTTTCAAATATGTGACAAATGTAAAAATATATTTTTTGAAAAAAGATTAACTTCAAAAATCTTGTCATATTATGCTTTCGAAAATTCAAAAGCTTTTATTTTCTAGTTGCTTCTATGTTAAATGTTCGATTTTATTATTCGTATGGTATCTATTACTATACGTAAGACTTATAAAAATTGTGCCCTAGAGACAAATCGAAAATTCAGAGTAATTGAGTTTTATCTATAAAAAACACCAGAGTACGTTAATAATTTAAAGTTAACTATGCTGGAAGTACTACCGCACACGCAGAAGCACCAACACTCGAACACTTCTAGCGGGTCCATTTTATTTTTCATTTTATAGGGTTCTATCAGAAATCGAACACGAAACCTTTGGACAGAAGACATGTGTTTTACCAACTAGGCCAATGTTCTCTATTATCAATGTTTCAACTTAAGAACGAAAATGTTTTCCTAAAAACATTTAATTTGTAAAGACACACCTGTGACTCTGAAACGTATTGATTCCTTCTCACTCTCTTAGAAGGCCTGCTTTGTTACATGTAGGTAATATGTTGTAATTTATTTTATGTTTATTCCGCTTTTCGTAATGGTATAATCCTACCAGTTTCAAGGCTTTCATCTCATCATCAGGGAGCACAAACAATATTGAATTATGTTCGAACTGATACCGAGATACACGCTTCTAACTGTAAACTTTCGGGTTGGGGATTGGAAGTTGGGGGAGGCATGGGACAACCTCGGCGAGCAGCGTAAAGATTCTTGGGATATATGTTTTTGCCAGATGTTCACCTCGATGTACTGACTTAGAAATTTCTAAAGCCTCTAATCTGTCCAAATTTATTTCCGTTACTAATACTACATACCGTTACAAAAACAGGAATAAACAGTGTTTGATAAAACAAATTACAATGTCTTTTAACCTCCACAATGTTTATGTCTTAACTATAAATAATACATATAATATGTGTATATTTAGAAGTAACATCGGCATATATGACCCAGTAGTACGAATGTGTTGAGATTACAATATGGTCTCTGACTCGAATGTGGATATATATCTGTGGCGTCATGGCAGAAGTTGATATGTCCGTTTTACTTTAGTTTACAGGAGAAGCAATATTAACTTTGATAAGCTGGTAAAATCAGTACAAATAAGCATTTTTAAATTTTTTCCAAACAATATATATTTTGTTTGGATAATGACTGACACACCAAGTTTTGCCACAACATGCTGAGAAATATTTTCTATAAATTGGGAGAATAAACACAAAATGACAAAACCCGGACATATCAACTTCAGCCATAACGCAACAGATATAGTTCGACAATGTCTGAGATGAGAATGATGGTGGCTGAATTGACCGAGGAATAAATGTTCTATTTTTCCACACATTGTGTTTAATTGTTATTATTTTTATTCACCAGCTGACGGAGCTAACATATGCATGATATGAACACTAGTGATTGAGATTTGAACCCTTGATATTATTTATAAATGATATATTTTGTGTGAAAATCTTGATTAATTTCCAGTAAGAAGAAAAAAAAATGAAAGAAGGCTGTAAAATTGATAAATTTATGACACACGTGAAATATGAAAATCTCGAAACATACTTTTATAAAAATTCAATTTATGAAACGCCATGAAAAATTTAACTGTAAGATTTTTTCACGTGGTTTCAACAAAAAATATTTCGTAAATCCATTTTACTTTTGGAATTTTTGTCTTAGTGAGATATATTTACAATATTTTGTGTATCCTTAAAGGATTTACCGTTTCACGAACAGAATACGCGCAAACCTCCAGAGGTTTCCTCTGTTTGAACACCTGTGACTGGGGAATTATAAGGTTTCGTTTCTTTATGAGATTAGGTGAAGGGAGAATTTTTTCCTGAAACAATATAACGTTTTCGTAATTCAAAAGATCTCGCCTTGCCATCACGATTCTGGGATTAAATAACAACCCTGTTTATCTTAATATTTCAGTGTTTTTATTATATTCTAAGAAATTAAGGTCAAAGTCATATATCGTAATAACAAACATCTAAAAATCTTACGAGGTCTGACGAGTTTCTTTTGTCTAAAATCAAATATTTATTAGTCATTGTAAGTAAAATTAAGATTGAAATGGGGCTTTTTGAAGGGTTGAAAGATTTATTTATTTTAATTTAATTTTATTTAACACCTTTATTGCAAATAAAATCTGCGGGTGTATTGCCAGGCGGCAATCTCTTCCAACTAACAAGACAAAAGTAAATGAAGTCAGTTACATGGTTGCATAAATCATTCAAATGACTATCCATCTCCATGAAATCCATAAACACATACGTGAGCATATTCCCACGAACCCTACAAAGACGGACAATCACCCGGACATTCCTTTTCATATAAAGTGAGATATCACCAATCAAAAGAAAAGGAAAGAATGGTGGAGAGGAAAAGAAAAATCGGGAATGAAACACGTTATTTTACTGATTATGAATTAAGAGTTTTTTCAGTCGCTTCTTAAAGCATGAAAGTAGCGAGTCTTATATTGGTTTGTAACTGATTCCAAAGAGAAAATGGACAGTAAAGGACGACGTAAAAAATGTGAACTGGAAAGGCTAATAAACAATCTCTGTTTGAGCGTAGCGCTAATCTATGATTGGAAAGACGCTGATTTACAGGTCTAACACAATTTCGATATGTTATAACTGATCACTGATAAAAAATAATGAATATTAGGGTGAAGAACGAAGTTTAGATGCATCAATCGTTTTCATGGCGGTTTTCCATGATTTTAAACTTTTTTTCGTAGTTGTTGTTATGCTGAGTTTGCTAAAGTGCAGGCTGATGTTTCGAAGGCATGACAGCCTTCATCATAAGGACGATGTCATAATAATTATATTTGTTAATATTTTTTTACATCGTCATAAGGATGAAGACCATAATGTCTTCTTAATATCAGCCATCAGTCAACTAATGCAATATTATTTCATTTCAGCATATTCTTTAAGTATATATGTTGTCCTTTATCCACCCAATTTTTTAGAGGAGTTGATGGACTGGAGATGTGGTTTTTGGACGAAGAAGACTTTTATCAGTTATTTCTTTCATTTCAATTAAAAATGCTATTTTATATTCATTTCTGCATACAAGCTATCATGTGAAATACATAAATACATACCATAATTGTAATTTGTTTTTATCAAAACACTGTTGATTCCAATTTTTATAACGGTATAACCCTACCGGTTTTAAGGCTCTCACGTCATCACCAGGGGAGCGCAAACAAGAGTGAATTCTGTTCGAAACTGGTACCGACATACACGCTTCTAACGGTAAACATTCGGGTTGGGGACTGTGTGTGAAGGGAGGGAGGAGACAACCTCAGCGGGCAGTGATGAGATTCTCGGAATATATGTGTTTGTCAGATGTTCACCCCGATGCACTGACTTAGAAAATTGTAGGGCCTCTAATCTGTCCAATTTATTTCCGGTATTACTTGAAACCGGTACGGTTATACCGTTATAAAAAGTGGAATAAAAACAAATGACAATGTCTTTAAACCTCTACAATGTTAATGCCTGAACTGTAAATAATAGACTTACCATCACTTAATGTCCTCTTTGAGACAGACAGAGATGATAGATTTTCACACCTTTCTATCCAAGTATACTTATCTCATCTCGTTCACATACATACATTCCTTTATACATGTTATTTTGTTCTCATACTTTTTTCCTTTCTTTGAATTACAATTTCTTCCCCTATATCCTTCGACTGTTTCTTTAGTTAACCTCTTCCTCACTCTCCTTTCATTTCTGATATGTATAGTCATTCGCAACTCATTCTGTCAATATGATCAAACCATCTCTAGATGTGTTACTCAATTTTTAGATGTTACATACATCTCTTACAAATAATTATCATTTATTTGTCCATTCCTTACTCTATCAAAAATTGTTCTCTGTGTCCAAGTTTCCCTTTCATAACATATATGGCGGCTGGCTGTTAGCACACCGCCATTAACAATTTATTTTGAAGGTTTCATACATACTTGATTAGACAACAAAAACTGTACTAAGTGACCATGGACCTTGTCCCATATAACAACACGCCTTTCAATATATTTTTCTTTATTTAATAATAATATTTACATTAAATTTAAAATATTTACATTCCAACAAAACACGTTCTTTATTTTATCATTCATGTTTTTCTGAAATTTGTTTGCGGAAGTTTATATTCCACTCGTGTCTTACACGTGATTCCTTAAACGGCATTGAATAGATCGAAATAAAAATGTAAATGCTGATTTGGGGGCAAACGTGACTACAGCGAGTGTGTACCAAGCACCCTAATGTTTCAACCAGTTTATATCCTTCCTACCCCCATGGCACAGTGCCTTAGATGTAAGGCCTGCACTGGTGCTGAAATAATTTAATTGTAGAATAGTTCATTTGCCTGAGTTAACTTCAGTGTCAGCTTATCACATAAGCTGAGTGGTGCTAACTCATAGTGCCTTACCCTTTGCATCTTTCTTCTTAGTTTACACCCACAATTTTACGAACGTGGATTAATTAATTATATGCATGCCAATATTTAGTTACCAAGTGTTATATTTAAGAACTATCAGTTTGATTTATTTATGTATTGAAACGATAAGCAAAACTTAAATGTTTTTAACAAATCACAGCTACATTTACTTATCGAGCGATAAAATATTAACCACTTTGAAACATCAACATAGTCCAGAACTTATATGATCTCAATGATGACCTAGTTAGTAAAACGCTCGTTTTTTGATTCCAGGTGCTATGTGACCAATATACTAGGTGACTTCATGCTTGGTCACACCAAAGTGCTTCCCACAAATTCATTTGAAATTTGGGAGCGGTTGAGTCAACAAACGATGCCACTCTCAAAACTAACCAATATTTTAACAACTTACCATCTTTATTTAACTCCTGTGCAACTTCATTCCAAAGTGATTTTATTACACGTACATTTTTGTATAATTTGCTCGATGGGTTCCACAAAGGCTCCCTTTTATTCACAGCTGCTATTAAAACTTCCTTCATCTTGTGGTGACACAATAAAATTAACCAAAACATATGTTCGCTAGGAGACTCACTAGGTGACTAATCGTCACGTAGCGTGTCGCGAAGCGTGCAGTGTGGCAATTGCGATAGTATGCGGTGCGCTGGTTTGCTAGGATACTCGTATGTCACCAAGCTTGTAGCGTAGCTCTAAGCACCAAGCGAGGCTCCTACTTGTGTGACCGAGGCCTAAGTGAAAATAAAACTGATTTATAAAAAAAACGGTAATCGAACCCGCAACCCGTGGACTGGAATACAGACAGGCGTCTTATCAACTAAGCCAAGGAGGTCGTCGATCTTACTGCAATAAAAATATTTCTAACTATGTTAAACTTTTTTAATATTTATGTTTCAATAAAATTGTTAAAAGAGAAAAATAATATAATTTTTTTAAACATTATTTATCAAAATATTTTTTTTCATAAAATTACTACAACGAAAATAAATATTTTGAAGATTGCGTATAAAATTAAACATCTTTTAACGATTATTTTGACAAGTTAATGACTACAATAAAAGTAACTCAAATATTACATACAGTTACCATTGTTACAGTTTATCTTGAACTGATCAAAAGAATAAAAAGACGAAAAGGTATCAAGTGTGCAGAGGGTCGGGCAGGTGAAGTGAGTGAAGTGAACTGAAGTGTAGGTAGCCCACTAGCCCATAGGTCCCGGGGGTGCATTCCTGATTGAATGCGGAGAACTGCCTATGAAATCATAACTCGCCTCGCCTCGCCATACATTTTATATGCTTTATATGCTATACGGAGAGATAAAAATACTGTTTTTATTATTTTTTCGGGTTATCCCGTGGAAGAAGCGCTTTTCTTTCTTCTTTTTTTATTACTAGTAACAACAAAGGTATGTCAAAATCAATATCATATTCTGATATATTTATGGGTTTTGTGTCAGGTATTGTTAAGTGAAAATTTTGTGATGTAGAATTTATAAAGGTTCTTTCCAATTGAGTGTTTTTTTTAAAGTCTTGGATAAAACACAGATGGCGTCGAGAACTTGCCTGGGTCTTTTGATATTTTAAAAGTGTAATGTATGACATTGTTAAAAATCGAGTCGTATACAATACAACAACGTGTTGAAATTGTTGAATTATGCTATTTTATGTATTGTAATCTTCGGAAACGGTGATGTCAATTGGCTACCAAGATCATGTGATCTGACACCTTTGGACTATTTTCTTTGGGGTTCCGTAAAAATCCAGGTCTATAAGAATGACTTTCAATCCATTATTGAGCTAAAGGAAGAAATTATTCGCGTTATTGGTGAGTTTGAACTGGATTTATGCCAAAATGTCATCGAAAATTTTAACAAAAGAGCTGACATCTGTGGAGCTGCAAGAGGTGAACATTTGGCGGACATTATTTTTGTGTTTAAATGTACTTCAATGACCAAAGGGTATGAGTGGGAAGAACGTCCACTAGGCAACGTAAGGAATACTCCTGAAAGGCGCACCTGTGCTCAGAAAAGGCGTGTCTGAAAGCGCACAGTGAAGTCGGCTCTGGTTTTCGGGGTTCTGTAGGGCCACAATTCATGTTTAATCATTTCATTGCTTAGGACGAAATTATTCGCATAAATAATCTGTATCGCACTGGACTTTCGCGGTTATATCCGCGTTTATATTTTTGAATTTATTTTATCAAGTTATATGGTTATGCTATATTTTACAATCGGTCCTGATACTGCCATCTCTGTAGAAGGTAATGAACATTTTTGTTACTTGTTAAAATTGTTTCAGATTGAGGTATTATAATTTTTCTAAAGAAATCCATTTGACAGTTGTTATGTGTCGCTAGGGTTAGAGCGTCAATAGTTTTTTCAAAAGTAGATTTCCCATAATTTATTTATTTGTGTCACAATATATTTCAGCATCGTGTATCTTGTCGTTGATTTGAAATTGTGAAGTTCAGCTCTAATTTTATATTTTTTGGGTTTTAATATTTAAAATATTGGTTAATACAGCGTTAACACGTATTTATTTTAGGTCGGTGGCAATCTTTCGATTATTTATTAATGAAATTTGTATTATACGAGAGTGAATAAAAAATTACCCGCACTCTAGATGTTGAATTTATTTTAACCAACTTTCAGGAAAGACAAATATGTACATATTTTTTTTTATTCGAGATAATCTCCTTGCTTTTCAATTCGCTTTGTCAATCTGTCAACAAGCTTTCGTATTCCCTCATTAAAAATGTTTTAGGCTAAGTTGCGAACCATGAATGCACCGCTGTCTTTACTTCTTCATCAGATGTGAATCTTCGTTCTCGTAGAGCTTTCAGGGGGCAAACAGGTGAAGTAAAATTTGTGTAGTAAAATAGTTTACAATTTTCAGTGTAGCGAGAATTGTAAATTTGATTTCTAGACACTAAAAAAATGATTGATTTTTATCAAAAAAATGAATAAAACATAACAGAACGTCAACAAACTGTGAGAAATCAAGATTTAACTTTTTAGAATGCTTTGAATATTTTTTAAAACAAGACTAAAAATGTCAAAAACAGTCAGCTCTATGATACATACACTCAGCATTTACTTCATGTCTAGCAGGGAAAAGGTAAATAAACAATAAGACCAGCTTTAAAATTCTCCTAAATATTATTTAGTTGGTGTGATGATAAATATGCTGGAGGTTCGACTGTAATACGGGTAGTTTTTTTAGTTGAGGTTGGTACAACGTCTTATCAATCAGATGGAAAACTCAAAAGTTAGGCATTTGTAGATCATGGGGCTAGATAGATTGTCTTCTTCTTCTCCCTGGCTCCATCCCAACTCATTGTCTGCGAAGACTGTTGGGGTCAGCTCTCCTCGTCCTCAGGTTGTATGCTCTTCTGTCCCGGACTACGTCCCCCAGGCCGTGCGTCTGCATCAGGTTATCTTTTTGCACCACCCATGAAGTCTTTGGCCTTCCTCTGGTTGTTATTCGAGGAAGATCCATGGAGATTGCCTGGTTCACAATGTGATCGGGTGCTCTGCGTCCAACGTGCCCATACCATCTCAATCGCCTCTCCTCCATCTTGCTGTTGATGTCTGTAACACCTAGGCTTCCACAAATGCGTGAGTTTTTTATTTTGTCTCTTAGGGACACACCTGCTGACCATCTTAGCATGCGCATTTCAGCAGTTTCTAGTTGCCTAGAGTAAGAGTTATACATCGTCCAGCATTCGGAGCCATAGAGGAGTGCGGGTCTGACAATCGTTTGGTATAGTTTTCCTTTTAATTTTACTGGCATTTTCGGATCACATAGAACTCCCGTCATTGATCTAAACTTCATCCATCCCACACTAATTATATGTGTTACATCTGCTGCACATCCTCTATCGCTATGGATGAGTGACCCAAGATACTTAAAGGAGTCACAATTTGGTAATGTTGACATTACTAAATTGTTAACATTACCAAATTGTGACTCCTTTAAGTATCTTGGGTCACTCATCCATAGCGATGGAGGATGTGCAGCAGATGTAACACATGGAATTAGTATGGGATGGATGAAGTTTAGATCAATGACGGGAGTTCTATAGATTGTAAAAGTATGTAGGCTGGAATAGATTTTAAGAGTATGTAATATCAAAATAATATAAAATAATAGAAGATTACACAGTTGACCTAAAAACTACTAATTTGATGAATTCCATAGATTTTTAACATAGTTTGGTAGATAAAAAAGAGAAATTTAAACTGTACATAATATTGACGTCGCAAGGCAGTCTTCATCTACAGTGGATAGACAGCGTCTGAAGGTTTTTTTTTCATCTCTATGGTACCCCTTTTATCTATTCAAATTTGTGCCCCGAATATAACATTATCAGAGTTCAGGAACATACTTTTATGGCTTAAAATCAGACAGCAAAGTAGTTACAATATTTTGCTTGCTTGATTATTTACATTTTTCTTCATATCTTTGCAGAAAATTCTTCTTTATTTCTGAACATCAACGTTCCTTTCGATCAAGTGATGAGAAACTCATTTGCATACCAGCACACCACGACTTGTTTTATAAATCTTTATTTGTGGTTACTCGACACGGCTGTAGAACAAATAACACCAAAACCGTGTTTATCGTTAATACATCGGAAATATTTATATTCCATATAGGTATCATGTATAATTAAAAAATATTTATCATCCTTAATCACGTTCTAGAGATAATTTAAAAGATATAACATCACTAAGAATATCCTTTGATCACAATTTTACTTTATTTCCCTTCCTTATCAATGAACGAATTCATTTTCTGTAATCCTACCATTACTTTTAAAATTTAACTTGAACACAAAGAATTTTTTTTTTCATCCATAGAAACACTTTTAAGTAAACAAGAAAAACTACTTAGTTTGGAAAATATCTGTATAACAATAAGTCCGTCAGCTGAGCGATTTTGATTTCCTTTAGATTTGCTGCTCGGTATTGTTTCACACAATTTGGGAGCTCACAGAGAAAAGCGACAGGTCTTTTATAAAAGCATGATTAAGTGTACCGACTAAAGATAACGCAGACTTAAATGAAAATGAACTGCTGTTGTTATCATGTAATGAGTATATGTAACAAATGGGTTAATATACGTATCCTGCGCAAGGATTGAAATTATCAGCTGACAAACTATCAATTATAAATGTAGATGGTTGTCCACAGTTATATAACTTCTACAGATTAGGTTTAATTTTAATATGCCTTGATTTTGGGATTTCATTTATGTTATTTTTTTCGTTAAGGTTGTCAAACCTCGGACTTGTTACGTAGATACCTGTGTTTTGCGAGTGTAAGTCAATTGTCTCAGAACAGACATTGAGCCTATGAAACGGTCAATATAGGCTGTTAATCTTGTGTACATTAGAATTATTGCATTGTATTATACTTCCGTTGTAACCTAACAGGCTTTCTGCAATGCAGCAATTGGCGATTTCTTTCAAGCCACAGAGGTTATTACTATTAACGAGGAATTCTACAACAAAAGTAAGAGCAAAATACTAATTGCTGACCGAATCAATCAGCTGACAGGAAGTACTTCATTTAGGAATTATGAAGAGGTTGACAGGCTTATACGGTTAGGGGTATTTATCTCGAAAGAAGGAAGTTGCATAGTACAGATACGTAAATAAACTGGTATGGCAAAAATTAATATGATCAAACTTAAAAAGATATGGAAATATCGGTCTTTGATTCTCAATACCAAAAACCCTCTTTTGAGAACTCTGAATAAGAAAAAGAAAAGAGATTTTCTCATGCATTTGAAATGTAGTGTTAGCGCCAAATCCTCCGAATCTCAAGAACTGCGAGATGCATCAATGTATCCGTCTCTAGAATCTACAGGTCAAGAAAAGACTGTTAACGAGATGCAAGAAAACAATATTATTATACTTAAATTGAGAGTGTAGAGGAGTGACGAGCAAGAGGACAGTCTCCAATAAGTTGGATACACTAAATCAAAGAGATGAAAAGTTCCTCATTTAGTGCTGAACTTATCATGACTTAGGAACGAGAATAATGGAGGTGAATATTCAACTCAATTCCAGACTCATCAAGAAACCACGACGCTTAATTTTTTTTTTATTTCCCTTACAAAACAATTTTAAAAAAGTAGTTAGTGCTTCATTTACAATACTTACAAAATAATCTAAAAACTAAAAACAACTATTTATAACAATTCAACAAAACTAAATAAAAAGGCAAACCAACAAATTAAAATAATGCATTAGTAAGCATATAAAAAGTCAAAATGATTACGAACTAATAAACAAGATTGACAATACACACAATTGATCATACGATACGGGGCTGTCTCTAGTCAGCTGCCCGCACCTCACCACATAAATTCAACATGAATCCTAAAATAATAGTGGTATACAAATTAAATACCTAATTTAGGTGAGGTGTAATAATGTGGTGCATGGCCGCGCGGTAACGTACTGGACTTCTGTTCGGAAGGTCGTCGGTTCGAATCCCGCGCTGTGCTACTCCCCTTGAACGACACAGGAACTTTCTCCGCCTAGTGTTCAAGGATACCTATACCTTTTCTTTAAAAAATAATATATTCAGCAATCAACCTATGAGTATTTTTACAGATCTGCAGATTATAGTAAAATGTATCGGCAATCTAAGTAAATGGTTTTCCCAAAAGATGCATTTTACGAGTATATACAGTCATACCTTGGGTCACGAACGCCTCTAGTTACGAACAAATCGGCTTACGAACAAAATTTCCGAACAAATTTTAACTCGACCTGCGTACAATGCCTCGGCTCACGAATTAGTAACGGCGCATTAGTTGTACTCGGGTGTGCGCGTTGTGAACATTGTTTGTCGTTGCGTTCGTTGTTCTTGATACAATTTTTATTTGCTTTTTATATATACGTACTTGTATAATATACAGTATAAATATTTTTTTTTGCATTAAATTAACCCTCATTATGGGTCCCAAGAAAATGAAAAGTGTTAGTGGTGTAAAGAAAACGAAGTATTACAGTAGATGTATAAGTAAATTTTGTTGGTAATGACAACACGATTAAGATTTTTTTTTTTTTTTTTTTTTTTATTAAACAAGTAAATTATTATACAAACATTTGTTGAGGCTATACCTATGTACAAATTTATTACTTAACTAATCTTAATTATATGTTATAATTTATGAACTTATTTAATCTTATTTTCCTACATATCATTTTATTTTATTTATTCAATCTTAATATATGAGATCTTAGAAATAATTAACACCTACATACTACTTATAACTAGATAACAATTTTTACACTAATTATTCAGCAAAAACAAGTCCACTCGTTCAGGCTACTTGTATTCCATCACATTCACTCAGACCTTGGTCGTCCCAGCTAATACTGAAGGTGGACTAGTCAGGCAACAGATAATGCTTCGGGAGCTTGTGCTTATAACGGAAGGGTAGGTCGGATTTACTCTCGTAAGCCCCCAGGGCAGCGACTAAGGGATTTCTGTGATTTTGTTGGCTTTTATAGAACTTCACGGTCCAAGCGAGAATGTGGTGTTGTAGGGTTTCTTCTCGCTGTTCAGCGTGAAGTCGGGTAAGATTTGTTCTGGGATGGGTGTTAAAAGATATCTTGAATGCCTTGTTCTGCACTCTCTGGAGTTTCAGGTGATCCGTGTTGCTCACACTACCCCAAACGGGTGCAGCATAGGTCAAGATAGGACGAATAAGGGTTTTATAGAGGAGGAGCTTATTTTTGGGTGAAAGGAAGCTGCGTCGATGAAATATCGAACTGATAGCCCCTATGCCCTTGTGACCCTTCTGTCTGATGGTATTCAAATGGGTTTTCCACGTCAGTCGCCGGTCAAGGTGCAGGCCGAGGTATTTAACCACGTCCTGCCACTCAACCGTGGTTAAATGCCTCGGCCTGCACCTTGACCGGCGACTGACGTGGAAAACCCATTTGAATACCATCAGACAGAAGGGTCACAAGGGCATAGGGGCTATCAGTTCGATATTTCATCGACGCAGCTTCCTTTCACCCAAAAATAAGCTCCTCCTCTATAAAACCCTTATTCGTCCTATCTTGACCTATGCTGCACCCGTTTGGGGTAGTGTGAGCAACACGGATCACCTGAAACTCCAGAGAGTGCAGAACAAGGCATTCAAGATATCTTTTAACACCCATCCCAGAACAAATCTTACCCGACTTCACGCTGAACAGCGAGAAGAAACCCTACAACACCACATTCTCGCTTGGACCGTGAAGTTCTATAAAAGCCAACAAAATCACAGAAATCCCTTAGTCGCTGCCCTGGGGGCTTACGAGAGTAAATCCGACCTACCCTTCCGTTATAAGCACAAGCTCCCGAAGCATTATCTGTTGCCTGACTAGTCCACCTTCAGTATTAGCTGGGACGACCAAGGTCTGAGTGAATGTGATGGAATACAAGTAGCCTGAACGAGTGGAGTGAACGAGTGGAACGAGTGGACACGATTAAGAAGAATATCAAATATGCTTAATAATTTTTTGTTATTATTTTTATCTTCATTTTTTTGACCAACTCCATTGATATTCTCTTTTGTGTACAAATGTTAGGCACGTGTAGTGACGAAATGGCTTCCGTGAACAAACGGAATAAGTGATACAACAACGTATACAAACTAGAACTCACGTAAATATGGCCGTTCGGGTACTTTTACTGCATTTTGGGCAGACGAAGAAAGTGACTTGGTAAAATATTTAAACAAAATACTTGTGCTCTAATAAAAGAGCTGGCAGATGGTTCAAGAAAATTGTGCTGGGAAATGAACAATTCCTTTGAATGAGACATACTTAATATAAAATTATGTGTGACAATATACTTTAGTGACCTTTGTGTGAGAGGAAGGAAAAATTAGATACATTACTTCAATAAAATTCGAACGTTCACTTTATGGCACCAACTTAAGAAAATAAATATTTTGTTTTTAAATTTGTTTTATAACACCTATATGATACTGTCGTCCTTTACTGTCTATGTAGTGAGACTCTGGAATCAGTTACAAACCAATGTAAGACTCGCTCCGTCCTTGGCATGCTTTAAGAAGCGACTGAAAAAACTCTTAATTTCTAGACATTAAAATATGGTAACGTGTTTCATTCCTGATTTTTCTTTTCCTTTTCTCTTCAACATCCCTTCCTGTCCTTTTAATTGATGATATCTCACTTTATATGAAAAATAATATTCGGGTGATTGTCCGTCTTTGTGGGGTTCGTTACGTGAAAGCTTCAAAACATATTTGACGATTAATGTCAGTAAAAAAATTGAGTATGGAAATTACACATTGATCTTTTACGAAGAAAATAAATAATATAAGATACTTTTTATTACACCAGAAATACTTTTTATTCCTCAAATATTAATATATATATTTTTTTTAAAGTCGCCAAAAAGTGGTCCGCATTATTTGAAACGAGATGATTCGTTTTAAAATATTTGTTTACGAAAAGAAAGAGTTTAATATAGAGATGACCAAATCGTGGCCCGCGGGCCACATGTGGCCCAATTTAAGATTTTGTGTGACCCTTTCGAGGTTTCCAACTTTCTATACATTTTGCAATTTGTTATTGATAAAATAAAAAAAAACGAATTCCGTGTACGTTAATTATAATAATTTTCAACAAACATTGAAATGAAAGCCATGTTCGAAGGGAATAAAATACACGAATTTTATCAGAAATATATATTTGAAGATAAATTTCCAAAATTGAGGCAACTGGCAATATGCATTATAACTGCATTTGGCACCATATATCGCTTTGAATCGTTTTTTTTTTTTCAAAATTAAAAATTATAAAATCGAAGTGTCGAATCAAGTTGTCTAGTGAAAACTTGACCAATCAACTGCGATGCGCGACGTCCAATTTACCAGTCGATATTAAAATATTATCAAATAACAAAAAATAAATAATTGGTTTATTTTACAAAGTAATAAAATGTGTGTTTATTTTTAATATAAAAAAAACGTTATATTATTATTAAGTTATAAAGTACGAGTATTTATATGTGTGTGACCCATCAAATACTTGCAATGTTTTATTTGGCCCACCAAATAATTTCAGTTGGACACCCCTGGTTTAGTAGAATTAAAGTAAAAAAAGTTTACCAAAAAACGAATAACTTATTTATGGCAACCTAATACATAAATCAAGAATAAAGTAATCTCAATATTTAACCCACGTTTAGAGATTTTACAGTAACATGATATACAGGTTAACACGTTGTCTTAGCTAATCTCATAAACACATCCTTTGAGTATTAGCAAAGACATGAAGCGACCCAGACACATCGCTTCAGCAATCCTGAAACTCAGGGCAGGTCCGAGCATTCGTATTTCCGTATCTCTGTCCGAGGCAGCCGCCCTACGTGCGGCGGCGCCAAGGAGTCCAATTAGTAGTTTTTAACGGCAATTACTTAGAGCGGCCGCCTGACGCATACAAATCCTTTCAGTCGCGGCGCTGCCTGGTAATTTATACATCCCTGGGCGATACTTAGGCGGAGAGCCAATTTCACGGGGTGTTTGCTTTAAGAAATACACCGCGTCGCTCTAGTATGGACCACGGCTTGTGTCTTGCAGTATCTTGTAGCAGTAATTATACCTGGTCACGCCTTCCGACTCTTTGTGTGTCGGAAATGTCGGATTTTAAAGTGACTCAACGAAATCAGTTCAGTATCCTCTTGACGGGGTTATTTTCTTTAAAGAGATTCTATAAGCATCTTGTCTCTTTCGTTATCGTGATTAGATCTGGGCGATGAACCTTGTATTAGGAACTCTATGTATTTTAACAATCTTTATCAAAATTATTAAAAATAATTTTTAATCTTTATAATATAATTTAGCGAAATATTAAAACAATTAATTGATGTTGCTTTTAGCGAGCTGGAGCTCGGGCGAGGTATAAGGTTTTCATAGTTCGGCTTTCTTAGACTTTGTTAATGTTTTATTTAAAATATTGGGTGTTAACATAAGTTGTTTCCTTTTTTTCCAATTTAAAAATGAGCACCAAAAGTAAAACTAAATTGTAGAGGTTATACGTCATTCGGTTTCTTTACCGCATCATTACTGGTGATGAAAAATGGTTTGAAAATGGTGATGACAAAAAAAATGCTGATGAAAAATGTTTGAAGGTGATATTCATGAATAATATGGTTTAAGCGGTCCTCATCGAAGTCCACTGGTCGTCCGTAACGCTCCATGTTATTCTTGTCTTTGAAACGCAAAAACCATCAACGAACTGTCCTTTTATTCATAGCATCTTCACCGTACACTTCGCAAATATTGCGAGCAGCTTTGGCAGTTTTATTCCCTCGATTGAACGCGAACAGAAGGAGGTGTCGAAAATGCTCACTTTTGTCTACTTGACATTCCGTTTTGAAGGCTTGTAATCAAATAAAATAATATATGTAACGTAAAAGCAAACACAATATCTTGTAGAGCAGAAAATTGTCTTTCGAATTACGTGTAACCTTTACCATGTTGTTTTACTTTTGGTGCTCATTTTTATATTGGAAAAAAACGGACACAACTTATGTTAACACTTAATACATTTATCGCATCCCTAATATAATACTAGCATAAATTGAGATAAAATATAAACCATAAAGAAACATTAAAGATTTTTTGCGTGAGTTTTTCTTAAAATTGATTTTCATTTTCAAGCTAGAAATAATAATAATTTCTTTTTATTAAGGAACTACTAGAAAAGGTTTCAACATGTCAATGAAATGTCAAAAGTTTTCAAGAAGGTGATAGTATCCATATTTATCATTATCTACGTGTTTTCAATATTAAGGATAAATTTAGGTATTCTTGAGGAGAAAAAAAGTAAATGCGATATATCTTATGCAAAATGATAGATGTTAGTTAATTAGTTAAACTCGCTAATCATACATTTTAAATAAATCAACAAATTGTTTGACAAAGTTTTTGACCAGAATAAAAATAGAATAAGTAATAATATGATATTATTGAAACTTCAAGTTCAAGAGTGTCATATTTCAGCATTTGACATTTTTTATTTAAAATGCGGAGAAACGAAGAAATTATACATTTTTTTATTTTAACTGTATAGTTTAAAAAAACAGGAAACATTTTTTTCTTTTTTCCTTGGATGGAATATCTCATACAAGTGTTATTTTTCGAATGAAGACTAAAAATAATATTATATTTTTATAAACCTGTATGTATACAAAAAAAAACAAGAGCAGGATTATATTTTAGAAAATTTTGTTTTTCATCTAATAAACAAAACCTGTATAACTATATTGTTGAAATAAAATAATTAATTCATTATAACTCTATTCAGTGCATCATCAATGTTAACTTCGGTCGATCCACTGCTGGATGAAGGTCTTCCCTAGTCGACTCCAAATAATTCGGGTATATGCTCGTTGGTGCCATATGATGCTGCCATGCTTTCTGCTGCTTGATGCATCCTTCCTGCTGCAATGATGATGCCATGTTTTCTGCTTCTTGATGCATCCTTTCTGCTACCATGATGCTGCCATGCTTCCTGACTTCTTCTATCTAGCGTACTTTCTGAGTCTCTTTAGGTCTCATGGGTACCACTGGATTATTTCGGATGCCTTTCGGGTATCTAACATTCTAGCTGCGTGTCACGCCTATTACCACTTCATCTTCTGGAACACCTTCATTACTTCTTCTATATTTGTTTTGTTGACACTCTCTTTTAGTTTATCCCAACATACATCTCTCCATGCTCCTCTATGTGGTTTGAAGTTTCTGTATGTTTTTGCTGTAAGCTTCCATGTCTCAAAGGCATACGTAAGTATTGAGAGAATACACTGGTAGTAGACCTTTCTCACCAAAGATATTGGGAGATCTCGTTACTTATTTTAAATAAATCAAATACAATAATACAAATGTCGTAACTCTAGCAAGGTAAAAATAACATATTAAAAAGATAACTTGTTCCTCATTGAGTCCTGAAATCATCATGGCCCATTACCGGGAAGAGAGGAGGTGACTCATCCGTTTAGTTCCATACCACCAGGGAACCACGACCCTCACCCATGAGCAAAAATATTTAAAAGAATAATAAGGAAAATCGTGCCTTTAGGTTAAAATCCCTATAGTAGTCACGTTAATTGCTGTCTATCGTCGTATGCTTTGGCAAACTAATCCAAACCATGAAGTTACAAATCACTATAGTAGGCACGTTAATTGCTGTCTATCGTCGTATGCTTTGGCAAACTAATCCAAACCATGAAGTTACAAATCGATATTTGTGAATACACTAATGAAGTATTATTTGTCTCAAAATATTCCTCGAATCATAATTTATCTCAAAATATAACTCATATAGAGATTTATTCTTCTATATATTTTTTTCTTGAGATTTATCCCCCTCTTATCTCGCCGAAAATTTTCAGCGTCTTTCCAATCGTGGATTAGCGCTACGCTCAAACAGAGATTATCTATTGGCCTTTCCAGTTCACCGCTCCTCTTTCTTTACGTCGTCCTTTACTGTCCATGCAGTGAGACTCAGGAATCAGTTACAAACCAATATAAGACTCGCTCCGTCCTTGGCATGTTTTAAGAAGCGACTGAAATACCTCTTAATTTCTAGTCAGTAAAATACGTGTTTCATTCCTGATTTTTCTTTCCCTTTCCTCTCCACTATCACTTCCTTTCCTTTCGATTGATGATATCTCACTTTATGTGAAAAAGAATGTTCGGGTGACTGTCCGTCTTTGTGGGGTTCGTGGGCATGTGCTCACGTATATGTTTATGGATTTCGTAGGGATGGATAGTCATTTGATTGATTTATGTGATCACGTAACTTGCTTTATTTACTTTTGTCTGGTTGGTTGGAAGAGATTACCGCCTGGCAATAATCCCCCCCCCCCCAGATTGTATTTGCAATAAAAGTGTTAAATAAATAAATAAATCTTATATATGTATTTTTGTGATTTTTTCTGCAATATTGTTACATTAAATTCAAAACACGGCCATGTATAACAATTATAATTATGAAGCAAAAACTGACTGATTGAAATAAATGTATAAATCCACCAGATATAATATTTTTACATAAAAGTGTAAAATAAATAATAATTACCTCTAGGAATATCAAAGTTTAAAGCTTTGATAGTTCTGTAACGATGGTCGTTATCAATGTAGCGTGTGTCCTATTAGGACGTGCTGATGATTTTGATATCGACATCGCTATCTTCGTTTTAGTCAATTCTGCGTTACTTCTCGTTCAGAGTCATCAATATAGCGGTTGCTTATCTTGATACGCGTGATGATCTTGATTTGTATTCAATGAATATAGACTCAGGAATGCGGATATAAAACGATAAGTGGACAGCGGGTAAATAAATAACAAGTCTTGACAGTTGAATGAATGACAAAAATAATATGTTTATTTCTCGGCGCGCGGACAATTTATACAAATGAGTGAATACATTCGCGATACATATCTGCCTTGCTCTAGCGCATGAATTGGCGGTAGATTAATTATTTGTATTTGGAGATGGCTAGCCAAGTCGCAGACACTGTAAATAGTAAACATTGTTATTGCTCGTAGCGTGTAACAATATATGAATGCTTCATCGGTCATTGACCCTGTATTATTAACAATAATTAATTTAATTTAATTGTGTTTAACAATTCACTTATTATTTTGACAATTATTTATTTACTAGGTAGGTGTCCTACAGTTCTATATCCTTTATTTATTTATTCAATGACAGATGTTTCGCTATACCTTTTTCGATAGCTTTTTTCCAATTATTTCACAGCTCTCACTGAATAAAATATATAAAACTATATAATTTAAAATGGAGTTCCATAAATTGAAAATTGACATTATCAACAAACATTAAATTTGTTTATAAACCTAAACCAAATATCCTTTCGTTTTATTAATTTCAAATTAAATGAAGAAATAACCGAGAATCGACTCCAAAACTTCCGGGCTGAAGACAGGCATTGTATCAACAAAATCACGGAAGTCGAAAAATTGTCATGTTAACTTATTTAACATTTTAATTTCAAGATCAGAGAATATTTAAAACTGTTAAAACAATTTAAAGAATTTTTTTACATTTTTTTCGTTTAATTAAATCAATATTTTATGTTATATGAAATCAATTTTCAAATGAAAGGAGCGCGTAATTTTTGATATTTATGCAGAAAGTTGGAACGCACCAGCCTCGCCATATCGTAGTTCCATTCTTCCCTCTCGCCCATACCACCTCGCCCCGGTAAACAGGCTTTTATTTATGCTAAATAAGCTTCACAAAAATCTTCTTTACGATTCACATTTTTTAAAAATATATTAAACGTCTAAGAAAAGTAAACAGAAAAAGGACAAAACGTTGTAAGGAAATTCAAATAAATGACGCTGGAGGTGAAATTTGTATTTGTAAGCTTTTCAAGTTTTTGTGTTATATATTTTTTTTATTCTGAAACAAGTTTAAAAAAAATAAGAGAAAATTGTTATTGTCCTTTTGTTACAGGGGACTGATATTTTTGTTATCAGCAACCGCTATTTTGAATTTAAATACCATTGACTTTTTCTTCTATAAGAAAACACCTATAATAAAAAGAAAGAATTTGATAACATTTTTGTTTTATTTTAATAATTGTTTAAACAATGTTGTAAAAAAATCGTTCGTATCTTACTGAGCGCTTATTTCTTTTTTCATTTCAAACAATGATACATTATTCACTTTGTTATTCCACTTACTACATTAATCCCCGCTTCACGTATTTCTATCTCCTATATATATTTAGAGGCTTTTGAGTAAAGTTTTTTGGGAGTGCCGTACAAAGTGGTTTGGCTTATGATGTCAGGCGTTGTACTGCGTGATTTGGTTTATGGTATCAGGCGTTGTACTGCGTGGTTTGGTTTATGGTGTCAGGCGTTGTACTGCGTGGTTTGGCTTATGATGTCAGGCGTTGTACTGCGTGGTTTTGGCATCATAAGTTAAACCACGCGGTACAACACTACGCAAGACCTTTCAAAACGGAATGATCCCAGTTTGTAACGAGAAAAGAGTTTAGTAACAAGTCTTGATCCAAAAGAAAAATATTTAGGAGACGTAAAACCTTTTGCATTGTTTGTTTATTTATATTGTTGTTTTTTTCTTTCGTTTTTGTGCATCTCTTTTATTATTTTTTTTAAATAATAGATAAGACCGAAGTCTTAAGTATCCATATACCCTCGAATACTAGGCGGAAAAAGTGCATGTATCATTCGAGGGAAGCAGCCGACGACCTTCCGCATGGAAGTCCTGTGCGTTACCGCGCGGTCATACACCCCTATCTCCAATATTTATAAATTTATTGTTATATATAATTTTTGTAACATATGTAAAATTTTATTGAAATTATGATTAGTGAAATTATTATTGAAATTATGATTAGTGAAATTCTTTTAAAGTAAATAAATATTTTAATAAAGGTAAAAATACCAGTTTATTGAGACATTACAATACCCGATGAGAACCTAAATTAT
The DNA here is from genome assembly GCA_949825065.1 of Odontocerum albicorne. Taxonomy (NCBI): domain Eukaryota; kingdom Metazoa; phylum Arthropoda; class Insecta; order Trichoptera; family Odontoceridae; genus Odontocerum; species Odontocerum albicorne. The sequence goes on along the minus strand of OX463842.1, from coordinate 1,446,949 downwards.
TGCATTTTTTGTTGTCTACACTACAACATAGCAGATTTTTTGCCATGTGTTCAACCAACTAGAAAGACATTTAAGATCTTGCATTGAAAACTAGAGTTGAATCCTATGTTTTTTTAAAAGGTACTAACGGGAATCAAACCCGCAACTCCCAGATGAGAAGATTCTTCTTCTTAACAAAAAGGCCACACAATTATATCTAAAAGAAGAGATTGAGGTGTATGGAAGATGGTTGAGTGACTAAGAATTTTGTCTACGGAGAGTTCTACAATGCAATATATTTTATGGAGGTTAGGGTCTCCGTTTAAAGACGCGTGCAAAAAAAACTTAAACGATTTAAAAATGAACACTGTCGAGAAGTAGTATCTTTCTCAAGACCGTTGAAAGTCGAGAGAGATGTACCGGGTGGGGAAGATTGTTCATTAAACCAACTGGTTAAGAGAGCTCGAAATGAAGAGACAGTGCAAACGGCCAGTCTGAGATGAAGCTCGCGAACCATCTTGGACGTGCGATGTCTGTGTATGACAGTACTGATTGAGAATTGGTCTGTATAGTCGTAGAAATAAGTTTAGTTCCGCACAACTGCCTGAGACGATGTAATGCGGCGTCTCCAACGTCTTTCATAGACTAATGTTTGCTATGGGTATGATATAAATTAACAAATTTTATCAATTTAAATTTTCAACGTATTTTATAATAATTATATAAAAACACCATATCTAAAAGGTAACCAATTTTCCATATCAGGATGTCTAGATTTTGGCAATTGTTAGTAACTTATACTGTTCCATTAAACCCATATATTATATTTATACTTTCTCTTTTGAGAGAAAAAAAATATATATTTAAAAAAACATTAAATACTTTTAAGCGTTATGTAAACAAATTGCAGTTGTCTACGAATATATATTAAACAGTTAAAAAATGATGCCAAAAACATCGGATTTATAAATTTCTGAAAGAAACAGTACAAATGTGAGTGGAAGGCATAAAAAGGGAGATACAAAATATAGCTGAATCAAGTGCATGATATTTTGAAAAATAAAATCTAAAAATATATAGAAATCATACAATTTGTATGACATTTGTGAAATATGTGTGTTACGATAGGCTAGTCGGACGCTTTGTCCTATCTGCCTACCCCAATATGGAAATCTCGATGTGTACGTATGTTTCTACGAAATAAACAGTTTGAAACCTTTCGAGTGTCATAACCGGGAAACATGAATGTGAAATATTTTACAACTGTCGTATATATTTATTCATTGCAATTTATTTTATCAAACACTGTTTATTCCACTTTTTGTAACGGTATAACCCTACCGGTTTCAAGGCTTTCCCCTCATCTTCAGGGGAGCACAAACAAGACTTGTTTGTGCTCCCATGAAGATGAGGTGAAAGCCTTGAAACCGGTAGGGTTATACCGTTACACAAAGTGGAATAAACAGTGTTTGATAAAATAAATTAAAATGTCTTTAAACCTCCACAACGTTAATGCCTTAACTATTTTATAAACAATATATTTATTCAGTTTTTAATAATTTTACTGTTTATTTATTAAAGTTTATTTAATTTTTCTTTTGTATTATAATTTACTCATAAAAGGCTGAAACACATCTTACTCGTATGACTTTGCAGCCACGCTCGCCCTCTATTGGTTTAGATGAATGTCGATTGGAGGGGTGTTATTAGATGAACTCAGATCATTTGATAACTTCTCTCTTAAATGTATTTTATTTTTCATTGCCTTTAAATATTAATACATATATTTAAAAAATCGTGAGGTTTTCGGTTGAGTTCACGACAGTGACTTTCTGTGACTTGTGACTTCCTGAGTCCAAGATTTTATGTGCATCATTTAGCACAAATATGTATGCTATAGTAAATCGGTACGCTTTGATTTGGTATGTTATTTTGTATTGTGGTTTATTTAAAACCTATTTAAAATTTCAGTTAAATCTAATGTTATTCGAGCATGTTCGGTTTATGAATTTAAATTGGTTCAAAAGCTGACGCAAAATGCCCGTAAGATATGTATAGTATTTGGAGAACGTACTACACAGAAGTAGTACATTACATTTTTTTGTGGTGATGAATCACTTAAAAATTCACTCCATTCAGGACTTACTTGCGTTTTTGATAATAAAGAATTACGTAAAAACAATACATAAAAACTTGGGCTCTACAAATCAAAATAAGATATACCAAGTTGCTTCAGAAAACTTTACCGAAAACCACGCGAACTTTTTTGGTTACCTGATATATGGTATGTTTGATTCCAGGATATAAATGTATTATATATTTTATGCTGTTTCCATAAACCTAAATTTATTTATTTGTTAACGTACCGTTAGACTACCGGCCCTGACATTTAAATTAGAATATTTACTTTGTTACTGATCTAGCTTGTAAAAATAAAATAAGGTTGTTTGATTGGTTTTAAAAGACTTTTACTTAATTAGGAACTTTGCCGAAGTAATTAAGAAAACAAATTCATCTAAAAACAAATACAGCTCTGATCGAAAAAGGCAAATCAAATCTCTTTCCCTTTGATGAAATAAGAAGTCGAAAAAGTTTCCAGTCCTCGGGACTTGGAGTGTAAACAGAAAAGAAACCATATCTTACCCCGAACCACGGTTCAATTACTATTTATTTTTCTCCTTTGCACTATTTCATTTGTAGGAATGGCGTGTAAACGCATGAAAAGTTATTTGTTTTTTTTTGTTTTCCCGCCATTTTCCGTTAGCGTGCTCTTTTTTCCGTTATCTCCAAAACTGACCGCGAGATGGCTCCCCCAGGGGTAGTAAACCCTCGCGAGGGCGGGGTGGAGGTGAGTGGCGGTGTGGGGTAGCTAGCAGGGGCGGGCGGAACGGGCGAGGGAAAAGACTAAACACGGCGGAGGAGTTGTAAGGAGATATTTGTTTTTTCAAATAATTCTTGTTTCTATCTTCATTCGTTTAAAATAAAAATACTTTTCTTACAAAGATTTCATTTATGAATATTTATTAGTGACAGTGTTTTACAGAATCCTGAAAGAAATGATTACGAAATTAAAGATTATATGATTACGAAAGCAGTCTTTTCTTTTATTTTTTATAGTAATATTTAATAACAAATAACTTTTATATTACAATAATTCTAGAAATAAATTATTAGGGATGAAAGTAAACTTGATGTTGATGTATTGAATAAGACGAAGAAAACCACTCTGCGATGATTTGGGCACGTAAAATGAGAGAATAAAGAAAGACTGACACAACAAATGTACAGTGTAAATGTGAGTGGAAGGTAATATAGAGGAATACCAAGGAAAATGGATCAAGTGAATGATATTTAAAAAAAAAGTCATAAGGGCTGAAAAGTAAAATAAATCGTTAGGGCTCTATGAAAATGCGCCTGGATGTGATGACAAAGCGAAATATGTATAAAATAATTTCTTAAACATTTTTTTTTTAAATTTATTTATTTATTATTACACATGACAAGAAATATACACGATTTGCGAAAAAAACAACAGGTTATTTAATTTGGACATACAATACAATTTTAATGAATCTAGGTTTGTTGCCTTTCATTTGTCGTATCCTCAGTAAACTAGGATTTTGCTTGTATCTCACTGAAGATAAAAGTCACAGTGTAGACTAGTGATGGATAGCTTGTTCGGAGTATCGGTCCGATGGTAGGATGCCTTACTCTTTCATCGGATAAGTGCTGACTGTTATAACATTTATTGGATATTTTGGATCTTTTTAGGAATCGGGAAAGGATAAGTTGGTGAGAAATGTTTTTTTTATGAATGATTATGAGAAATTATAAAACGATTAAATACATATATAAATGTGATGGTATATACATAATATTACATACGAATATACATAAATTTGTGTCGTCACACACGGTAATATATTGAATGGGTGTGAGTGAAAAATGATGATGGTGAATAAAATATAAAAATGAATATACTTATACCCAGTGTATTTATACCAAACTAACAGTGTACTTATACCAAAGGCAATATGCTTATTTGGCTCCCATTACATACAATGGCGTGCCGACTTCAATAAAGGTAAAGGTAGGAAAACCATTAAGACAGTCGATCGGAGCGTGGTTGTTATTGCGACAGGATTTTGAGTACTTGAGCTTTCAGGATGAATGACGAGTGGAGGGGATTTGTGTGAGATTTGTGATTGTGTGCGGTATAGTGTGGGATGAATATTTTTGGTCTTTCTGAAGTGATGATGTGTGAGGAGTTGAATTTCGCAAGATGTTTCCAGTTGTAGTTGAGTGTCACTGTCAGGTTGATGAGAGCGTGCAACGGGGTTTTGTTTTTGTGTTATCAAAAATCGGAAAGAAGTATCGATTTTTTTTTCATGCTAAATATCCTCAGTGAGATACAAGCAAAAGCCTAGTTTACTGGGGATACGACAAATGAAAGGCAACAAACCCAGATCCATTAAAATATTATGTCCAAATCAAATTATCTGTTGTTTTTCTTAAATTGTGTATATTTCTTGTCATGTGTAATAATAAATAATAAATAAAATAATAAATAATAAAATACCTAGATTGACGCGGTTTATTTTATGTGGTTTCATCTTATTTATTTTATTGCGAGTACAATCTGGTGGGCTTATTGTCAGGCGGCAATCTCTTTCAGCCAACCAGATCAAAGTAAATGAAGCAAGTTACGTGGTCGCATAAATCATTCAAATGACTATACATCCCCATGAAATCCATAAACACATACGTGAGCATACTATATACCCACGAAACCCACAAAGACGGGCAATCACCCGAACATTATTTTTCATATAAGGTGAGATATCATCAATCAAAAGGAAAGGAAGGAATGGTGGAGTGGAAAGGAATATATACTCGTGTTGTGCACCTCGACATAGTCCGGTAGTAAAGCTACCAGAACTGATATGATATACGCCCATTTATAGTATAGCATGATCTCTCCAGGGACTATAACAATTAGTTTTATCGATAAATTATATTTCATATACGAATATTCATTACCCGAATATTCGAAATAAACAACCAAAGTCCGTTTCACAATATCAAATGAAGTATCAAGGTGTCCTGAAATCGGACCGACACTGCAAATATAAATTATTGACTAACCAAATATCTATCATTACCTATATAATGTTTTTCTTACATACTTACCATCATGCTGTTGCCCTGTCAGCGTAGACATAGAGAACAGAACATCAGAATTTTCAATTGCAACACACATATTTCGCCTCCTCAACATTCTTACATTTTCATGCAAATGTGATATGAAAAATATTATTTTAACTATAAAACCATAATAACGGGTAAACCACTAAAGAACACCAAAGAGTTTGTCTACCTCGGGAGCAAAATAACATGGGACGGTCGGTCTAAGAGCGAGGTCGACAGCCGTATACATCAGGCCAGACTTGCATTTAATAAAAGGTCGAAAATAATAGAATCAAATAATATAGACCTAAAACTGAGAATACTCCTCATCAAGACCTATGTATGGAGTATCTTGATGTACGGCTGCGAGACATGGTGCCTATCCGAAAGAGATAGACGGAGACTAGAGGCTTTTGAGATGTGGTCCTATAGAAGACTATTAGGAATTTCCTGGAGAGACCACATCACGAATGAAGAGGTTCTCCAACGAATCGAAGGAGGAAAGCACCTGCTCAGGATCTTGTCCGAAAGGCGTGCAAGATGGATCGGTCATATAATACGACAAGAGGGCCTTTTGCATGCCATAATGGAGGGTATGACCGAGGGGACAAACTCTAGGGGACGCCCACGCCGAGAGTACCTGGAGGACCTGTTGGTGGACGTGCGCTGCTCAACATATACAGATTTAAAAAGAGCCGCACAGGACAGGGAGGAATGGAGGAGAAGAGTTGAAATTGCTGCAAACCAGTCTTAGGACTGCAACCACAGAGAGAGAGAAAACCATAATTTTTTATAATAACTTATAAAAATTGAGTAAGGGGTTAAAAATAAAACATTAAACTACTGATATTAGCCTAGTAACGTTTGGCAAGCTCCAGGAGGGATGTTTTTAATGAGAGATTATATTTATTTACTTTTTCCTCGTCATCGTGCGCTCAAATCTGAGCGTTGTGGTATTCTTGTATGCATCGAACTCGGTGTATCACCTGTTTCCATCCCTCCCGGTCGTAAGGGATGTTAAATGCAACGCTTATAAAGAATCCTGTTAAATCCTTTATTTGATCCCTCCATTTCACAAGACAGGTTCCTCTAGTTTGCTTTCACTAAACTGTCTCCGCGATCTTCAATAGACTTTTGTCTATATTTCTAGCAATATACTCTAATTAAGTTAGGATTTTATTTCTGCATGTTGTCGAAAGTCTTTTTTGATAATCTTCAATTCTTGGATGATAGATATGTTAGTGCCCCTTACGGTTCATAGAATACGGATCATCTGTCTTCAACACCACATCTCGAAGGCTTGTTTTTAGGTTTGTTTGTTCGTTTGTTTGGTTGGTTGTTTGTTTTAGTTTGTTTGGTTTGGTTCGTTTGTTTGTTTATTTATTCACTTTCTTCTAATCGTTCATGTTTCTATTCCATACAGTGCTATGGAGGATGCTAGAGACTTTAATTAAAAATAAATAAATAATATGAGCTATGTCCCCTTAGCTGTGTGCCTTCCTTGTAAGCTGTATACATGGTTTGCCAATATAAAGGCTTACAATACAGGTAGAAAAGAAAAAAAAATAGTTTCAGAATTATCTGGATCTGATTCCAGAAATCTCCTCGCCATTTCTTGACCTAATTGCACGATTTAATTTCGTACGGTAGCATTTATCCCGGTAATGGGACCCCGCGAGACTTTAAAACTGAACTTTTAACCTGGAATAGACAGGTTATCAGTCTAATATTGGCAGGTTTATAAAAACACATTAGTCAGAGAAGGTGGCAGAAATTAGAGTTTTGATTAATTTCTTGAAATTAATTCTTTATTCATAATTTTCAGGTTCAACTCCTGAAATAAAATTGAACTTTGGCTCCAGTATGGTTTTTCATATAAGTCATTTTAACATATTTATAGTTCATTGTAATTAGTTTTAACAAACACTGTTTATTCTACTTTATGTACGTCTTGTTTGTGCTCCCCTGATGATATGGGGAAAACATTGAAACTGGTAGGGTTATACCGTTATATAAAGTGGAATAAACAGTGTTTGATAAAACCAATTACAATGTCTTTAAACCTCCACAGTGTTAATGCCTGAACGATAAATAATATATTTATAGTTCGTTGGAAAAAAATGATATATTCAAATAAACCGTTAAACTTTCACTTTACATCAGTGCTTCTTAAATATTCTGTGTTCATTGACTTTTTTTTTAAATCCAATCCATCTCAGGTCAGCATTTCTGTGAATTCGAATAAAAGTAAAATTTGAAATCGAAGGGAACGATCACATTTTTGCACTTAAACAACTAGAAAAATAAGAATTGTGTAATTAGAATATACAAACGTGAGTGGAAGGCGTGTTAGAGGAAGACCAAGGATATTAAGGCTGAATCAAGTGGATGATATTTTGAAAGAAGGAAAAGTTAAAAATTAAAGAAATCATAGGAACTGTATTAAAAAAGTGTATGAATGTAAAAGACGCAAAGGATGTATGATATAGCAAGTGAAGGTTGTCTGACGCCCTGCCTTCTCTGCCTACTGCAACAAGGAAATGGTGTGATGGTGTGTATGTGTCTTAATTCATAATTATTTTTATTTGTTTTGTGATTTTCTTTCTGGCGTGGCTAAGTAATAAAGTGTTCGAAGGCAGCCAGCACTGGTTCGGAGACCAGAGTTTGAGCATTACTGTCTTTTTCAACGAAAGCGCAATGCAATCATATATAAATTTGGAAAAAAATCTGTTTGTATTCTATTTATTTATATTGTTAATTGCCCACGTTCAAGACCTTAACCAAAAAGAATCTTAGTATAACAAACACCCTATATTATTGATAATTGTAATTTATTTTTATCGTACACTGTTTATTTCACTTTTTTGTGACGGTATAACCCTACCGGTTTCAAGGCTTTCACCTCATCTTCAGGGGAGTGAAAACAAGACTAAATGCTGTTCGAACTGGTACCGATATACACGTTTCAACGGTTGGAGGCTGAGGGGTGAGGGAGGCACGGGACAATTTTGGCCAAGAGCGGAGAGATTTTTGGGAAATAACTGTTCAGCAGATGTTCCGATCGGTGGACTGACTTAGAAATGTCTAGGGCCTCTCTAACTATAAACAACATATTGATAATTGTTTACAGGATGCAATATAATCCCCTTATTATTGGCATCAATCAGGTCCCGAGCAAGTTGTCCTGATGATCAAACAAACTGGCATGTGTGGAGTCCTGTATATCCCCACAATCACATTTAATGCTATTTCCGTTCAACAAACCCCATTTTGCATATTCACCTTGCATCTAGTCATCCCTACTCGGAGTCTTAATCTGATTATTTTAATTAAAGTAATGACAAAGTCGTAGCATAATCTATGATTATGTTCACATGGTTTAAAAAAATGCTTAACTAAAATATCTTAGAGGTATTTATCAGTTAAGAAGTGAAAGATGTGTGTCAGGATAGAATAAGGTAGAGATTCATTCTCTCTACTCCAATAAGGATAAAGCGATCACGTTATTACCGTTTTGGAGTAGATAAATTAAAACTTCTTCGTCATAATCATAATCATTACTCCACGAGGATAAAGCGATCACGTTATTACCGTATTGGAGTAGATTAATTAAATCTTTTTCGTCATAATCATAATCATTACTCCACGAGGATATAGCGATCACGTTATTACCGTATTAGAGTAGATGAATTAAAACTTCTTCGTCATAATCATAATCATTACTCCACGATGATATAGCGATCACGTTATTGCCGTTTTAGAGTACATGAATTATAACTTCTTCGTCATAATCAAAATCATTAATCCACGAGGATAAAGCGATCACGTTATTACCGTATTGGAGTAGATGAATTAAAACTTCTTCGTCATAATCATTATTACTCCACGAGAATATAGCGATCACGTTATTACCGTATTGGAGTAGATTAATTAAATTTTTTTCGTCATAATCATAATCAATACTCCACGAGGATATAGCGATCACGTTATTACCGTATTGGAGTAGATGAATTATAACTTCTTCGTCATAATCATTACTACACGAGGATACAGCGATCACGTTATTACCGTATTGGAGTAGATGAATTAAAACTTCTTCGTTATAATCATAATCATTACTCCACGAGGATATAGCGATCACGCAATACCCTCAATGAGTGATGATGACAAAGATGTTTAAATTGAGAAAATCGTTTGTGAAAGTTTATTGAAACAATTGTCTACTAGACAATATGAAATATACCATTATATTTATAATTTTTATAGAATTTCATTAGAAAAAATGTGAAAACAATATCGTATCCATTGATGAATTTAAAAAGTCTGCAAGTATCGCAAAGATACTCGTATATGTTACATGATTTGGAAAAAAAACGCTAGTTAATTTTTGAACCTTTCGTATTTAAAAAAATATACATGTGACCGAAATCATATATATGATATACTTACACACCTATAATTCCAGGTTAAAAAAATTCATGTATCACTCTAGGTGAATTACAGCACAACTGAGGATTCAAACTGGCGAACTTTTACACGGAAATTCAGTGCGTTACCATGAGGCAATGCACCTCGATTAGGGGATTAGTATTTTGAAACGATTGTATTATATTTATTAGAAAGTCGTTTTTTTATGAATTTAATTTTTTTCATAAATCAATTATATAAAATTAAAATTGGTGAAAACTTTTTTCCCATTGTTTTTATAAAAGATTCACTGAACGTTAAATGTGATAGTATGATTTTTTTTTATTGAAAAAAATTACCGTAATATTATTTTTTTTACTTCAATTGTGGAAAAATGTTTGAACTATGCAAATATCTCGGTGTAGCACATTAAATCGGCGCAGTTTGCAGATTATTGAGACTATTTGATCATTTTGAAATGCTCTTTTAGCCAAACTTGAAGTTTGATCCATCAAAACTGTGCGATTGCTGACGTATACAAGCACATACATAAAAAGTTTTAAACATCTACAGGCGTTATACAGCTACAAGATGAACTGAAATACAGAAAAGAAAACATGTATTGTATCTGACGTATGCGTCACCTGAAACGTATAATGTATTTGTTTTCTTGTTTGTTTATATTTGTATGATAAAGGTATTTTTGATATGTAAATTCTTGGGTATTTTTTAATGTTTTTATGTAATAATTTCCGTGCTCGTGCGGGTCCGTGCTGTGTCGCGATCGTGACGGAAATGTTCCTTATGCGCGGCCATCGTGAGACAGTATCAAAAGTCGGCCGGCTCATGCATGCGAAAAACTGGCGAGTATTGAGATATTTCGCAAGTTATGATGGTATGCACGAGCGGAAACAGGCACTTGCAATGAGCGATTGGCTGCACATAAGGAGCGCCAAATGTAAAAAATACCTTTTCTGTCTACTGCCTTTTACTTGCAATCATCTACCACCTGCCTAAGAGGAATCTCTTCTACTTCTCACCGACCTGCTACTTTTCAACGTGAGCTGAATTATCCGAGCATCGAGCAGCAGCTATCCAACTATTGTTACAGTCTTTCTACCTGTGCCGTGCACGTATTATGATCGATTCCTCTATTGTTTCATGAATACTGAAATCTATGTGACTGAAATCAAAGGTGTCTCCAAAACTGAACAAAAATAAAACAATCCACTAAAATGAGTTAAATAACGATTTGTCCGAATTGGAAACATTCAGCATCAAAATTTCATTGCACTTCTATAGTAAAATAACAAAACTACAGGCCAAAGACGATCTATAGTAATTGATAAAACGCCTATCTGTTAATCCAGGAGTTGCAAGTTTAATTCCCGTTCGTACCCAGATTTTTCAAATAATATTTCCAGATTTTATTAAAGGCTTTTTAAACATCTTTCCGATATGTTGGTAAATATAACCTCATACTTTTTTTATCAGGTTGTACTGTACCAAAATTAAGTGTAATACAACATAGAAGCGGTTATCGCTACATATGATTCCTCTTATTGGGTCAGGTTGCCAATAATGATAACGATTTATTTGAAATAAATAGTTTTGAGCTCATTTTCTAGAAACATGTAGAAGGGTTATCCCGCTCTTATCTCGCCGAAAATTTTCAGCGTCTTTCCAATCATGGATTAGCGCTACGCTCAAACAGAGATTGTCTATTGGCCTTTCCAGTTCACCGCTCCTCTTTCTTTACGTCGTCCTTTACTGTCCATGCAGTGAGACTCTGGAATCAGTTACAAACCAATGTTAGACTCGCTCCATCGTATGCATGCTTTAAGTAGCGACTAAAAATACTATACATTTGTAGACAGTAACATAGGTTCCATTTCTAACCTTTCTTTCCTCTCCACCATTCCTTCCTTTTCCTTTGATTGATGATATCTCATTTTTACTTTTACTACAAGTGTATTGTTAATTAATTTTATAAATATTAATAAACATTTGATTATTTTGTTGCGACCATGTAACTTCCTTTATTTACTTTTGTCTGGTTGGTGGGAAGAGATTGTCGCCTGTCAATAAGTCCGTCAGATTATTTTAATACAATGAAGTGTTAAATAAATAAAAAAATGTTTCAAAATCTTTTTCACCAGTATTTATTGTTGGATCGCAAACTCGACAGATGTGCTATTTGCATGAAAGATAGTTCATTTTAAAAAATGTCATCAAATCACAAACCAGCGATGATGTATATTCATCGTGGTAGTAGCATTATAGCAGCTTCTGTATAAATATTGTCGTAACTGCCTGAGAAGTTCTCATTTTTATCGCATGCTCTGTACTGAACGTCGTGATCCTCTGCTATATTTCGCACTTAGTGCACCTCCTCTATCTAATCTTCCTTAGCACTGAAGTATTCAAACTGGTTGATCTCTCCATAATCCCTTAGTATTCATAATAATAACAAAAGGAAATATTGTATAGCGCCATTTATAGTAGGGAACAACCTTTCCTTACGGATGCTCAATATTGCTGTTAGATGTTGTATACTGTCCTCTTCTCCTGTGTGTTTCACACAGTCCAAGTATGTTGATATTGAAGATTTTCGTCTCGTTTTCGAATATGTGAATTTCCCAGACAGCAAAAGTCTAAACAGATGTTGTTTATAGTTAAGGCATTAACGTTGTGGAGGTTTAAATATATTGTAATTTATTTTTATCAAACATTGTTTATTCCACTTTTTTGTGACGGTATAACCCTACCGGTTTCAAGGCTTTCATCTCATCTTCAGGGGAGCGCAAACAAGACTAAATGCTGTTCGAACTGGTACCGATATACACGCTTCAACGGTTGGGGGCTGAGGAGTGAGGGAGGCATGGGGCAATTTCGCCTCCTCTATATACTCGTATATTAAATAAATAAATACAGGTGAGTTGATTTCAACATGGTTTGGACATATTTAAATATATTCCGAAATCGCATATATATCCCAAGATAAATAGCAGAAAATACATTGAAAAGGGAAACTATCAAAAGGTTTGGGCTAATCTCATAACATCCTTCCGGCCGAGATACACCCCAATATAGGGTGAATCCAGCCGCGAGGACCCCAGATGTTTTTCAGCCCACACCCTTGTACATGTAGATTAAGAAAAAAAAAACAGAAAATAAATACTTGGCAGAAAAATTAAACTCACAAAGGCTTCCTCAGATTAACTCAAATATGTAAATATAGGTACTTTGACAGTAGCATATTGTGTACATACATAAATAAATACACATACTATATATGAGTCGTTTAGTATCAAAAACAGCAATCTGTGGATTTTGCGTGAATTGAGTTAACACAATAACCCCAATATTATTGTTTTTGTTACCAAGTAGACATTTAAAATGTGTAGTTTTACAATAGGAACATTTCCTCGGTTTTAATTCAATTCACGAAAAACCGACATATTGCTGTTTTTGATACTAAACGACTCATATCTCAAAATAAACTGCAGAAAATACATTCAAGAGAGAAGCTATGAAAAGATCCGTGCTCATCCCATAACATCCCCTTGATTATAATGTAAATCTACCTTCTCACACAACTTCTAAGATTTATCTGACTTTATATTGACATCACCCATTGGGTTCTTACAGACTTCTATTGTTTTATTCTCTTCTACGTTTTTAATTTACATTTACACTGTGCATTTTTTCCAGTCTCCATTCATTCATTCTACGTGTCCAAATTATCTGCATACTTTTTGCATCCCACTTGATACATCAGTATTTATTTAATTTTTGATACATTGTTACCCCATAAGCTCGTCTATAGCATTTACTTGGCTAAAATACTGTTGTGGTCTATAATTTCAACAGATTTGAATGCTGTGCGATTGCAGACTAATTTGATGAATACACTTTTAAACACACAGTGATGCATAATTTGTAGATATTGAACCAATTTAGGGACACAGTGGATATATTCTTAACACCATCTAGCACTATTTGAAGAATTCTTAGAATTCTTTCATATGAATAATAATGAGTTGATCATACTCAAATTATATAATGAGAGAAAACGACATACATACATTTACGTTAAAATATTTTGCTTCTATGATTGCTAACATTAGTCATCTTTTTGAAAAAATACTAAATTAATGTTTTGACAATTTCTGCTATATACATCTGTCCACTTTAAATTAAAAACAACTAGTTGCAACCCGTTTAATATTCACGGAAGTAAAACAAATTCTACATTTTTTAAATACCGAATGGAACAAAATCATTTATCACGGACCCACCGAGATTCAAATTTCGAATTACTTTTGGAGATAATCAAAGTATTCCTCTCTCACTCTCTTGTATTCAAAATTTAATTTTCGTATTCTTTCCTTGCCGACAACCGTCGTATGGGTTTTTGCCTATTTATATTATGATGCATTACAATAAATACATACATACCATCACGTTTTTTTCCTGTCAGGGTAGACAGAGGGGATGGAAATCTTAAATATCCTATCTCAACAAACTTCCTTCGTCTTTACTGCATTCAGACTTCTCAAATGACTCCCACGATTTATCTGACTTCCTACTGTAAAAAAATATAAAACGGATGTAAACGAAAACAATCAGATTATTTAATAGAAGGGCAAGTTACGAATCTAAAAAAAAAAAACAAAATGAGAATGTCAGATATTTGTAGCCACCCGGTATTCGCATATCCCTATCCAAGATACGGGAGATCTTTCGAGGAGAAGAATTCTCGGCTTTCCTTTACAATATCATAGCCCATAGGTGTCTCGGCGATTGTTAAGTAAACCCAAACAAATGAGTTTTCTCTCCATATTGGCCGGGGCTTCAGGGGGTAGTTGGCCGAGGGTGGTAAGGTGGTAAGAGTGCTAAGAATGGTGAGGGTGGAAAAAACTGAGGGTGCGGCCGCGTTAGTTGCCAACTTTTTATGACTTAACTTTTTTCGTTTATTTGTAACAATCCTATTAGAATCGCCGGGCCGAATAAAGAAAAACTTGGTTTTCTACAAATCCGTGAAATTCGGTCGTTAGATAATTATTCGGAAACGTCGTGGACAGGTGTTGGAGATTTTTCGATTTTTTTATTGGTTTAATATTTTCGCAAGAATATTTTTTGATTATTTAATTAAATTATTTCAAAAGCTTTCAAATACTATTAGATATATTAAATACATTTTAACAGTTTAGTAATATCTAAGATAGGAACATTGATTTATGGAATACTCAAAATATAGATAAAGCACAGTAAATAAATCAAATAATTTTACATTTCAAACAGATTCAATACAATTAACTCAAATAAAAAGCATAAAACAGGCGGCCCTCGACATTTGCACATTCTAACATACTTTCGCACAATTCACCATTTCGCACATTTTTTAAAATTCAATTTTTTAAAGATTTTTTCGATAATGCAAAAATTGTTCGCTTCCATGCAGTCGCTCCCATTTTTTGGAAGAACTATAATATATGGAACGCAATAAACTATTTTGGAGAATCGTGGGCTGAAATAAAAAAGCCAACAATAAAAGGTTCCTGAAAACAATTCTATGACGTTTTGGCAAAGAGGTACAAGTCATCAATTACTTATTTGTCAGTTTGAAGTTTTGCAACAAAAGAAAAAAAGGGCGATATTCAACTAACTCTTGACAAGTTTATAAAGAAAACACCTGAAAGCACTTAAACACGCCTCGTTAACTTAATTATGTTATGTATGTTGATAAATAAATATTTTTAATATATCATTGATAAATAAATATTTTTAAATACAATTTTTGATGTTTTTTTACATCTCTCTGCTTTCAAACATTCGCACTCATTTTCAGGAACCAATTATGTAATTATGTGCGAAAGTCGAGGGCCACCTGTACAATAAAAAATATGGAATAGATATAACTAAAAATATTAAAAATAGGACCGAGGATTAGTCATGCTTCCCTGTGAAAAGAATAAATTATGACTAAAAAGTTGACTAACGAGCTTAATCCCCAATAATTTATCTTAAAATATATTGAAGATATTAATATTGGAAGATTCGTACAACACGGCTATTCCGTATGCGAATGATGACGCTCTTAATACCTCTGTTAGTAAATATGACATCGAAAACAATTTTGATCCAAGATTCCAAAAATAATTGTCCAGCACTTTATTTACCAAAATATCAAAATTCAAAGATTGAACAGAAATCTGTTACTCAACAAAAGGTTATCTATTTTAATTATAAGCAATTGTTATATGTACAAACAGGTACGTAGATCTTTTCAAATACTTGAGTCATGAAAAATGCTTTGTTAAAACCGATCTTGGAAAAAAGGATATGCATAAAAATCATTGATAGATTAACCCTTTTTCCCTTCCTGTGCTAAAAAAATCCGCGCGTTCTGGTGATGTGTATTCAATACACATGTAAAAATGATCGATTTAAAATCGAAAAAATGAGAATATTCATAGCCAATCGCTTAAATTAATTAAATTTGAAGTTAAAAATCAAGTCTACTATTATTGATAGAGATTGGTAATTTATTTGGTTTTTTTTTAAATTCAATTTGAAGGAATATTTTTTTCTAGGACCTGTCAAGAATTGAAACACTTTAATGTATCCAAGATGCTGTTAATAAATAATCACGGCAGATGTGTCTTGTTTAACAATGTACACAGAATAATAAAAAAAATCTTACATTTTATAAAATCTCTATAGTTTGAAAATATATCATTTTAGAAGAGTGTATTCAGAGTATTGGAAATACTCGTACAATTCCAAAAGCTACTGTGCAAGAGATTCTGTATAAAAAAATTATTTTGTCTAGTGTCATAGAGGCAAATCAACATACAAGATAATTCCATTAAGTCGCATTATATCAATCCAAGTACTACAATTGTGCATTCAATTAGATATGTGCAGTGGTTGGCAAATTCGATATCGAGTGCAATTTAAGCGGATGCAATTTAAGGGCAACGGCGAATCGGCGCATCGATGCATATCGCGTCCCTGCGGGGCGTCGATTCGCGATGTACATTCATGTTGATTATTCCCTAAATTACGTGAAAATTTGGTTAAAGGGAACGTTTTACAAGGAAAAGTTTGTCGTTACGGCAATTTGTCATAATTTAGAATGCGGGTGATCAAAAGTTTCACAATATTTTCTTGTACCGTGCCGAGGGAGTGGGCGCGGGGGTATCCACTTGTTTGGATGTTAATTTCCTTATGGTCGAAATATGGAATGTTAGTTTTATGTTAATTTACTAACCCACGGGAGCGGATAGGGGGTTGGCGTGGGTGTACGAGTACCTATGCTGCACGGGGTGTGGGGGTGACGCTCGTAATGAAACACGGCTAAGGGGCTGCGATTTACATTATCACATCATAAGGTTTAAATAAGTATAAAAAATATATTGAATATTTTACAGTCATACTTTTTTACTATCCACTGTACAATATTTTGAAGTAACATGATTTTTGTGATAAGATGAACCGTTGAGTACAAATACATAACATTGCAGAAAACACCGTTTTGTAGATATTTGTTAACTTAAGCTCTAGCATAACCAACAATGGACGATGCAAAGCGGATGAGAAAACAACTAGATTATACTCAAGAAAATGTAGCATGGTCCCTGTGACGTTTGAAATGTCATCTCTCAAAGATATGGGGTAGAATCGTTGTTTTTTTATAAATCGAAAAATGGTTTTCTCTAAACCGATGTTTTAATTCCTAATTTTCATTATACTGACTTTCTAATGTATTGTATGATTTGTATATATCTTTAAAAAGGCCAAGATCCACTATGAAATAATACTAATTTTATGTATAGTATAAAAAAAATCGAAAATCCAATTATCATATGCCAATGCAGACTAACGTAGTGATTTTTGACGAACGTCGCCAAATATTTTTTGATTTTAACGAGCTGACATATATTACTATATTTTTGCTAATTTGTAACAAGATGTAATAATTTGTCATTGTTGTTAGTTTTATGTAATGTATTTACCTAAATAACTTGCTATTTATTAGAATCGAGGCTTATATTAAAGTTGATAAAATAATTAAAATTAGTGAACGTCGTTACAAGGTTGTATTGGGGCAAATTTGTGAAACGTCACAGAGACCATGCTACATTTTCTTTAGTATAGTGAAAAATGCGATGTCTGAGTAGGAAGAGATGTGAAAGACCAATACCATCAGCATCACGACGAAAATGCGCCTAGCAAGGTATCTTGTCTTCGCAATATTTACTTCGGAAACGTGAACTCTCAGCAAGCGAGATACTAAGTGTTGATTAATATGATATGTGATGCTGAAGAAGGGTGTTGCAAATCTCATGGACGGTAAAGCAAACTGAAAATCTGAGAAAAGCCGACAGATTGCACACGAGCCGGGGAAATTGTAGCTGGGTAACTAAGAAATTAATTCACGAGATTTAAACAAAGCGTTAAATTGAGTACCAACATTACAACTATTTAAGTTAATTTCAATAATAGGCCCCTGCTAAATTATAAAGTTTCTCGTTCAAAAGTCGCCTTTTTTACGCCTCCCTTGCCCTTATTAGCTACTTTTCCCCTCCCCCTCTCCTGTATCTATTACAATTGGAAAATAAATGAATTTTTGATATAATTTAGTTCATCTTTACCTGGCGAGGAAGATGGAGGTCTTTGAAATCAGTAGTGTGCTAAATAAAACAGTGATGAATACAAAATAAAATGTTAGCAAGTGTTTTATCAATTTCAATAAAAAAAACTTTAAATCTTCAAAAAATTTAAATATCCAATATCTGTATTTACGCCTTCCACATACTTAAATATATGTTCATACCATTTTTCTCTTTATATCTTATATTTTTTTAGTTTTATGTTATTATCTACTACGATACCGAGAATAAAATGAAGCGATAGAAAACAAAGTAAATGGGACGCTAAAACATACATGTAACATATACACATATACTCGTCATTGAACCGGACAGCATCAAAAATCACTAAGATGCTAGTCCACAGTAGTATTTTAGTTCCAATTTTGATGTATGGGAGTGAAACGTGGGCTGGGAAATATAATGCAATAAGCCTAATTATTATTATTGTCGAAATACGTTCACTTAGAAGAGTACATTAAATTATAATGTATGACAGAATACGGAATGAAGTGCTTAGGGATGAGAAAGAACTTAAGACTGATATTGAGTAATATGAAAAAGGTCACTCTGAGATGGTTTGGACATGTAGAACGAATGATTGGAAAAATACTAATAAAACAAATGTATAGCGAAAATGTGAGTGGAAGGTGTAGTAGAAAGAAATCAAGGATAGTATGGTCGGAATAAGTGAATTATATTTTGAAAGAAGGAAATTTAGAGAAACAGAGGAATCGCAGGACTTGTAGGACAATGAACCCACTGATTGTACATTAGTGCGATGAAGTGCCAAAAAAAACATATCGATGCCAATTTTCCTCGGTTATCTCAAAATAGGTAAAATTTTAGTTGGTTTGTTTTATATAAAAGTCTAAATGAAAAGCAATTTAAGGAAGAACCAAGGACATTTTTTAAAAATAAAAATGAGAAAATTAAAAAAAATACGGTAAGCTCATTTAATTTCAATGATAAAAATGATAAAAACGACCCGAAGAATGACTACCACTCATTAACGAGGACATTTAAAAAAATTAAAAGTAAAACTCCATTAAACTAGTAATTAACAATACGTTTATATGAATTGTTTAACCTTTTCCCTTTTTTCTAATATAATTATTACGGCTGATAAAGTTGGTAAGGGCGGCGTTGAGAAGCACTAGAATGCAATTTTTTTTTAAATTATTTACTTTAAAAGAGATTAAAGTCACTTAAAAAATTGACTAGAAATATTGGGTGACGGAATATTTAAGGATGTAGTAATATCAATGGCAATACCTGAGAAAAGGGGTTTCTCACATTCGAATGTTGTATGGTAAGGTATAATATGTTATGATCGTTATTTAACGATAAGGTGCGATATGATCGTACTTGAATAGGTTGACTGTTATTTTATGAAGTGTGATGTGATCGTATTTTCTATAGTTAAATGCTGCATGATAATATGTGACGTGATCCTATTTTATTTATTTGAGTGCGATGCGATCGTACTTGAATAGGCTGAGTGTTGTTTGATAAAGTGTGATGTGATCGTATTTTCTATAGTTAAATGCTGCATGATAAGGTGTGATGTGATCCTATTTTATTAAGTTGAGTGCGATATGATGAGGTGCGATGTGATCGTACTTGAATAGGTTGACTGTTATTTGATAAAGTGTGATATGATCGTATTTTATGTAGTTAAATGCTGCATGATAATATGTGACGTGATCCTATTTTATTTAGTTGAGTGTGATATGATGAGGTGCGATGTAATCATGCTTGAATAGGTTGACTGTTATTTGATAAAGTGTAATGTGATCGTATTTTCCATAGTTAAATGCTGCATGATAAGGTGTGATGTGATCCTATTTTATTAAGTTGAGTGCGATATGATGAGGTGCGATATGATCGTACTTGAATAGGTTGACTGTTATTTTATGAAGTGTGATGTGATCGTATTTTCTATAGTTAAATGCTGCATGATAATATGTGACGTGATCCTACTTTATTTAGTTGAGTAGCGATGCGATCGTACTTGAATAGGTTGAGTGTTGTTTGATAAAGTGTGATGTGATCGTATTTTCTATAGTTAAATGCTGAATGATAAGGTGTGATGTGATCCTATTTTATTAAGTTGAGTGCGATATGATGAGGTGCGATGTGATCGTACTTGGATATGTTGAGTGTTGTTTGATAGTGTGATGTGATCGTATTTTCTAATACTATGTGTTGTATAACAAACTGTGATATGACCGTATTAAATTAGGTGTGCAGACATTTGGGATGTAAATTATTTAAGTAAGGTAGCTGGTCACCATACAATATAAAGGTATATATATATCAATATAGTACTAGGATATACTATGTTAACATAATATTTTTTAAGTAAGGTAGCTGGTCACCACTAAATAAAGGTAAATATGACAATAAAGTATGTGGATATATGTTAATATAATACTATTTAAGTAAGGTAGCTAGTCACAATACAATATAAAGGTATATATGACAATATAGTATGTGGATATATGTTAACATAATACTATTTAAGTAAGGTAGCTGGTTTCCATATAATATAAATGTATAATATGTGACAATATATTATAGTATGTGGATATATGGTAACGTAATATTATTGTAAGGTAGCTGATTACCATACAATAAAAAGGTATGTATGACAATAAAGTTTGTGGATATATGTATGTTAACATAATATTATTTAAGTTAGGTAGCTGGTTACAATACAATATAAAGGTATATATGGCAATATAGAATGTGGATATATATATGTTAAAAAATATAATTGAAGGAAGGTAGCTGGTTACCATGCAATATAAAGGTATATATGACAATATAGTATGTGAATATATGTTATATTAACATGTTATCATTTAAGTAAGGTAGCTGGTTACAATACAATATAAAGGTATATATGACAATATAGTATGTGGATATACGTTAACATAATATTATTCAAGTAAGGTAGCTGGTTACCATATAATATAAAGGTATAATAGGTGACAATATAGTTAACGTAATATTATTTAAGTAAGGTAGCTGGTTACCATACAATATAAACGTATATATGACAATATCGTATGTGGATATATGTTAACATAATATTATTTAAGTAAGGTAGCTGGTTACCATACAATATAAAGGTATAATATGTGACAATATAGTAGGTGGATATATGTATGTTAACATGATATTAACTACCTGCCCGTAAACTTCACATGCGTCCCGTTTTTTACTGTCAGTTTTGTTAAAATATAAAACATTTCCGATTGTTTCCGGCGAGCGGGGCATAAATAACATCCAGTGATCGCTACACGCTGATCACTGATCGCCGCTCACTGATCGCCCCCCAGGCAATGATTATTTTTATCACCGGTAATGAAAAGTCCACTTGCCAAAATGGCCGCGCTCTCCGAGGGCGGGATTATTAATGGATGTTCCAGCGCACAGCGGAGGTACCAACATAAACTAACCGCCACGCTCGTGGATATCGATGGGATAATTCGAAAATAACATTTACAAGTGACCTTTATAATAAGAATTATTGACTTTCGATGTGTACTTAGGTGTTCGTTATACCGTTCAGTACTGGATATCTTTATGTGCTCTTGGCTTCAAATTAAATTATTCAAAGACCAATATTCTACAAAACCAAAACTTTCATCTAATCATCAATGTTAATGGATAGATCGTAGAATCAGTGCAGAGTTTTAAATATTTCGATTGCATTGTGTATGACAAAGCAAAGGTAGATGGCGATATTCAGAATAGATTAAGCGCTGCTTGCAGAGCGTTTTGAGCTCATCGTGAGCAAATATTTGATAATCACGATTTTATACTGAAAATTAAAACGGCAGTTAATTAAGCTGGAATTATACCATAATATATCTGACGTATGGATGTAAATTACGAGTTCCCTACAGATGACACATTAGGTCACCGAAAAGTGTCAGCAGAGATATCTCAGGAAAATAATAAAAATTCGATGGTATCAAAGAGCAAAGCGCGGGGTTTTAACCGACGACTTTTCACCCGTAAGTCTAGTGCGTTACCGCATGGCCATGCACCTCGTCATGCATTACGCATGCCCAGCTAATATAAGACTCGTACAATCATTGACGTGCTTCTAAATTCGAATTAAAAACAAACCTTCTTCTTCCTCTTGGTCGTATGACCTGTTTGTGACGGTGGGCTGTCCTGGGGTGATAACGTTCAGCTGTCCTTCCACCTTTTCGGTGGCCTCCCTGGTAATTTTATGCTGCTAGGCTTTTCAGTCTTAGCGATTTTCGCCAATCTTGTATCCTCCATGCGGTCCACATGATCCCTCCAGAAGCACCTTCTGCTTCTTCCCCATCTCACTATGCATTCAACACCACAGACAGACCTTATCGTCTCATTTCGGATCCGATATCTAAGAGAGAGCGTAGGGCTCTCATTTCCGCCACTCTGAGAAGGTGTTTTGTCCTGTTGGTATCGACTCTCCCTTATATCCCATATTTTATGATGGGGCGGACGCATGTCTTATATATCCTGATCTTACTTTCGGTTAGCATGTATTTGTTTCTCCATAAGCTGTCGCTTTATTAGTTTGTGCTCGTACTTCACTATATAGGTCACTGTTGCTGGAGATCTCTACACCTGTGTTAGGTAAGTGAATCGCATGACTGGCTCGATGGGTACGTTATCGATGATCAGTTTGCATCTGAGTGGCTCTTTTGATATTGTTAAGCACTTTGTTTTATTGACAGAAATCATCATATTATATTTCTTAGAACCAAGTAAAAATTAGTAGACGATGAAACAAAACATATTTCTTAATTGGCTATAACTAAATTGACATGCTAAGTTTATATTGATAACAACTTAATTGACGTATTGAGTTAACGTTGACAACTTAATTGACATATTGTGTTAATTTTGACAGTAACTTAATTGACATATTAAGTTAATTGAGCATTTTTTCTGATTTCCATCATCCTTGTTTCCATCTTTCTTTCCCCTTCCTGATCATCGGTTACCTTGTTTAAATTAAATTCGTTTTTTTTTTAATTTTCGTTGCAGTTTTTATTGTTATACTTTTTTCACTGCATTAAGATTGTGAATCCTTTTTTTCTTTAACTCAAAACTTTGTAAAGCAAGTGTATGGTTGGAAGAGATTATGGTATTTTTAAAAATTTCACATAATATTATTTACAGAAAAGTATTCAATAAATTCTTCTTCATGTGGTGTGTGCGGTGTTCCTGAAGTTGGCATTCACTCTTGAGAAAATATTTCTGTCACTGGCGGCACGAAACAGCTCCTTAACTGTCTGAAAATATTTCTGTCACTGGCGGCACGAAACAGCTCCTTAACTGTCTGAAAATATTTCTGTCACTGGCGGCACGAAACAGCTCCTTAACTGTCTGAAAATATTTATGTCACTGGCGGCACGAAACAGCTCCTTAACTGTCTGGATACCTGTTAATTCGTGAATTTTGTATTACCAGGACAGTCGCCTTCTATCGATTCCGCATCGACTCTCAAATTTACTCATCAATATTTTAATTTTAGGAATTGTTAATTTCCCTCTCTTAATTTATGACCAAGTTAGACAATTTGTTGGCATTTGAGAGCTATCGTTCTACACCTACTCAACACAGCACATCTTCTCCCTGGCTCCATCCCAACTCATTGTCTGCGAAGATTGCTGGGGTCAGCTCTCCTAGTCCTCAGGTTGCATGCTCTTCTGTCCCGGACTACGTCCCCCAGGCCGTGCCTCTGAATCAGGTTATCTTTTTGCACCACCCATGAATTCTTTGGTCTTCCTCTGGTTGTTATTCGAGGCAGATCCATGGAGATTGCCTGGTTCACAATGTGATCGGGTGCTTTGCGTCCAACGTGCCCATACCATCTCAATCGCCTCTCTTCCATCTTGCTGTTGATGTCTGTAACACCTAGGTTTCCACTAATGCGTGAGCTTTTTATCTCTTAGGGGCACACCAGCTGACCACTTTAGCATGCGCATTTCAGCAGTTTCTACACAGCACATCAGTGTTTGAAATACAATGGAAACAATTAATGATAAGTAACGTCCATTCATTAAAAAAATATGTAATTATAAATTGAACCAAATAAGTTTTAATGTAAAAAAAAGGTTTATTGATAACAACATGGTATGCACACATATTCTGAAATTGAAAATTAAATTGCATGTATATATATGTATTTCGAAGTAATGAAAAAGAAAATACTTTTAAAAGAAAAACGATCAAAATGGTGGGTTCATATCATAACATCCCCCAGTCGAAACACCACCACCAGTAGAGGGCAAGCCCGGTCGCGAGGATATCCAATGGTTTTCATTAAAAGCAGTTAGTATAATGATTGGTTCACCGATAAAAAATAAAGATTCTAAAAGATCGCAAAACACAGTCTTAATATTATATACATATAATTAAGATTTTTTAAATTTATTCTAGTATAATATAAATTTTATTTATGTTGATATTAAAATAATATACAATATATGTAAGAAAAACATCTTCCTTAAATTAATCAAACCACCGAATTTCTAGAAAGACAATAAAAATAAAGACTAGTTTTAAACTAATTTAAGTGTATTTTTTATTTCTCTAAATGTTGTAAAATTGCTACTACACGCTGTCTTCCAAAAATAGTTGGAAACCGCAACAAATAGTGTGTTGAGGGAGCATTTATTTCTAAAATAGAAGCAGGGTTGAAGCGCACCCTCCGACCGGCAACCTCCAACCCCGACCGCCACTCACCATCGAGATAATCGACTTGACTTGTTTTCGCTTTTCCTATTTTATTGCTTCTACAGAAACTACCTGATCACTATCGACCCTCGGGTATCCGGAATGTCTATGGGCTGCCGAATCTTTTGGTGCTTGGTGGTTCCACTTCACTTTTATTATAATCTATCAATTAAAATTCTAGAAACTATTTTAAAAGCATTTAATCGAACGTTTAAAATATTGGTATATGTATACAAGTGTTACTATTGCATATCAAAAGATCTACAAAGGTTATTTGATGTTCGTTTTTCCATGGTAAGTTTTCTGTGACTTTCTTACCAAATATGTTTTTTTAAATATACGTAGATGCGGGCTGCAGCCCCCACCTTGGTATCCATAAACTTAACTTTTGATTTGTAACATTTTTAATATGTCTATTATTGTGGGTTCGAATCCCGAGTTACAGCGCCGTTGAAGAGAATTTGTTCTCTAAACGGGCATAAACAAACTGTTATTTTATGATATATACCATCATGTCTCTTCCATGGGGTAAGAAGAGAGGACAGTGTGCCATAGTTTCCTTTTTCGATATACATTTTTCACTTCTTTCACTTGCATGACCTTTTCTTACAACTCAAACTATTCTAACTTTTTTTTCTTACAAAATGTAATTTACTTGATCTAATCATACTTTCCTTAGTCTTCCTCTGCCACATCGTTCACTCGTATTCGCACTGTATTCATATTAAGAAATGACTTCCGTGGTCCAGTTGAAAAAACACCTGTTTTCTTGTACAAATAAAATTATCTCACCACCGAGACCATTAATAAATATTGTATTGGTTTATTTATACACATAATCGTGTGGGATTGTTGTCAACTAGTAGTCGTTCCCAACCAACCAGATAAAAACTACCTATGTGGCCTAGACTGAAAAATGGCGATTAAATGCTGTACAATTTTGAGTTGTTATTAATACTGTTTATTTATTTTGTACAAATTAATAAATATTTTTTTGGCAACTGTTTTACTCCCTTTATTTACAATAAGCCCACCCACCAGATGTTTAACAATGGTATGTAAATATAATCTAAAAATCTACAACGAGTAAATAAATAATCTACAATGAGTAAAAAAATATTATCCTTGTTTAGTTATCTTTTTTTAAATTAAACAAAATAATATATGGTACAAATATTTGTCAAGGCTATACCTATATACACATTTATTACTTTATTAATCTTATTTATATATTATACGAGTAGTTTATGAACTTATTAATCTTATTTTCCTACATGTCATTTTATTTTTATTTTTTGTAATCTTAACATATGGATTCTTAAAAATAATTAACACCTACATACTGCTTATAACTAGCTAACAATTCTTACAACTAATTATTTAGCAAGAACAAGTCCTCTCGTTCAAGCTACTTGTATTCCATCTCATTCACTCAGACGTTAACCAAGATTGATTAAAAATAAATAATCTGCATTATCAGGATCAGAAGGAATAACGAGTGGGAACAATTTGTGTGAGCTCGTGAGTGTGGGTTTCTTCTTGTTGTTTTAATTTTGGTTGTTTTTGTATTTTTGTTTCTGTGTATTTTTTGTTTTAATTTTTATTTTTATTCTTATGATTGTGTGCGTTATATTGTGGGATAAATATTTTTGGTCTTTCTGGAGTGATGATGTGTGAGGAGTTGAATTTCGCAAGATGTTTCCAGTTGTAGTTGAGTGCCACTGTTTGTCAGGTTGATGAGAGCGTGCAACGGGGTTTTGTTTTTGTGTAATCACAAATCGGAAAGAAGTGAGATACAGGCAAAAGCCAAGTTTACTGGGGATACGACAAATGAAAGGCAACAAACCCAGATCCATTAAAATTGCATGTCCAAATCAAATTACCTCTTGTTTTTTCGCAAATTGTGTATATTTCTTGTCATGTTTAATAATAAATTAATAAAAAAATATATATATTCTAGATGGTAAAATGCTTAACTTCTACTCGAGAGTTTTGAGTACGATTTCGTTTATTTATCTAAAAAAAAATTGGTGCCTTGACTGGTAATATTACTCACACGCCAAACATGCACAAAGCTTTTAATCTCTTCGCATGCGGTAGTATTATCAATATGCACGATTTCGAACTGCGAGTTCCATGCCAAATCCGGTGATTCTTAACCCAAAGACTCGATTGACGTGGCCAAAGACTGTAATGCCATCCAACCAAAGTTTTCAATTAGTCATTATCGTTGATTCAGGTGAATTTAGTAGTAACATACGAACGGATGAGTATGTATAGACATCAAACATTTATTCTTTGGAAGTTTACCACGTCTACTTCCAATCTTCAGATGTGTCTGGTTGTTAGGAAGAGATTACCACATGGCAATAATCCCGCTGAGTTGTACTGTATACTTAAAAAAAGTGTAATACAATACTACAATATTAATTAATGTAATGGATAACTTTTTATATTATGTGGTATAATAAAGTAGACTGATTGCTTCGTGGTTATTTCTTTCATCAAGAAGACCTATACCTAAGAACCAGACTAAAGCCCTTTTTTACTTTCCTTACAATGGCTTATAAAGCATTCTTTCGTGAACAAATACAACTTATACAGCGCTTTTACGTTTTTTAAAGAACTTTAACAATCGATTCATAAGAAGGTTCTACGTTTTTTAACAACCGATTCATTAGAAGGTTCTACGTTTTTTAATAACCGATTCATAAGAAGGTTCTACGTTTTGTAACAACCGATTCATAAGAAGGTTCTACGTTTTTTAACAACCGATTCATAAGAAGGTTCTACGAAGAAATAAGAAACGCAACATTCATTGGACGCGGTAAAGACATTTTCTAATATTGGGTGCTAACATAAGTAGTGTCCGTTTTTTTTTTAAATTTAAAAATGAGCACCAAAAGTAAAACAAAACATTATTTTATTTGATTACAAGCCTTCAAAATGAAATGTTGAGTAGACGAAAGTGAGCATTTTCTACACCTCCATCTGTTCGCGTTCAATCGAGGGAATAAAGTTGCCAAAGCTGCTCGCGATATTTGCGAAGTGTACGGTGAAGATTCTATGAATGAAAGGACAACTCGTCGATGGTTTTTGCGTTTCGATCTGAAAGACATGGAGCGTTCCGGACGACCAGTGGACTTTGATGAGGACCGCTTAAACAATATTATTCATGAAGATTAAAGGCTTGTAATCAAATAAAATAATATATGTAAAGCAAAAGCAAACACAATATCTTGTAGAACAGAAAGTTTTCTTTCGAATGACGTATAATCTTTATCATTTTGTTTTATTTTTGGTGCTCATTTATAAATTTGGAAAAACGGACACAACTTATGTTAACACCTAATATAATCTAATGAAGGCTCACAGACTGAAATAAATTTTAACATCAAATTATGTAAATACGAGTATATTAGGTTGTTGCAAAAATAATAATAGTCGATTTTAATATTATATAATTTCAAACGTTCTTTACTAGGGAATATTTGTTCTTTGCTAAGAAATATTTGTTAATCTGTTTTAATTCGACAGTAAGGAATCAGCTATATTTATTTTGAGTCAGGTAACTGGGATCGATAAAAAAAAAGTAACTTTTATTATTTTTTAAATTATAAACATGGGCGTTATGCGTTTCTAATGTCACTCGATGTTTACCAAAGATGAGACGAATAAACTACTTCTGGACAAACAGTGCAGCGTTGGTTTAAAAAAAATAGGGATGGAGATTAAATCTTAAAGATGAAAAGGGTCAAAGACGTCCTGCTACTGTTAAAAACGATGAAAAAGCAATCAAAAACAATAATTACAATAAATGGATGTCTTGTACAGCGCAATTTTCAATTGCAATATCACCTCGAAAGTGCTTTTTTTTTTAATTTATAAAAGACAATTCGCTAGCGCCACATAATTTAAGGTTGAAATATTCCTGAATGTAAGTTTGAAATAGAGATGTTTTTATTTTGTTTATATTTATGTAAAACAGTTCGCCACCGCTGGTTTTCGCGGAAAAATTTAGAGAAAAGAAATAAATTAACTGTAAGGAATTCATTAAAAAGGTTATCTTTTCAGTAGTTTATGGAAAAAGGAGAAACAAGAAAAATGAGCTTTTTGTTTATTCTCTGATTTATTTAATTTTGAACATGCACACAAAACCAACCCCTAAGGTATTTTGAAAAAGAAAATGAATATTTTTTTTAAGAGAAATGAGCTTTTAAACATGGAATAAATTCATATGAAGTGTAGCAATACGTTTACGTGTATTTCGTTTCCGACACCTATTTTTTGTTTCCTCCTCATTCATACACCTTTCATATATCCCTATGAGTAATTTGATGAGTATCATTTAATTCAAACTGTACTCTCTTTGACATCGCATATGTTAAGGGATACTATATGACTGTATGAATGTACTCTCTTTGACATCGCATATGTTAAGGGATACTATATGACTGTATGAATGTACTCTCTTTGACATCGCATATGTTAAGGGATACTATATGACTGTATGAATGTACTCTCTTTGACATCGCATATGTTAAGGGATACTATATGACTGTATGAATGTACTCTCTTTGACATCGCATAGTTAAGGAATACTATATGACTGTATGAATGTACTCTCTTTGACATCGCATATGTTAAGGGATACTATATGACTGTATGAATGTACTCTCTTTGACATCGCATATGTTAAGGGATACTATATGACTGTATGAATGTACTCTCTTTGACATCGCATATGTTAAGGGATACTATATGACTGTATGAATGTACTCTCTTTGACATCGCATATGTTAAGGGATACTATATGACTGTATGAATGTACTCGAACAATTTTTCAAAAGACAACGTAGAAAATCAGAGATATTTATATAATCAGAAGTTGTGTGGATGTAGAAGAAGCTTAAGGATGTATGTCGTGATAGGAGAGAACGGCACTCTGTTCTCTATGACTACTCTGACAGGGAGATAGCGTGATGGTATGTATGTTATGTATGTATCTCTAGGGCAGGCATGTCAAACATGTTAAACACCACGGACTGTTTGCATTAGGCTCAACGCCACATATTTTCAAAAACAAAAAGATGGAATTGTAATTTGTTTTTATCAAACACTGTTTATTCCACTTTTTTGTGACGGTATAACCCTACCGGTTTCAAGGCTTTCACCTCATCTTCAGGGGAGCGTAAACAAGACTAAATGCTGTTCGAACTGGTACCGATATATAGATGGTACCGGTATATCGGTACCAGTTCGAACAACATTTAGTCTTGTTTGCGCTCCCCTGAAGATGAGGTGAAAGCCTTGAAACCGGTAGGTTTATACCGTCACAAAAAAGGGGAATAAACAGTGTTTGATAAAAATAAATTAGATTGTCTTTAAACCTCCACAACGTTAATGTCTTAACTATAAACAACACAAAAATATGCAAAATAAAAATTTATTTATTTACATGCTGTAAAATAAAAAAGATAAATTCTTTTTCATCCCTAAAGCATTTTTTTTTCAAGATATCTCGGCGGGACATACGTATAGTTGGTGGACCGGATACGACCCACAGGCCGCATGTTTGCCTTTGCCTGTTTTGAGAAAGTAAATAGACATATAAAGGCATATCTTCTCAGATTCTCATTAGTATAGCTGTACCATTATTAGTCCCGAAGAATAACCTGTTTGTATGCAGTGGGGCCACCATCAATCAGCCTCGAGCGCTATCCTTTATCCTCAAGTGAAATGGATTACGCGATTGGGTTGATTTACTAAATAATTAATCGGCTGAATATCGACTCCTCGCAATTATTTTGTTTCCCTGCGTCAAATAAAAAATGTAATCACGAGGCCGCCACAGACATTCATCAAGGGTGGGTGGGGGTTTATATGCTTTTTGTGTGGAGCGCTCGGCTCGGCAGTGCTTTGTATTGCGAAATAGGCGACAGGTGTAAACAAATAGGTTTAATATTGACTTTGTTATTTTTTATTTGTGCAATATGGCGAAATAATTTTAATCTTCTTGCGTAGATCACACGGGATGAGGATTTTATTGTCCCCCAATTGCATTAATTATTTTATAAATAATTATTTTTTAACTTTTACATTCCTGTGCTAAAAAATCCTCCCGTTCCAGTGTTATGTATTCAATACACATGTAAAAATGTGCGATTTAAAATCGAAAAAATAAGAATGTTCATAGCCAATCGCTTAAATTTGAAGTCAAAAGTGATAATATTTGAAATTTAATTGCTGAAAACAGGAACAAAAACATCGGACGACATTCACAAAATGGGCGAAACGACCACCTCGAACGAAAGCCCGCTGGCTACTAAGCGAGAGAAGCTAGAAGGCAAACTGAGATTATATTTCTTGCGGTCCCGTATACCGAAGTAGAGTGAGAGTGAGACGTGAATATCGTCGCTTCCTCACCCATAGCGGTTTTTTTATAATGAATATACCTACGTCACACACTGGCACACGTTTGATTGTATTGGTGAATTTATTCCCGATTTTCACAAAATATCTCTGATGTATCCGATAAGTGCTAATTACTATTAATATTCATTTTTCATACAATGCGTAAATGTATTACGTAAATATAAAGTGCTAATTATTATTAATATTTATTTTTCATACAATGCGTAAATGTATTACGTTGGAAGCAGAGCATCCGATTACATTGTGAACCAGGCAATCTCCATGGATCTTCCTCGAATAACAACCAGAGGAAGACCAAAGAATTCATGGGTGGTGCAAAAAGATAACCTGATGCAGAGGCACGGCCTGGGGGACGTAATCTGGGACAGAAGAGCATACAACCTGAGGACGAGGAGAGCTGACCTTAACAGTCTTCGCAGACAGTGAGTAGGGATGGAGCCAGGGAGAAGAAGAAGTTTTAGGAGTTCGGTCCTTTCGGGAAGAGATGATGAGGATGATTTATTGATAAATAATAAAACACGTTAGATCGCAATGCGGAAAGAGAGTCCAATTTTATTAGCAACGTAGGTATTTATATATTTTTAGAATGTGCGCGGGAATGCGCTCGCGATATGCCTACGTCTCGTTTCTGCGAATGCAAAAACGATTAATTGTTGTATGTAGGTATCATTCAAATACGGAACTGGCGAGACAAGCGTGGTGCGTTCTCTCTCTAGTATGGAATGCGGTCCGCTCGGCTATGGGTTGAATGGCCAGCGAGTGATCTTCGGACTTGTTTATTTAGATTGTCGAGGAATGCGAAGGTCATTGACCGTATGTATGAACGCCGACAGTGTTCCGAGTGGGCGACCGCCACAAAGATAATAAAGTTTTTAGAAGCAATGTGTACTAGTTACACATCACAGAACAGGGAGGGTTAAAGTCAATTCTGAAAAGAGCTGAATTATTATACAGAGATGTGTGCACATGAAATATACATAGGAATGAAGGAAAAGTAACAAAACAAATAAATAGTAAGTGGTTAGGTGTAATAGAGAAATAACAAGGAAAGTATGGTTGGATCACTCGAATGATATTTTGAAATAGGAAAACGTAGAAAGTTAGTGGAATTGTATGGGAATAGAACAAGTGAATGGTAATGATCTATGGGCGTAGAACAAGTGAATGGTAATGATCTATGGGCGTAGAACAAGTGAATGGTATATGTCAAGATATGACATTCTGGCGCTCTGTACTCTGTACTTATCCCAACAGAGAACATCAAATATAAATAGTTTGTGTTAATAATATAAAATAATGAGATGATAATTTCAATAGTGCCATTAAGAAAGCCAATTAATGTCGTATACCCCATCCCTAGCCAATGCGGACTATCATAGTGACTTTTGACGAACGTCGCCAAATATTATTTGATTTAAAAAAAACTGACATATTTTTGCTAATTTGTAACAAGATGTGACATATTAATTTGTCATTATTGTTAGTTTTATGTAATGTATTTACCTAAATAACTTGCAATTTATTAGAATTGAGACTTATATTAAAGTTGATAAAATAATTAAAATTACTGAACGTTGTTACAAGGTTGTATTGCGGCAAATTTGTGAAACGTCACAGGGACCATGCTACATTTTCTTTAGTATAGTTAAAGATAAATAATACAGAATAATATGACACATACTAGTGCGCCATATACTTTTTGGAGTGTGTTAAGAAGACAGATCTTCACACCTTCCTATCAACACATTCCGCCTCATTCACACTTATACATCTCGTCTTGCACGCTCTTCTATTACACATACTTAAAGAAGCAACTGAAAAACTCGAATTTCTAGTCAATAATAAAACGCGTTCCATTCATCATTTTTCTTTTCTCTCCACCATCCCTTCCTTCTCCTTTGATTGATTATATCTCACTTTATATGAAAAGGAATGTTCTGGCGATTGTTCATCTTTGTGGGGTTTATAAGATGGGTGTGAGTAGTCATTTGAATGTTTTTGCGACCATGTAACTAGTTTTATTTACTTATGAATAATCAAAAACACTTCTTACCTTTTCATATTTTTCGTTATTTTCCGTCACTCATACGCCATTAAATTCAATAGTATATTATGCAATACATTTGTTTCGTAAGTATTTTTGAAAATTAAATTAAATACAAACTGTATTGTATTATATTACATTCTATACAGTGCAACTTGGCCAACTTTTTTCTTCCAATCAACCAGAAATATGTTAAAGTGGCATGCAGTGAATTAAGGGTTGGAAAACTTTTTTTTTGATCTGTGTTTCAACGAGAATTAAATCCGCCACCCCCGGGATGGAATCTTATCATTTTATCAACAAGGTCACGGGGGTCAATATTCCACATGTGGGCGCAATAAACCTGTGCATGTTTACCATAATTAACTCGTGGTCTTTGTTTTATTGTAAGAATTGAGTTCAACTTTTTAAAAATTTACGGAAACGTTTAACAAATCGTAAAACTGAGTCGGTGACTCCTGCCCGTTCCACTTCTCCGCAGTGTTCATCAATGAATGGTCAAAAGCAATTTGTTTATTTATTTATTTGTTTTCATTCCAATTTATGGGGTATTCGAAAAGATCAGTGACTACATTTTTAGCAAACTAAGAATACGTCGAATGATAGAAGAAACAAGCTCGTTGATGTTGAAAAAAAAATGTATTGATATAGAAAGGAAAACGTATTTTATATGTTATTAGATTTTCCACTTACAAAATTTATGGTTTTAAAACTATTCTATAGGATCGCGCAAAAAGAACTGCAATTTTAAATTTAAATTAAGTTCGCAATAGTGTACCGCTGCATGATTAATTTGTAGGCTATGTAGATGAAGTATGCCCATTATAAATATTATACATTTGATAGCTGAAAAATGGTGGTAAATTTAAAATTGCAGTTCTTGTTGCGCTACCTTAAATAAATAATCGATTTGTATATTTTTCAGCATACACTGAATGTCTTTAAACTTTTAAACCTCTTATTACGAATTTATTAAAATTTAATAAACCATCATTAATTGTATGTTAAGTAATTAAGTGTCCAATGCTTGAAGTGATTAAATAAACCAGCATTGATTGTATGTTAAGTAATATAGTGTCGAATACTTGAAGTGATTAAATAAACCATCATTGATTGTATATTAAGTAATTTAGTGTCCATGCTTGAAGTGATTAAGTAAAACATCATTGACTGTATGTTAAGTAATAGTGTCCAATACTTGAAGTGATTAAATAAACCATCATTGATTGTATGTTAAATAATACAGTGTCCAATACTTGAAGTGATTAAATAAACTATCATTGATGTTAAGTAATACAGTGGCCAAGTGATTAAGTAAAAAAAACTTTTTTAGATCAATTGGTTTTATGAAAATAGAAACTTAAAATATAGTACATAAAAATTTAAAGACAACCTGTATTTTGCTGTTGGTCAGATATTTGACTTACACCCGAGGGATTGCACATGGCAATACGTCTGCCGAATTGTTATAAAATAAAGGGAGTATTTATAATTAAAAATTAATACATAAGAGTATTCTGTCAATGAGCATACTTTGTCCATCGCAGTTACCATATATGTTTTCTTGTACGGTTGTCTATCAAAGATGGATATACTCGTATATATGGTAATGTTTTTCAAAGCGCAAATATTATATATTTTGTATTAGCACTGTAGTGTTATGTCGATTTTTACATGTGCGCGGACACACTGTATCGAAAGCAATTAAAAACATCGAGTCAGAGGATCCGGAACGGGTGTTGGGGAGCTGGCTGGGTGAGCAAAAGGGTTGCGAAGGGTGAGAGAGGAGAAGAATAAAACGGTTGACTAATTCGTCATTGGTCAAAGCATATAGTTGTTGGGTTGCAGGAGAGAGAGGCCGGTGCGAAATATTTTCCGATACTGAGCCGCCAATGCAAAACAAACGACTGAGGCTGTGACGGATCAGCTACCCTCAACCTATATGTTGAATTATTGATAATTATTCATCTCTTTCGGCACTTCAGATAGGGTTAAAAGATCCAAGATAGAGGAACGAGCCGGGAAACAGTTGTTATATTTGTTTGATATTGGCTGTGCTATTTTTCGGGTAGATGAGATGTTGCATGAAATCGTACCCCACCAATAGGAGAGAAAAACTTAACTTGAAACTTCATTGAATCACTAATATAAGAAGTTGTTGTAAGAATGGTAACACATAAGTGTCACCATATAACACCATATCATTTCTATGTCATCGTTTTTGTTTTTTTCGCCTTTTGTGTTGTCCGATAATAAGCGTTGATTGAGATTGTAATTGACCTATAGTTGAGATTGTAATTGAAATTTTATAGTTAGTATCGTAATTTGTATTGTACTGTTAAATATTGATAACCTAAAAATCCCTCTCAGCATTAATATTATTCTTATCACTCTGCAAAGTAAAAGTTTCCCTTATATACGCCGATTCCGCGTTTTTTGCATATAACATTAAGTTTACCTTGTTCCCTATCGCTACCATTTTTTCAATGCCCCTTTTAACATACTGCCCAGATAACATAACTCATTAACCTGATCAAGTTTTTTTTTGAGTTAATCTATACATCGCACGTACTTTTTTCTATAACCATAACCTTTCATTTCGCTTCACTCATTTTTGGTATGAATTAATCTCATAACAGTATCGTTTATCTCCGCCAACATTTTCCATTTTTTTTGAGCTCCATATAAATCAAATTGTGTATTTTTAGTGAACTTAATCGAATTATTTTAACATCTTTTATTTTCGAATTAACTTTATGTCGGACTCCCACATATCTGATAAGTTATTTCGGGGTAAGATTGCACCTATGATTAAGATAACTTATTTTTTCAGCCACTAGAATATTCACCTCCACAGTGTATCATGCCTTTGTTTTATGTTTTGCATTCTTATTCGCTTTCCTTTGTTCCAAAATTTCTTTCTGATGAAGAATTATGTTTGTTCGTTTTTTATACGTAATGTTAAATTATGTTATATAAAATACTTTATTTTAATGTATATCTTAAAAACGTTGTTTTTAAGATATAAATATTTCAAATACATTCATAAATACTATCACGTCATTACCCACTCGGGGTAGGTAGAGGGGATAAAATGTCAGATTTAGCTATTTTGAAACACATATTTTGCCTCTTCTATATCCATACCCCTTCTCATACAATTCCTACAATTTATCTGACTTTCTACGTTTCTTTTTTTTTCCAAATATCATTATTTAGATCTAAACGTAATTTCCTTGGTCTACATCTACCCAGCGGCGGCCGGTCCCGAGGTACGCTCGAGACGCTGAGCGAATATGAAATATCGCTGTCTCACGGTGTACTGTACTCTGTTTGACCTATATGAATTTGCGATTCCGTCCGGTCAGTATTCTAATACATATTTAACCTATACAAATATTTAACATTTTTGGAAGTTATGTTTGCGAATATCTAATTTAATAATTGCGAATTATTTTTTTGGTTCAGTGCACCTCTAAAACGGCCGCCGCTGATTTCTACTACACATTACACTCGAATTTGCAATATTTTTTGTAAGTTTTTCTTCATTCATTCGTTTTACATGCTCAAACTACGCCAGAGTGCTTTTTTTCATCTAACTCAACACATCACAACCTTAATTTCATATTCATATCTAATCACTTCTATCATACATGATCACACCATATATTTTCTAAAGTGGACGGATTTTTACAGGATTTATTTGACTTCTTTCAGACATTTTCTTTTTCTAATTTTTACTCCCAAACATCAAAGCTGGTTTTAAAATATTGTTGTGGACTAACATCTTAACAGATATTTATACTGTCCGGTTCAAATTTATATGTTTTAGTACGTGATTTAAAATTCTGTTATATAAAATTTTAAATACGTTATTGTGTTAAATTTTTAATGTGTTACATTATTAATATAATATTTCAAAGTATTTTTCTGGAGAATTCATAAATTATACCTGGTTAGTTTTTGTAGACGATAGTCATTTTATTATTTGTCCACTTAAAGCCTTATAAAATATTCCAATATGATTTCAATAGAAGATGTGCTGGACTACTACAAATTTATAAAACAGAAAATTACCTCCTTTGAATATGAAACCTTTGAAGATGTTTTTTGTGCCACTCAAACTCTTTAAATTTTAACATTTGAAAACGTTTGAGCAGCGCGATGGAATATCCGTCGCTCCAGTTTGTATGCGTCGAAAAAACATCAGCATGTGCAACGTTCACCGCGTCATTTTTTGTATTCTTGGGTTTCTCAACCTTATTTGCGTGATGCCCACCAATTTTCCAAATCATAAACAAGCAATATCAGTATAGACTGTTTAAAAAGGAAGATGCTCCTGTATAAAGATTTCATTGTAGATTTGTCTTTATTTGTTTTGTGCGGTCGTTTTAAGTCAGTTAAAACTTTCTTTTGATATTTCTTCTTCTTCTTCCTCTTCTTTTAGGCCTGTTGGCCTGCTATGGTCCTGCATCATTGTTTCCCTCTTGTAACGTCGACTGCCAGCTGTCCTGGAGGTCTGTTTGCTTGGGGGATACTGTCCTTGGCCATTCTTACGGCTCTTGGTTCCGCCATACATGTTCGTCCCAGAACTTTCTTCTCTGTCGTCCCCATCTGACAATATCTTCAACTTCACACATACTTCGGGTTTCTGTGTTTCGTACTCCATCACGAAGGGTTTTGCCAGCGATACTCCTGAGTTCCTTCATTTCGCTGGTTCATAGGAGATTTTTGGTTCTGACAGTGACGGCTCTGGACTCTATGCTGTATGTCATTATGGGGCGGACACAGGTCTTGTATATCCTTACTTTGCTTTGGATGTTCATATACTTGTTTTTCCAGATAGTGTTAATTAAACATCCGGAAATAGCTGCGGCCTTATGTGATTGTTCAAGTACTTCGCCATAAAGGTCAATATTGCATATTATGCTAGCACCCAAGTGTTAAAATTTTGTAACTTGTTCAATTGGTGTGGCGATCAATAACAACAACTTGCTCTCTGGCTAGAGTCATGCATTTAGTCTTGCTGATGGAGATAGACATGTTGTATTTTTTGGAAGCAGTGTGGAATCGATGTAGCTTTTGTTGCAGGTCTTCTTCTGATTCGGCTATGATGGTGGCATCGTCAGCATAGCATATGATGTTAAGCATATTGTCACCCATCTTGTGTCCCAAGTTCTTCTATAATTTTATCCATAACCAAGTTAAATAGAAATTGGCTTAAACTATCTTCTTGTCTACTCCAGTTGGTGTTGGAACATCATTAGGGAGTTCTCCGTCTACGCGAATTCTTGTGGAGCTATTTAGGTTTATGTTTCTAATGGTTTTGGCGATTTGTGGTAATTAAATATTATTTGAGGGACCTTGCATTAAAATAACTGGAACTTCCTATAGTTTAACGTCATAATGAAATTTAGTCTCAGATATCTATCTTCAAATATTTGAAAGTTAACTTTTAACTTGCAGTTAACTGTCAAACGAAATTATCGTTTTCGAAACATCGGTTTTGAAGCACTTCTCTTTAGGGGCATAGTGCCTACGCTGCACCGCCCAGTCGCGCCGGTCCTGAATATTTCAAGCGGCCCGCCTGTCTCAACACGGTGCATCCCTGTTCTCTTTGGGGAATTTGCATTTTTATTTATTTTCGATACAAACAGTTTCTGAAAGGTTAAACTCTTGCATAAATAATACTTTACAATGTTATATAAAAATGTTTAAAGTTAAAAAAATATTTTTTTGTTAAGTATAAACAAAAAAAAACATAGTTGAGTGTTCATCGTTTTTATAAGATTTTAACAAATCATAGTTAGAGTCATAATATAAAAGATAACAAATCAATTGTAACGCATAAATGAGAAGAGAAAAATAAATGTTGTGGAGATACCGGAATGTCTTTATGGTTTTATTCCACGGAGGTCCACCACGGATGCCATTTTTTGCAGTATTAACAGTAAAGATAAGAGATGGATGCGAATTTAAGTCTGATGCATTTAGTAAGATGAAGAAGATCACTCGGAGATGATTATATTACGTGGAATAGATTAATAAAAAAATACTACCAAAATAAAAATACAGTGCGAATGTGAGTGGAAGGCGTGTTAGAGGAAGACCAAGGAAAGAATATTTGTCATTCTTCTTCCTAGTATCATGTCAGGTCCCCCCAACGTTGAATATCACCTGAGAGTAGGCATCTTTGTCCCCGGCAGCCTGAAAAAGATCCCCAACGCTCTTTATACCAGTCCAATCACATATATTGCGTAGCCAGGAGATTTGCTTCCTGCCAACCTTGGACGATCTTGCCTTGGACGATCAGGTGCAGTAATTTGTACTTTGCTCCTCTAAGTACATGACCCAAGTAGGACACCTTTCGGATTTTAATATTAGTCAGAAACTCGATTTTAATATTAGTCAGCATGTTTGGTTCAATGAAAAAATGTTTTTAAAGGAAGATTATAAGGGGAAAATCGAGGGACACCGGGGGCCCGGAAGAAGACAGATGTCCTGGCTGCGGAATGTGAGGGAGTGGACCGGCATCCGTAGTGTGGAGGAGCTGTTCCGGGCGGCTCAGGACCGAGACGGATTCGCCGAAGTGATCGCCAACGTTGGGGGGACCTGACAGGGCACTTAGAAGAAGAAGAAAAGTAAGAAATAAGATTAATCGTAGGAGCTGTGTAAGAAGTTATACAGATTTGGAAGAAGCATAACATGAGTTTCGAGATAGGAAAGTCTAGCGTTTTGTCCTCGCTGCATACCCCAACAATTAACGGTGTATGGTATTTATGTATGATATTACACTTGTTTTTTTATTAAAAAAATATGGATAAGATAAAGGATCAACGTATGGGGTTTTTGAACTAGAAAAGGCTTCTAATCTAATATCGAGAGACGCCGTCTAATTTTGATTGAAAAAAAAGAGCTGTACAAGACATTGACATATATTAAGGGAATTGAATAAATTAAAGATGGAGCAGTAACGCTGGTTAAGAATAATTTCAGAAATGACTGTATAGATCTTCACACAATACAAACTCCATTCTAATATACTCCTATTATTATCATGAACACAAACACAAGAGAGATACATAAAGAACCTCCTTGGTGTATGCTCTATACCCTCGATCTAGTATTTATACA
Source organism: Odontocerum albicorne (assembly GCA_949825065.1). Classification (NCBI taxonomy): domain Eukaryota; kingdom Metazoa; phylum Arthropoda; class Insecta; order Trichoptera; family Odontoceridae; genus Odontocerum; species Odontocerum albicorne. The sequence continues at coordinate 1,406,353 of OX463842.1, read as the reverse complement.
GGATAGCCTTATTAATAAGCTTGCAATTAATTAGGCTATCATGTATATAATATATATTACATCGAGGGTGAAGAGTATGAGTCCATCTTTAAGTTCATGGCCAAAAGATAAGTTCTAAAAAAACATAATACATAAAGGACTTGTTATTAACTCTTCCTTCCCTGTGATGTGTAACTAGTAAGCATTGCTTCTAAAAACTTTAATATCTCTATAAATATAATAAATGCTGGGTTCAGATTTCAGGTATTTTTCCGTAATACATGTGCGCATTGAATAAAAAATATAATATTAATAATAATTAGCACTTATCGGCCACATCAGAGATATTTTGTGAAAATCGGGAATAAATTCACCAATACAATAAAACGTGTGCCATTGTGTGACGTAGGTATATTCATTCTAAAAAACCGCTATGGGTGAGGAAGCGACGCTATTCACGTCTCACTCTCACTTTACTTCGTTATACGGGAATGCAAGAAATAGAATCTCAGTTTGCAGTTGTGTTTTTTCCTTCGAGGTATAACATACACAGTGTAAGTCTGTCTCAACTCTCATTAGCTCTAGGGCATCCATTTGAGGTGGTCGCTTTGTCCGTTTTGTGAACGTCGGCCGATGTTTTTTTCATGTTTTCAGCAATTAAATTTCAATGATTATCACTTTTGACTTCAAATTTAATTAATTTAAGCGATTGGCTATGGATGTTCTTATTTTTCCGATTTTAAATCGCTCATTTTTACATGTGTATTGAATACACAGCACTGGAACCGGCGGATTTTTTTAGCATGTGTTGACTGTACATTGATGTAAGAAGAACAACCGTTACCCATAGCGAAAATGTTATTTAATTTATTTTATATAGGTTCAACTCAATTTCATCAAATGACAAGGAAAAACAATGAAGTCAAAATATAACATTCATGTAATGACAACAGGAACAATGTTATTCATGCTTCCCTGTGTAGTGAAGGAGTCATTCCTACAAAGTCTATTAAGGAGTTTTATCCTCGATTTATCCTACGAGATGTGGAATATATCAATATCAGAAAATTCATTCAAGAAGTTCGTTCCGTGTGCGAGAAGTGATGCTCTTAACAGCTCAGTTAGTGAATATGGCACCGAAATCATTCTTAATTCACGATAATTCATAATGTTTAGGTCCTTTAAACGAAAGTTTGTAAATCAATAAAGAATTTGCTATTTTTATCGTTAGTAATTTGTTTATGTATAAACAAGTATGTAGATGCATTCTAACACTTAAAGAGTAATACCAAATACGATGTCACGCATGGTGAGGATGTAAATGAGTTTGTTGTGAAGGATAAAATAAGCATGGTGTTAGTAGCAATAGCTAAGTGCAGTAAAATTTTATAAAATAATCAAGAAACTGTAACGAAAAATGTATAAAAGTGTCATAAACCTCAAGAACAGAGATGGTAACATATGTTATGTTACCAAAATGCACATGCTTTTTCAGCAGCGAGCAAGAAAAAAAATTGAGTATGTGAGTCGTAACTTGAAAATTGCTCCGATCTCATTGCAATTGAGAGATGCTGTGTTTGGGAGGTATGCACAAAGGAAACAAGCTGGATATGTGGTTAATTAGTCTCTAGAAATTGAAGTTCCTGTAAATAGAAAAAACATCCTTTTGTGAGTATTTTTACCAAAATACCTATTTTAACAAACTGTATTTTTTTGGACTAACCGTTGTTGTCAACATACTAACAACGGTTAGTCAAATGCTACGTTTTGTCAGTGTTATTGCATGTAGTGGAATCATAGACCCTCAAAGTTGGTAGTATGAACTGACTGAAAGCATTCGAAATGTGGATGCACCGAAGAATGCTACGGATACCCTGAACGGATATTGTCAGCAACATAAGGGTTCTTCAAAGAGCCAAAATTTATAGAGAGTTGCTGACTAATATTAAAATCCGAAAGGTGTCCTATTTGGGTCATGTACGTAGAGGAGCAAAGTACAAATTACTGCACCTGATCATCCAAGGCAAAATAGAGGATCGAAGATGTGTTGGCAGGAGGGAAATCTCCTGACTCCACCATATACGTGATTGGACTATTATAAGGAACGTCGGGGATCTTTTTGAGGCTGCCGGGGACAAAGAAGTCTGCTATCAGGTGATATTCAACGTTAGGGGGACCTGACATGACACTGGGAAAAAGAAGAAGGATTTATTTAAAAAAAATATTTCAGGTGTAATCGAAAGTCAAACCCAAAACCCCCGAGTGGAAGTCAAGTGTCTTTCGAATAAGACCACATAGGTTATTAATGCAAAGAAAATAATTATTGCTGTGTTTTTCTAAGTTGTCATATTACACATTTTTATGTTCCCACAATACGATTATATTTTTACTTTTCCCTGTAGGAAATGTTTTAAGTAGCCGTTGTGTTACAGAAAATGAATAAACGCACATTCACAAGTTAACACGACATTACAAAAATATTAAAAAAATCCCTATAAAGCGCCATAAAGGGCCGAGACGTTTCAAAAAGAGATTAGCCATAAACATATGATTGGATAGTTCCACTAAACTCCATAATACCCCGTATCTGCCACCTCGCCCTTATCCGTATATCTTAATGAGTTATCCCATAAAACCAGCGACATTATTTTATGGCGTGTTGTGGCATCTCGCAAGATCCAACCCCATAAAATGTGATTTTATTATCGCGATGAAAATTGCCCAACATTAGATCGCGAGCCGTATATTCCCCAACTTATAATAGACTGCTATTCACGGATTATATTTTATAATTGTATCGTAACAATAAGGTTTTATTGGCCGTAAAACCGTTTTTTTTTTTATATATTTTTTTTTATTCTTTTCGGGAAGATTTTTCTATAAAAATTTCAGGTAAATTCATTTTGTTCTGATTATTCCGAGTGAAACTCCCATATACTCGTATAGTTGAGTCGTTAAAATTTATACTTACATTTAGATTTGTTTTATAAGTGTTTTTATTTAGACATTTATGTATATTTTTTAAACTTTCCTCATTTATGGGAAGCAAAATAAGTTTGCATTTTTAAACAGCTTTCATTTACTTTTTTTATACATATTTACAAACACATCATCACGCTGTTACGCAGAATAGATAAAGCGCCATACTATCTTATGGTGACACAAATATTTTGCCTTCTTTGCATCTATACTCCTTCACATACAACTTCTATAATTTCGTATTTTTTTTATGAAATATCATAAATTCACTTTATCCTATTTCATTAACATATTTTTCTTGGTTTTCTTACAACGGTCTACGTCTTTCACTTTCATTTGTACTGTATGCGATATTTGTTTTGTTAGTTTTTTTTTATCTATTCGTTCTAAATGCCCAAACAATCTTAGTTTGACTTATAACTAATTGAGTTTTTCTACATCGATTATATTTATAAGTATGATATGATATTACAAATTGAAAAAAGGTTTAAACGATATTATTGAAACGTAACAATGGTAAAATTGACATGATGAAGTTTAACTTTTATAAAGTAAACATTTGTTAAATATTTGATAGCAAAAAACGTCATTCTTGAAAAATTTTAATATGTAGAGATTTTGGATAAAATTGCTCGATTTTGTAATATATTATATTTTCGATGTATGCAATAGAAAAATGGTGAATAAAATAACTTTCTGTCTTAATCAAATTCAAAGGTTTTAAACCAGTTTTTAGTCAAAATACAGACATGAGACCTTTTATTTAAAAAAAAAAATCAGTGTAGCAGTAGACATGCGTCCTTTCAACTAACCCATGGAAGTTGACATTTAGAAAGATAAAATATTTTTTTCATATTTAATCAACAAATATTTGTAGCGACTCTTTTTGAAGAAATATGAAAGTAACTAAATTCTTAAAAAAATACTTTGTGTTGTTAAAAATAATTATCATTTATAATTTAAAATAACAATCTTAAATTAAAAAACATATTTCTTAAATGTTGATATTCATTATTCAATTCTTCATTATAAGCTCAAATACCAAATAAACTAGAAAATGTTATTTCAAAATAATAAGTTACCTGATAGTGGGCTCCGATAATCCTTCAATAAGAAAGTTTTTCAAAGCTAGAGAGAAAACTTTTCAACAGTATTAGATATAGCAAACGGATACTGCCTCGTCGTATAAATAAATTATTTATGTTCTCTGTACGATTACATATATTATTGTGTATGCGAGTACAACTATTATTGTTTATGCACGAGTACAACTATACTTGTTTATGTACGATTACAACTAGGAGTATTATTGTTTATGTGCGATTACCACTATTATTGTTTATGTGCGAGTACAACTATTATTGTTTATGTGCGAGTACAACTAGTATTGTTTTTATGCGAGTACGACTATTATTGTTTATGTATGTACGATTACAACTATTATTGTTTATGTGCGAGTAGAAGTATTATTATTTACGTACGATTACAACTATTTTGGTTTATGTGCGAGTACAACTATTATTGTTTATGTACGATTACAACTATTATTGTTTATGTGCGAGAACAACTATTATTCTTTATGTGTGAGTACAACTATCATTGTTCATGTGCGAGTACAACTATTATTGTTTATGTGCAAGTACAAGTATTATTATTTATGTACGATTACAACTATTGTTGTGTATGTGCGAGTACAACTATTATTGTTTATGTGTGAGTACAACTATTATTGTTTATGTGCGAGTACAACTAGTATTGTTTATATGCGAGTACGACTATTATTGTTTATGTATGTACGATTACAACTATTATTGTTTATGTGCGAGTACAAGTATTATTATTTATGTACGATTACAACTATTTTGGTTTATGTGCGAGTACAACTATTATTGTTTATGTACGACTACAACTATTATTGTTTATGTGCGAGTACAATTATTATTATTTATGTGCGAGTACAACTATTATTGTTCATGTGCGAGCACAACTATTATTGTTCATATGCGAGTACAACTATTATTGTTTATGTACGATTACAAGCATTATTGTTTATGTGCGAGTACAACTATTATTACAATATATATACCCGTAAACATAACATACGTGGGTTTTTACATTGACGCATTTGAAAATTTTATTGAAAAATCTTAAGGCTTAGAACCCCACATATGGAAACTATACATTTTTTATGGAGCAGCGAAAATGGATTTGAATAGAGTTTATATTCGTTGTTCTTAATTAATGACATTTTTATGAAACTAACAGGTGAAAATTGACTCCTTAAAAATACGAGTATAAAGATTTTTTATATGAAATTATTGGTCCATAAATATCCAATGAAAGTTTTTAATTTTTCTATGGTAATTTCGATATGTAAGTTCTCAAGTATTTATTGATGTTTATATTTTCATTGGTTTTTTTTTAAATGTAATTATCTTCTTCTTTTTCTTTAGTTAATCTCATATTCAGAAATTGGCGATCATCGTGAATATATTGAAGTTGCAGATCTTTACAAATATAATATGTGAAACCACTGCAGTAAGTTTATCAATCAATATATATCTTTTTCTGAAATTTGAAAGATTGTGTCCCAACTGAAAAATTGGTTATATACAGAAGTCATTTGATATTTTGCATAAATATTGCAGCGTTCAATTTTTTTGGTCCCAGATCATAATTATTAATGCATGGATTTAGTATTTAGTATATTCGGCATGATACTCGTACAACCAGAAATTGTGTGACTTCTTTAAATTTCTTAAGCTAGGAAGGCTTTTACCAATTTTAATTTTTTAAGCTAGGAAGACTCCATTCGGTGGCCCAGAGGATAATAATGGTTAACCGTTGTGGAATATTTTGAACAGCAGACATGAAAGGTGTTTATCTGTTGGGACACAACACTTCCGTTACTGAGAATGCAAGCGCAGTAAGGGTATCCAGTTTGAGAAGTCTGGCACAAGATAGAAGTGCGTGAAAAATGTTCTTAGAGGAGACTAATATCATCTTGGGGTTCCGGAACACCCGGTGATGATGATGGGGGTGTATCGGTCGATTTGATCAATAAATTACTAACGAAATGTAATTTATTTATAAAATAGATTTTTGAGAGATCCGTTTCCTTCGGGTAATAGTAAAGATACGAGTTAATTAACGATATGCAGTTATACTGGATCTTTTTTATTTACTATTAATTTAACTATGATAAAAAAGTGTTTCATAAAATATAGGCACATATAAACTAGACACAAGTGCTATAAATTATCTTTTTTTTTTAATGTAACTTGTCACTGTGTAGTTCGCTTAAAGATATTGCTACCCGAAACTAAGTCACCCAGATTGTACAATGAAGATATTGCCACCCGAAACTAAGCCACCCAGATTGTACACAAAGTATATTGCCACCCGAAACTAAGGCTCCCAGATTGTACAATAAATATATGGCCACCCGAAACTAAGCCACCCAGATTGTACAATAAATATATTGCCACCCGAAACTAAGGCTCCCAGATTGTACAATAAATATATTGCCACTCGAAACTAAGCCACCCAGATTGTACAAAAAATATATTGGCAGCCGAAACTAAGCCACCCAGAATGTACAATAAAGATATTGCCACCCGAAACTAAGCCACCCAGATGGTACACGAAATATATTGTCACCCGAAACTAAGGCTCCCAGATTGTACAAAAAATATATGGCCACCCGAAACTAAGCCACCCAGATTGTACAAAAAATATATTTCCACCCGAAACTAAGCCACCCAGATTGTACAATAAAGATATTGCCACCCAAAACTAAGCCACCCAGATTGTACAATAAAGAAATTGCTACCCGAAACTAAGCCACCCAGATTGTACAATAAAGATATTGCCACCCGAAACTAAGCCAGACAGATTGTACAATAAAGTTTTAAAATAAATAGATATTTTCTCTGAAAATTTTCATTTGACTGGACAAACACTAGAATTTGTTATAATTAGGGGCATTTCAATAGAACGAACAGAACAAGTATTTTTTAAAGGGGTGAAAATAGCAATAACCGATATCTAGTTTAGCCACTACAAGGATGGGAAAAGACCGCGATGAGTGGAGTGTAGATAAAGCTTTCAGAAAGCTTACAAAAAATACCCTCAACGATACGTTATGATTCTTATCGCCAGTAATTTCCTATCTCTCAAGGGTTTGATTGATGGAGGGAGAGGGGTGCAGTCCCTGGGAGGGAGAAAGAAGGGGCTAATTTGTAGAAAAAATCATTTATCACGAATGAATTTAGAGCAAAAACCTTTTTCCTTGTTTCTCAAATTAAGTGTTTTGATTATCTAGCTAATTTTGATCAGAACAGATTAATAGATTTCTTAAGGTAATGAACTTTTTTTAACAATTTAGTGTATAATCTATCAAAAAAGTTATTTGATCATTAAAGTAAAATAAAAACAGATGCGTGAGACTCTCGCGTGGTAGAAGTAAAACTTCTTAGCTCCTAGGATTTTATGAATAGCTTTTTTTCCATTTGTTAACGATTAACACTTATTTTTACAGCATTTATTCAGTCTTTTTCCATGTCCTCGTTTTACTACCATACATCAAAGTTGATACTAAAACACTGTTGTGGACTATCATCTTAGCAGATTTGGATACTATTCGATTTAAGTAAATATGTTTTGGTGCCTCAATGACTTTATTTCCAATCGCAACACATCGTACAATATCCCTCGTAAATATTCCGAGTTAATATACCTTAAGTAACAGAACTCTTCGACTTGTTTCAATATTTCACATTGACTCATATTTATATCGCATTTATTTTTCCTTCCACACTTTACAATTACATAAAAATTTAATAATCCTTGACAAAAATTCTGGCGTATTGTGATCCTACCAACTAACAAATACGATTTTCAATGGTAGAAAGGACATTAAGTTTAATTAACAGTAATGTATTAAAGTGACCCCTGCAAATACAGAAAATTGACTGATCACGTCCTAATTCAGGAAATTTGCATCACCTGATGGCGTCCACATCAAAGTACGTCGAGCATCTGATTTTCCACCCTTATATTTAAATAGGTCCTGTTTGATCACGACTAACTGTTACAGGAAAGCTCAAGCAAAGTAAGTTCAATTCAATGAACTTAAGGTCACTAATTTGATTATTTTGGAAGTAGTTTATATTTTCACCAAATAAAGTTATTTATTAACCTGTTCACCGCGTTAAAAATCAAATTCCACGAATCCTGTGCGCAGCACAATTTCAGCGTTTTTTAATTTCTAAGTTTAAATACATATTTTGTTTAGAACCACTGATATTTGATTACAACACCAAGTAAACATGACACTTAAGTAATTTTCTGATAATAAATAATAGTCATTACTCTTAAGGAGACTCATTAAATAAAGGAGATAAACTTAACATTACGTAAAATAAACAAAGGAATGCTACGATCAAATCAATGCTTCATGACACTCACCCAATCAAATGCATATAGCACTAGTAATGTTTATTTACGTAAGAGAGACTTAGTAATGTTTATTTACGTAAGAGAGACTCATCGCAGGACTCGATCCGCGCGACAGGTCGTTAATGCTGGAAATATTGAGAAACCAAAAAAATTCGACGCTCTGTTTATTCAACAATATCTCATAAACTAATATATTATTTGACAAGGTTTTCAGAGATGTCGCTAGAATAAAGATTATTTTAAATTTTAGTTCAATTTTTATTCCGGTTTTGTGTCATTTTTTTTTAAGTATTTGTGATTTGAAACTTGGATTGTCGTCAGATCACAGGCGTTTGTGCTCCCCGCGGGGAAAGAGTTAAATATGTGATATACTCGTATATATCCAAAATTTATTTTAAGTTCTGAATATTTATTTTTACCGATTGAATGACGATTTTTGCTTGTTAGGATATTATCAACAATTGGCGATCTCCATGGTTTAGTTGGTAAGTGTGCAGCAGATGTAACACATATAATTAGTATGGGATGGATGAAGTTTAGATCAATGACGGGAGTTCTATGTGATCCGAAAATGCTAGTAAAGTTAAAAGGAAAAGTATACCAAACGATTGTCAGACCCGCACTCCTCTACGGCTCCGAATGCTGGACGACGTATAACTCTTACTCTAGGCAACTAGAAACTGCTGAAATGCGCATGCTAAGATGGTCAGCTGGTGTGTCCCTAAGAAACAAAATAAAAAGCTCACGCATTCGTGGAAGCCTAGTTGTTACAGACATCAACAGCAAGATGGAGGAGAGGCGATTGAGATGGTATTGGCACGTTGGACGCAGAGCACCCGATCACATGGTGAACCGGGCAATCTCCATGAATCTTCCTCGAATAACAGCCAGAGGAAGACCAAAGAATTCATGGGTGGTGCAAAAATATAACCTGATGCAGAAGCACGGCCTAGGGGACGTAGTCCGGGACAGAAGAGCATATATCCTGAGGACGAGGAGAGCTGACCCCAACCGTCTTCACAGACAATGAGTTGGGATGGAGCCAGGGAGAAGATGGTTTAGTTGGTAAGACACTCAACTTCCACGGTTTAGGGTTCGATTCCCAAAGTACCCGAAAAAAAAATAAAAAAAAAAAACGATTCCGCCTGATAATAACACTGACGCAAACTAGACGTGTGTGAGTGTAGCTGCCCCTTCACATCATGAAGTATTTCTAGCATGTGCGATGGTAAATTACAAGTTTCGTATCTACTTCAGTGGTTTTTAGCCTGAAGGTTTTATAAATGGATAAGCTTCTTCTAATAAGGGAGTCACGTGATTTCATTACCTCTCTAATCTAGGAAGCATTTTAAGTTCAACTAGAAAATGGAAATTACAAATTTGAAGGCTAGGAAATAGTATTTAGGTCCCTAATATTGATATCTGTTTATGCATTGAAATCAATTTACCGATGCTAATGGTCGTGTTAATACTTGTTTTGTCTTATTTACTTGTCAAATTTCTAGTTGAATTTTACCTTTTAGGTCTCATGCAACTTTAATTAATAAAAGATATTAGTAAGAGCAAACTTTTAAGAACTCGAACACAAATCATCTTATTTTATAAAGGAACAGTGCTATGGTTATTAATGAATTAGATGACTCGTTAAAGCAAGCATTTTAAAACTCAAAAACAAATCGCTTTTACAATCTTATTTTATAAAGGAACAGTGCTATGGTTATTCATGATTTCTATGGCTCGTAAGAGCAAGCATTTAAAAACTTAAAAACAAATCGCTTTTACAATCTTATTTTATAAAGGAACAGTGCTATGGTTATTAATGAATTGGATGGCTCGTAAGAGCAAGCATTTTAAAACTCAAAAACAAATCGCTTTTACAATCTTATTTTATAAAGAAACAGTGCTATGGTTATTAATGAATTGGGTGGCTCGTAAGAGCAAGCATTTTAAAACTCAAAAACAAATCGCTTTTACAATCTTATTTTATAAAGAAACAGTGCTATGGTTATTAATGAATTGGGTGGCTCGTAACAGCAAGCATTTTAAAACTCAAAAACAAATCGCTTTTGTAATCTTATTTTATAAAGGAACAGTGCTATGGTTATTAATGAATTCTATGGCTCGTAAGAGCAAGCATTTAAAAACTAAAATATAAATCGCTTTTACAATCTTATTTTATAAAGGAACAGTGCTATGGTTATTAATGAATTAGATGGCTCGCAAGAGCAAGCATTTAAAAACTTAAAAACAAATCGCTTTTACAATCTTATTTTATAAAGGAACAGCGCTATGGTTATTAATGAATTGGATGGCTCGTAAGAGCAAGCATTTGAAAACTCAAAAACAAATCGCTTTTGTGATCTTATTTTATAAAGGAACAGTGTTTTGGTTATTAATGAATTGGATCGCTCGTAAGAGCCAGCATTTTAAAACTCAAAAATAAATCGCTTTTACAATCTTATTTTATAAAGGAACAGTGATATGGTTATTAATGAATTATATGGCTCGTAAGAGCAAGCATTTAAAAACTAAAATATAAATCGCTTTTACAATCTTATTTTATAAAGGAACAGTGCTATGGTTATTAATGAATTGGATGGCTCGTAAGAGCAAGCATTTTAAAACTCAAAAACCAATCGCTTTACAATCTTATTTTATAAAGGAACAGTGCTATGGTTATTAATTAATTAGATGGCTCGTAAGAGCAAGCATTTAAAAACTAAAAAACAAATCGCTTTTGTGATCTTATTTTATAAAGGAACAGTGCTATGGTTATTAATGAATTCTATGGCTCGTAAGAGCAAGCATTTAAAAACTAAAAAATAAATCGCTTTTACAATCTTATTTTATAAAGGAACAGTGCTATGGTTATTAATGAATTGGATGGCTCGTAAGAGCAAGCATTTTAAAACTCAAAAACAAATCGCTTTTACAATCTTATTTTATAAAGAAACAGTGCTATGGTTATTAATGAATTGGGTGGCTCGTAAGAGCAAGGATTTTAACACTAAAAAACAAATCGCTTTTACAATCTTATTTTATAAAGGAACAGTGCTATGGTTATTAATGAATTGGGTGGCTCGTAAGAGCAAGCATTTTAACACTAAAAAACAAATCGCTTTTACAATCTTATTTTATAAAGGAACAGTGCTATGGTTATTAATGAATTGGGTGGCTCGTAAGAGCAAGCATTTTAACACTAAAAAACAAATCGGTTTGCAATCTTATTTTAAAAAGGAACAGTGCTATGGTTATTAATGAATTAGATGGCTCGTAAGAGCAAGCATTTTAACACTAAAATACAAATCGGTTTTGCAAGCTTATTTTAAAAAGGAATAGTGCTATGGTTATTAATGAATTGGGTGGCTCGTAAGAGCTAACTTTTAAACACTTAAAAAGAAATCGCTTTTGCAATCCTTTTTTTATAAAGTAACAGTGTTATGGGTAAGTAATTTATTATCATGATTATAGGACGCAGGACGACGGACGAGGTGATTCACTCTCGACAAATCACAATGCGGCGGAGAACGAGCAATGAATGAGTGTCTCCCGCGTAATTTTTCCCCATTCTGCGCGGCCCGATTTATCATCATTACACAAAGGGGACAATAAACAGGTGAACACTTGTTTGTCATCGGGATTCCTTTATGACGGACCCCTTCTGCTAGCGCTTCTCAAACTGTCTCGAGTGAGATTATTATTTTATTTATTTGTTATAACTATCGATTTATTTTTCAAGTGGAATTTACTTTCAGTTTTGCTGAAATAACCATCAGCTCATGAAATAAAATGCCAAGTGAAATGATATCTCCCATTTTTTATTATACTTTGATGGTTAATATAATATCGAAGTAAATTTAAAATTATTGTACACTTGTGGTCCAAATGTTAATGAACGTTTTTGAGAAATAATCTCTTTAAAATAACTAGATTGCGTAACGAAAAAAAGTCTTGATTTGCTTTACTAATGCGACAGGTGACGCGAGTGTGGGTATATTTAGTTAAACCCTTCCTTCCTTGTGACGTGTAACTAGTACACATTGCTTCTAAAAACTTTAATATCTTTATAAATATAATAAATACTGGGTTCAGATTTTAGGTATTTTTCCGTTATACATTTACGCATTAAATGAAAAATAATTTTAATAATAATAAGCAGGTATCGACTACATCAGAGATATTTTTTGAAAATCGGGAATAATTTCACCAATACAATAAAACGTGTGCCAGTGTGTGACGTAGGTATATTAATTCTCAAAAACCGCTATGGGTGACGAAGCGACGCTATTCACGTCTCACTCTCGCTCTACTTCGGTATATGGGAACACGAGAAATAGAATCTCAGTTCGCTCGCTTCAGTAGCTTTCGGGCATCCATTTGAGGTGGTCGCTTCGCCCGTTTTGTGAACGTCAGCCGATATTTTTTCATGTTTTCAGCAATTAAATTTAAATTATTATCACTTCTGACTTCAAATTTTATTACTTTAAGACATTGGATATGAATATTCTTATTTCTCCTATTTTAAATCGCTCATTTTTACATGTGTATTGAATACACAGCACCGGAACGCGTGAATTTTTTAGCACAGGAAGGGAAAGGTTAAGAAAAGTTTCCTCAAGTGGCGCAATATATCAAGGAAATGATCAAGTCCCACACTTTGAGGAGTGGTGGCCAAGATTTGGAGCTTGGGCCTCTATTGTCCCCTTTTATATAAATCGTCTGCCTCGTCTTCGGCCCCTCCACGCCGCCTCCCCCCGGGGCACGATTAATGGGACCAGAGGTTCGCTTTAAATATCTCCGTGAATTATGAAGGGAAACGTCTGTTATAACAACTCGAGAATTTTTCCTCGCCACCCCATTCAGTCCTACAAAAGGAGATGTGACAGCTATTTTTTTTATTTAATTAATGCGAATTTTCTGATCTATTTTCTTTTTTTATGGACTGAAATTTTGAAAACACTTTTCTCTCTGTTTCAAAAGGATTATTCAGTTTGATAAAGTAGTAAAATATTCATTGTTAAATGAAAACACAGTTTGTTAAGTCATACTGTTTATTTATCTATTTATTGACAAAATTAAGGACACCTCAACGCCATTTATATTACACAGTAATCAATTAAAAAAGGCGTACAATATCCCAAAACAACTAACATTTCAGGATACATATGGAAATAATAAAAATTAAGAGATTATTTTAAATAACACCGTTTATAGATCTTTAACATAAGAAAACCATAATTATGTAAAATGATATTCGCAAAAAAATGTTTGAATAAGCTGCTATGGAAAAAGCAAAGATTAAAACACCCAGCAAATTTAACCATGTTTGATTTTGCAATGTCTCGTATTATACATCCCATGTCTCATATTAAACATTTTTTTTCTTTTATTCCCTCAAAAACAAATTCCTTGGTTTTCATCTACCACTCACTCACGTTTTTTTCTGTATATTTATTTTATAAGCCTTTCTTTATTTAGGAGAGCACTCTTAGATAATTCTGGGCGCGAAGAACGAATGAACCGTGGACAACGAACAAAACAAATATAATTGCAAATTTGAGTATAATGGATGGTAAAGAAAGACCAAGAAAAGTATGGTAGTGTCAAGTTAATTACATTTTGAATGAAGAAAATGTTAGAAGTAAGAGAAATCGTAGGAGCTGTATTTTAAGGTACAGGGATGGAGAAGAGGCGAAAAATGCCCAATAAGCAAAACGTGTATCATATCTGAGATGTCTAGATGTCTGGTACTGTGTCATTTATTAATTTTCTCAATACAGGCTTAGCCCAATTACATTGAAAAATACCAAAATTGTTGACATATATATTTTTTATGTACCTTATATGCATACATACTCGTACATACACATATACACATACATACACACATATATTCAGTCACTGAAATACGTTGAAGAGTGCTTTCTAACGCGCTCAATCCTAGAAGAAAATTTTCTTTTGCTTTGGGTAATGTGATATGAAATATGTGAATATCTTTAGTAAACATGACGCTTAAAATTAGGTCGTGGCTTAGTTCATAAAATGCTGGTCTTTTATTCGAATGTTTCGAGTTTGATCCCCGATGGTACCCAAAAATAAGATCCTCGTCTAGTTGCAGAGTTTATTTCGTAACGGTGCTTGCATGCGTAAATACGTGTATGAGTATTGTTACCTGTCCACGTGCTGTGGCATATTTAATATATACTCGTACGATGGCGAAATATAAGTTATTTACCGACTCTAGTCGTCGTCGTTGTTGGGTCTCGTAGTTGCGGATACCCTTGCTGTTTTAACGACTATTCAGTTGGAAAGGGAAGCTCAGTTCCTTTTTTCATTTCTCTTAGTTGCACATCAGCAAACTGTCTGGACACACCACTGTACTGGATCCGATGACACGCCGAAGAGAGACGAATGGAGCACACTGGCATGTTTTATTTTTTTGAAAGAACACGTATGACCGAAATCATAGGTATACATCCTTATACCCTCGAATACCAGGCGGAAAAAAACTCTGTGTTAATATTTCGACAAATTTTATGACTTCCTACAACCCCTTTAAATACACTCTGGATTATTATCTGGCCATTTTCACGAGTGCTAGAACTGAAAGTTGAAGAATACAGTTACAAACTTCGGAGTAATTACCGGTGGGAAACTACATATAATGGGTCATATGGAGGTATATTTATCGCCCACATACCCACGTGAGTACATTAATGAAAATCTCCTCAGATGGGTGATTGATACAGAGGACTCATTCCTTCGCATCTGTGGCAACATTAAATCATTTTCGCACTTGATGGTTTGCGCAATGTGCCCCATTAGCTACTCGGAAGAAGACCTGCAGAAGAGAAGACTCAATGCTATCATAGTTTTATATATCTTGGCTGATAGATTATAGAACTGGTATTGTGACACGATTGGAATTGAATTGCGGTTTTTGAATTCTGCTTACGTTTTCATTTATTATCAGTACGAAAGCTACATGTATGTACCTGATCCTTTTGTTATAAGGCGATGGAAACAGCTCTTGTACATTTCATGGACTGCTAGAAGAGTCAGTGAAGAAAGGTATCGTTCGAGGTGATAGAGATATTTAAAGACGATGTCTTCAGTGAGATACAGACAAAAGCCTAGTTTACTAGAGGCACGACAAACGAAAGGCAACAAACCCAGATCTGTTAAAATTGTGTGTCCAAATTAAATTACCTATTATTTTTTCGCAAATTGAGTATATTTCTTGTCATGTGTGAAAAAAAAGGACTGGACGAGAGTGGTGATACCAGTTGAAACGATGGAGGGTTAGGTAATGCTGAAAATGACAAGCGTTTTGCAAGTGAATGATGTGCAATTCTTAAAGAATAAAACGTAGAAAATCAGATAAATCGTAGAAGTTGGATAAAAAGCTGTATATTTATAGAAAATGCTAAGAATCTGTGTCGAGATAGGAAAGACTGACGCTATGTCCTCTTTGCCTACCTCAATAGGAAAATAGCGTGATGGTTTATATATGTGTACGTATGTAGAATAACTAATAGAACGATTATGAAGTGTTCGGGGTTAAAACGCGTCTTTCTGTGATGTGTGAAAAAAATTCTTCTAATACTTTGCACAGATAACGCAGGGAGTAGGGAATACTGTAGTTTAATCTGAACGCTTGTACGGTTATTTCGGGTTGGGATATGTTAATGATAAAAGGAGCAAAGACACCCATTCGATGGAGCGACCAGATGAAAAAAATGTGAGGTACACATTTCAAGAGGTGCTACATGGGGTAAGGATCGTTTGTGTAGAAGTATGATTGACGTCCATAATAACCACGATCCTTAGAATTGACGGAACGACAAGATGTATGAACTTTGGTATCAGACACTCCTTGATCTGAAATAACTTGGTCTATTGCTTAAGTGTTTCCGGTGATTGAATAAAAACAATATATCATGATTTTAAAATAAATCATCCCAATAGGGGGGAACAGTGGTGGTGGGAGGTCAGGTGAGGGTGGCAAAGCGAGGCAGCTGCCGGTGAATTGGCCCAATGTGGAAAAAATAGTTTCTTCTCAGTTGAAAGCTCTCGTCCCATCACAGGGGCGGGTTGGTTCTTAAATCGCAGTAAATAAAGTATAAAAAATATTTTAAATATTCAAAGGAAAATAAACAAACAATGCAAGAGAGTTATTATGAATAGCCAAATATAGAGAGACAAATTGGTTCAGGATCTCTTATAACTAAAAAAAATCTAAAACCTTATTCCTGAAAATGACTTTTGAACAGAATACGACGATTGATGTATCAAAAAGATGCTAAACAAATATATGTATTTTTCTTTCTTCTACCTGTAGCACTGTCCCACCTCATTGCGCAGGTAGGCTGTTGGGGTCGGCTCTTCTCGTTCTCAGGCTGTATGTTCTTCGGTTCTGGGTGTCGCTTTCATCTAGGCCGCTTCTCCGCAGGATTTTGGAGCATTGAGTCATCCAGGAGTTCTTTGGTCTTCCTCTGGACGGCTGTCGAGGAAGATCCACAGGCATTGCCTGATTTACCGTATGGTCTGGTGGTCTCCGTCTTATGTGCCCATACCATTTCAGCTGTCACTCTTCCAGCTTACTATTTATGTCAGTGACCCCCAGGCTACCACGAATATATTTATTGTTTTACCTAATCAAATATAACTATTATTTATTCACCCTCCATGGCCTAGTGGTTAAGATTCGCTTAGAAATATCCACCCCGGGTTTCGGATTTATTTCTGGGCTGGTTTTACTTTACGATCGATTTACATTAGAATTTATATTATTTTAAAGCTTGAATGCTGTTTATCACAGATTTTTATAGTATTAAGCAACATTAAAAGCACTTTAAAAAAAATCGGTGCCAAAATGCTTCAGCAGATTAAACCTGCCAATCGTCCTGGATATTTGATTTACTTGCCATTGAAGCTTTAGGTTTATGTATCACAACTGTGTGCTTGCTAAAGGGTAACAGCTTTCACACAATAAACTATTACACACATAGGTATCTTCCTTCCATAGGATAATTCATTAAATTCAAATCAGTTACAAACCAATATAAGACTCGCTCCGTCCTTGGCATGCTTTAAGAAGCGACTGAAAAACCTCCTAATTTCTAGTCAGTAAAATAACGTGTATCATTCCTGATTTTTCTTTTCCTTTCCTCTCCACCATCCCTTTCCTTTCCTTTTGATTGATGATATCTCACTTTATATGAAAAATAATGTTCGGGTGATTGTCCGTCTTTGTGGAGTTCGTGAGCATATGCTCACGTATGTATTTATGGATTTCGTGGGGATTAGCCATTTGAATGATTATTGCAACCATGTTACTTGCTTAATTTACTTTTGTATTTTTGGTTGGAAGAGATTACCACCTGGCAATAAGCCTGCCAGATTGTATTTGCAATAAAAGTGTTTAAAAAAATAAAAAATATTTTTGGGTTTTATTATTCCGCTCTAAAGAACAATCGTTAAATTTTTATGTCAGTACTTTCCATTTAATTATAAATTAATTATTTAGGATTTCAAGCTTTGTTTATAAAAAACGTTTAAGGTCAGGTATATTTCGAAATTGAAAACATATATATTACGTGTATATACTTCAACGAAAAGAGCGGGGAAATCTAATTAAAACTCGATAACAGCAAGTTGTACGTAAATTTTAACTATCGATTGAAGAAATGCAATTTCTTGACGAAGGTAACTAAAGTAAAAGAAAAGTGTTGTCTCTTTTGAACAACATATGTATGGTGAGGACATATTGTATATTTATATTACTTAAATGTTACTTAAATGATTATTCAATAAATATATAAGATATAAAGCTTTAGATAATAAAGATAATGGATCCTATTTTGATTGAATTCAACCATATACACCATCAAAACCTTGGTTCTAACAGAAAAAAATATCCAGAAGACATATATACACCTTGCTTCTTAAAAGTACAAAAAGGTCGTTGTTCAATTGCTTCGCATTTAATGATAATTCATGTTCTCGAACGCCGAATGGGTAAGTGTCTTGGTCTCAGTTCACAATTCTTTAATAGTTTAGACTATTTCTGCTCAAATAACATGTATAAAATCTTGTTAAAATCAGCGGTTTCTATAATGATGACATTCTAGCATAGAGTTTGCGGGTTCGATCTACGTTGGAATACTGTCTATTTAAAATAAGGGTGACCGTCTGTTTGTCATTCAAAATCTTTTTAAAATTACTCTGGTTGGTTTGGAGAGATTTTGGCAATAAGTTCACCATATTGTACTGTAACATATATAACGAAAGTGTTCTATTAAAAATCTTTATGCCATTTTTCTTTACACATTTTGTCTTTAAATAATACTCATATCTATTATTTCATATGCATTTGTTTGTAAAATACACTGTTGTGTCGTAAATAAAATAAATAAATAAATCTGTTCTTCCAAAATATATTCACAATAATTCTCTATATTAACTTAATAATTCTCAATGCTTACTCAAACATTGAAGACATCCTCCGCTGTCTGGTTGGTACGACACCTGTCTTCTAGCTCAATACTAACTCAAACATTCAAGACATCCTCCGTGGTCTAATTGGTAGGCCGTCTGTCTTCTAGCTCAATGCTTACTCAAACATTCAAGACATCCTCCGAAGTCTATTTGGTAAGACACCTTCTAACTTAGATTCGATTCCCGTTGGTGATACCCACATAATATTATTAAAAGGTTCCAGTTTGGTATCAAATAAGGCTACTGCCACATATTTTGGTTTGGTAGGAAGAAATTGTCACTTGACAATTAACCCGTAAGGCTGTACTGTGCATAACCAAAGTCCGATGAAAAAAAATATACCATTCTCTAAATTAAATAAACACTCTGACGAACAACTCGCCAGATTAACATTCTTGCACATGTTTACTACAGTAAAGTGTCTGTATCCAAATAATTATTTACACAAATGGCACAACACACTCTCGACTTAGAGAATCGCCTAGAAAATAAGGTGAATTATCCTTGCTTTCTAATTAGCTTAAAATAATGGAAGCAGAAAAGTCCGCATCGACTAGCCTTTTCTTACTAACCCATTTCTCTATTTATTTATTTCTATTAAAAAAAGGAAAGCCTGTTATTTAAAATTTCGTATAATATGCTCAAAATATAAAATTTGTAGGCATTTAGATCTAATGAGAAAATTTATGTTATCGTGAAACATATGACATTCAAAATGGTTCTATTTCTAATGCGGTCTACCCATAATTAATATTTTTTTCTCATATCACCGCATTTCGATATCGAGTCCATAAGCTATCAACTTCAATTTATTTTAGCAATTGTGATATCCTGCTAAGTAGAAAAACAAAACATTATTTTAATAACAAGAAATATTTCTAAAAAAATCATAAAAACAGCTTTTAAAAAATTTGTACCAACTGTTAAATGTTTTTTTTTCTAAGATCATGAATATATGAAAAACCTGATCGTCCGCTCCCTGTCCGAGTATAATGCGCTTTCACCGGCGCGTGGGAAAGCGGCAGGTGGTGACCCGGGGCCTGGACCCCGGACCCCCGGTTCAGAGTTCATCCCTCCTATCCCTGGTTGCCCCCAACCCTCGTTCTCCGCCACCCTCTCTAGCACCGTCTTCACTTACAGATGCTAACACTATTTTTTTCAGCGAGATTTTGCGCCCGTCGCACTAAGGCTTATTACTAAAGAAAGTTTGGTCCAAATTTAAAAAAAAATCGATTATAAATTTATATTAATATATGTTTCAAAAATGTATCTCTGTAGTCTTATAATAGTGATTAACTTCTACCAGAAAAATTCGGGTTTTGACCAAGGAAAAAGGTTTTTTTTTTGTGTTGAACATTCTTCTGCCTGATTGCATTTTAATACCAACATGAAAAACATACATACATTGCATTGTAGTGTCTTCTTGTTAGGATAGACAGAGAAGAAAGGGCGCCAGATTTTCCTTATCCGCGTATTTTTTCTCTTCTACATCCATACATTTTTTCAGACAACTCCTACGATTCCTCTTATTTCTGGCTTTTCTTTCTTCCAAAATATCAACCACTTGACAAAACCATACTTTTGTGGCGGAACCATGTGGCGGTCGTCTCCGAATATTGTCGCATACATACGGTCAATGACCGATGAAACAACCTTCGGATTCCTCGATAAATTATAGTAAACAGTCCGAAGGTCACATGCCGGCCATTGACGCCGGCCGAGCTCCCGAGAGAAAGAGAACGCACCACGGCTATCTTACCAGTTCCGTATTTTGATGAATACCCACATACGACAATAACCGTTCTCTGCATTCACAGAAGCGATACGTAAGCATATCTCGAGCGCACTCTCGCGCACATTCCAAAAAATATAAATACCTACGTTACTATACAAATAAACACTCTCTCTATCCGCATTGCGATTTAACGAGTTTATTTATTTACCAACAACTATCATCATCTCTTCCTTAACGACCGATTCCCTAAACTTTCTTAAATCTTCTTCTACTATGCCTTCCACTCACTAATACACTTTAAATTTGTTTTATTTGTATTTCTTAATTTATTTGTTCGACGTGACGACTTATCTCAAAGTGCTCTTCTTTATTTTAGTTAAAACATCAGCTTTAAGTTCACATTCATCAGTAATCACTTCATTCCGTATTCTATCATAATATATTTTTAGTCGATGTTTTTTCCTAAGTGCACGCATTTATTCAGTTTTGTTTCACCTTTACATTAAAGGTTAAAGATAAAACCAACTTAAGCTACACAAAAAATAAATATTTAGTACTTAACTGACGATTTTTTTATAATAATCAGGATATAATTGAGATTTCATTTTGACTCTCTGTTTTTCTGATTTGCCCCGCAGTGCGCTGATATAATCCGATTGCTAATCCCGCGTACATTTGTCGCGGAGCTGTATTTATGTTGTATTACAAATGATATTATATCATCTTTATATCTAAGCCCTAACGGCTGCAGGCTGATGTGATTATCTTCTTGGCTTTTGACCTTCAGTCTTCTACGTGAGCGTAGTTTTTAAGAGGAATTCCAACAAGTTATTTCCAAAGGCAATATGCTTATTTGGCTCCCATTATATACAATGGCGTGCCGACTTCAATAAAGGTAAAGGTAGGAAAACCATTTAGACAGTCGATCGGAGCGTGGTTGTTATTGCGACAGGATTTTGAGTACTTGGGCTTTCAGGATGAATGACGAGTGGAAGGGATTTATGTGAGATTTGTGATTGTGTGCGGTATAGTGTGGGATGAATATTTTTGGTCTTTCTGGAGTGATGATGTGTGAGGAGTTGAATTTCGCAAGATGTTTCCAGTTGTAGTTGAGTGTCACTGTCAGGTTGATGAGAGCGTGCAACGGGGTTTTGTTTCTGTGTAATCAAAAATCGGAAAGAAGTATCGATTTATTTTTTTCATGCTTAATATCTTCAGTGAGATACAGGCAAAAGCCTAGTTTACTGAGGATACGACAAATGAAAGGCAACAAATCCAGATCCATTAAAATTGTATGTCCAAATCAAATTATCTGTGGTTTTTCTCAAATTGTGTATATTTCTTGTCATGTGTAATAATAAATAAATAAAAATAAATTTTTGCATAGTAACATCAGATTTCTATCGTCCTCATCATCATCACGCTGTCCATATGAGATAGACAGAGATAACAGATATTCACTTCATCTATCCTGGCACACATCGTCTAAGCCTGTCACCACCATACACGTCGATATGGATACTTTCCTATAATAAAGGCTAATACTTTTAACTATTTCAGAATTAGATTAATTAGGCCATGGTACGTTTACCTAGGTCTTTCTAAAATTTTCGTACCTTTTTTACGATAAGTTTTGTTTTTTTTCGTAAACCTAGTTGATAATACATATGTCTTTCGATTTAGGGGTTGAAAGTTCAGCTTCCGTTAGTACCCGATTATTAATACAGGTTTCCAGACTGATCTCCACTTAAGGCTTCTTTAAAACGTACTTTTGGTTGATTGAAATTGCAAACATTTTATATTGTACGATCAAAAGAGTAATGCATATTAATCTTTGTAGTTCCAAAGTATGTGTATGAAAATAAAGATGAAAAAGTCAAGGTGTTTAAAAAGTTAATCTTTATTTTACTAAGGATAGTTTATGAAATACAAAATGCGAGTTAAACTACAAAATCTGTCTGCTAAATAAATTCAATTGAGACACTTGATGCGTTCACTCAAGCTTACCAGACTTACAACGAGTGGATAACAAACCTTAAATATACAAATAACACAATAGCTGCTGTGGTATTAAAACATCAGCAACAAAGCAAAGTCTCGAAGATGGTATGCAGTCAGCTTGCAGCCAACTCCGACAGGCTTGCACCAGAAGACAATACACCAGACAAGACTCGGTACGGCATTGCACTCAGATAATGCACTTTTCGTTATTTTATTCAAGAATTAAAAATGCATATTCTTGTAAACTTCACTCGTGTAACATTAAATGACTTATCTTAAAGTTTACGCTTTAACTTTGTGGAACTTTATATTAGAATATTTAACAATAAATGACTTTGTTATTTCAGTATATAAAGTGGAATGACAAAGTATTTTTTTGCTAAATATTGTTTTTTAAATGTGCAAAATATATTAATTAAAACATTTATATACAAACCATTACTGTGTTTCACTGCTGGGGTAGGTAGACATAACTTTCTATTCTCAATACCATATTTAGTCTCTTCTACATCCGTACACATCATATAACTCTAACGATTACTTTTTTAAAATTTTAATTATTCACTTGATCCGACCATACTTTCCTTAGTCTTCCTCTTGAATAGAAGGTGTTGCAACACCATCCCAGTAGTTCAAGAGTTAACCTCATTTGCATGCGGTACACTTGCTAGTGAACTGACGAGGCCCTGTTGACTGATTATCGGTGGTATATCCGGAGGTTAAAACCAATATCTTTCTACAACCCAAAAACTGCAAAAACCCCAAAACAAATATCTTGTAAATTAAATTTTGAATTGTAAACTTTTGAAAAATATATTTAAAGTTTCGATTTTATGTTAAGATCAATCTATGAATTTGGATCTAAGAGTTAACTCAAACACAATTAGAAATTGACAATGAACTCAATTTCGAGTTTTGTAAAATTTAACTTTCATGTATGGAAAGGAAAAGTTCTTCTTTCTTCAACTTCTTCAACTGTAGACTCAAGAGTCTGTTATTACAGCATCACATCCTCTTGTGATGCTGAGCTCCAGCTATTTCTCCATCGTTTCGGGGGTCTCCATGGTGGGCTCAAAATGCTCACTTTCGTCTACTTGACAATTCATTTTGAAGGCTTGTAATCAAATAAAATAATACATGTAACGTAAAAGCAAACACAATATCTTGTAGAGAAGAAAATTTTCTTTCAAATGACGTATAACCTTTACGATTTTGTTTTACTTTTGTTGCTCATTTTTTATTTGAAAAAAAAAAAACGGACACAACTTATGTTAACACCTAATATACAAATAAACATATGACAGGTTATACAAGTACTTAAAATTATTGACAAAAAATTTAAAACTTTGTCTTAAACACATGGAAATACAAAAAGCAGTAGTAATAATATATTACAGTAATTGTTTAAAATTATTTAATATTAACATGTATATTTTAGTTCAATATCTGTATGTATATCACTAAATATTACCAAGTAGACTTACGTAATTGTCCAAGACTTGTTTTATAGTGGTAAAGAACTTAGATTTGTTTTTAGTGGAACAACGCTTACATACTCGTGGAACAAGACTTGGATTTTTCGAGAATTTTATGGGTAGATCTTGAGATATCGAAAACATACGGTGTCACTTGTAGAACGAGATGCAAGTTGCTTTACAGAATCGAAACCTTCCACATGTTGATGCAGAGTTACTCAACTCCACAGGCAAAGTATTGTCCTTAATGTTTCGTTTGTACTAGGTTTATATACCGGGTGATAATGTATGACTAAATTAATGTAATTTCAAGGCCGTTGTGTTAAGAACGATGAAGAAGACCACGTTGAGGTGGTTTGGGCATGTGAAACGAATAAATGAAGTAATACTAAAATACAATTTATAGTTCAAATGTGAGTGGAAGGCATGTGAGTGGAAGACCAAGGAAATAATGATTAGATTAAGTGGATGATATTCTGAAAGAAGGAACAGTAGATAGTCTGATGTATCGTATAAGTTGCATGAGAAGGTGTGTGGATGTAAAAGATACGAAGGATCGGAAAGTATGGCGATATGTTCTCCCTGCCTACCACGATAGGTAAATTGCGTGATGGTATGTATTTATGTTTGATTTATTTATTGTACATTTCAGGTTTTTCTGATTTACTTTACACCCTAAACCACGTTAATATTGAGTATTAAAAAGTTTTTTTGTATCTCATGTATTTGCGAAATTCGCTCATTCAACAGAGTGGGAATCTTTTTAAAGCAACCGCTGAAGCTGCTGTCTTTTTAGGCCAAGTATTTATTTGCAGCGTCGCACATGTCCTCGTCATCCAGCCTTCCGCCCTCTCATACGGGTCTAATGATCCGCCGCATCCCGGCAGCAATATAAAATCTCAATATGGCCCCGGTTCTCTCATTTTGTTTCCATTTCACCAAATAATAATATGTGGTGAAGAGTCTGGACTGTCGCTAGGGACAGTAACGCCCATGTGTAAAAATCAAATATGTGTCCTCGGAATATTTTCGACAGTCTCTAAAGTGTTCCCCTCAAAATACGAGGCATATCCAGAAAGTAAGTGTACTGAATTTTTGTAGGTTACAATTTTTTTTATTTAAACAAAAAAATTACGTGGTTACCGTAGTACATATATAAGCTATTTTTCGACATAGTCGCCATTCCTCTCAATGCAGGTTGTGAAGCGGGGTATCAACTTTTTGATGCCTTCCTCGAAGTAGTTTCCCGCCAACCCCTCCGTCCACTTCTCCACCTCCTTCTTTACCTGTTCGTCGGTTGAAAACCTTTTTCCACCCATGTGCAGCTTCAGGGAGGTAAAGAGATAGTAATCTGTAGGTGCTAGGTCAGGGGAATGCTCGGGATGGTTCAGTACATCCCATTTAAACGAGGCGAGCAGTTCCTTCGTGGCGTTGGCCGTGTGTGGTCTTGCATTGTCGTGCAGCAGGCAGACTCCCTTTGTCAGCATGCCTATCCTCTTGTTCTGAATCGCCCTCCGCAATTTTTTAGGGTCTCACAGTATCTTGCAGAGTTGATGGTCTCCCCTTGAGGCATATATTTAATTAAAATTATGCCTTGACAGTCCCAAAACACGGATGCCATGATTTTCTTGGCTGAAATTGTGGTTTTGAACTTTTTGGCGGAGGGTGAAGAGGTGTGAAGTGACCGTTTTTAAACTCGTGACACCACTTGTACACACTCGTACGACTCATAGATTTATCAACATATGCAGTTTTAACCTCATTATAAACCTCAACCGGAGGTTTTCCCTTCCAAACGAGATAACGGATGACGCCGCGTATTTCGTATTTGGCGGGAGATTGGATTGACATTTTTCACTAAACGTGTTGTCGCGTCGACACTTCTCAACGTACTGACCTCGAACCGGTCTTGTTGTGGAGGGGAAGGGTCAGGCTACACGGAAGTGTAGCCAACATGTCGAAAATAAAATCCATCCGGTCGTGAGAGCCTCAGTACACTTACTTTCTGGATATGCATAGTATACGAGTATGTCAAGATTTTCTGTTAAACGTACTTTATCGACTGATGTTTCTTAATAGAATTACATTTAATAAATTTTTAAATATAAAATAAAAACTGTTTGATTCTGTTCTATTCACGTTTTGCTTATTTACCGGTTTCATGCTACCATAAGCATCCTCAGAGCGTGGGCATTCTTAAAAACTTCTTCTTCTTCCTCTTGGTCTAGGTCTTATGACCTGTTTGTGACGGTGGGCTGTCCTGGGATGATGACGTCCAGCTGCCGTCCAGTTGGTAATCTCCTGCTGCTAGGGTTTTCAGTCTTAGCAATTTTCCCAAGTCTTGTATCCTCCATGCGGTCTACACGATCCCTTCAGAAGCGCCTTCGGCTTCTTTCCCACCTCACTATATCTTCAACACCACTTCTGTTCTGCGTGCGATGGAGCGTAGGGTTCTCATTTCCGCCACTCTGAGAAGGCTTTTTATCCTATTGGTATCGGCTCTCTTTTCTATCTCATATGCCATGATCTTAAAAACTACACTATTAAATAGTTACCTTTACACCGACTGTAAAGTGCATTTGTACACTGTCGTGGAGTCATCTCACGCCTCGTGACAGTTGCTCGGCGTTTTGTTTTTTGGCATCCTTTAAGTTGTGCGCTAATAACGCATAAAATACTTGCCAGTAACCGTAGTACTACTCTCTCTAAACATATTTTTTAGGATTCCCTGAAAATCCAAAAAAAAAATTGTCATAATATTTTTTTGGGCTTGTGTCCCCTTGGCTTTTTTGGACTTTGGTGATCTTGGACGGCGACATTTTATCTAGTCTTTTTTTCAGCAGAAAATTATGGTACAAACCATAGTTTTATCTCCCGTGACAATTGTCTATGATATTTTTTTTGTTTTCTATTGCAGAGCATTAAAAATTCTTTGCAACTTTTTACTTATGGTTGCTTTTGTGTACTACTTAAGAGTTTTGGCATCCATCTTATGATCATCTTATTCATATCAAGATGCTCGTGCATAATTCAAATCATTATGGTTTTAGAAAACTCAAAACTTGGTGCTGTTTATTTTGGTTTTAGTAATCTTAAATAAAAATAAATAAATGTATTAATAAATGTCGGTTTATTGGTTGCAAGTAGGTATGTAAACACATATCTAGAAATTACACACATATTTAAACGAAATGGCAAAGAAAACACATATAAGAAAGAAGCTAATAAATGGTCTAAACTCATCTCATAATATCCCCACAGTCAAGATACATCCCCATCAATAAAAAGCGAGTTCGGCTGCCTGAACAAAGGAAGTTTTTCAATCCACACTCTTGCTCCTGAATTAATGCAATAATTTCTGCAGTAAGTACTTCTGCTGGTCTGCCTTGAAAAAAATCTTCTTCAACCGATTCTCCAACTAAGTGAAAGTATTAAGCCCAATCTTTCATTGGAAAATAAAGAGGGAAACATTCCTTAGATAGCGTTTAAACGTCGTTTAATATCTTGAGAAGTTTTCCCTGATTTTGAAATAAGCTTGAGAACTGCATGATTTTCAACATTTAACATTTCAGAATATAACAAAATAACACGTCTTCTACCGGCTCTAGTTGACATTCCATACTATGGAGTTATCAAAAATTAACTAAACTGTTGGTCAGTGTTATTGCATCAAGTGAAATCATGGACCTTCAAAGTTGGTTGTATAAACCGACTGAAAACATTGAAATGTGGATGCACCGGAGAATGCTACGGATACCCTGGACGGATATGGTCAGCAACACAAGAGTTCTTCAAAGAGCCAAAGTTGATAGATATTTGCTGACTAATATTAAAATTAATCCTATTTGGGTCATGTACTTAGAGGAGCAAATTATAAATTACTGCACCTGATCATCCGAGGCAAAATAGAAGGCCGAAGAGGTGTTGGCAGGAGGCAAATCTCCTGGCTCCGCAATATACGAGATGTGGCTGGTATAAGGAGCGTTGGGGATCTTTTACGGGCTGCCGGGAACAAAGATGCCTACTCTCAGGTGATATTCAACCTTAGGGGACCTGACATGACACTAGGAAGAAGAAGAAGTGGATCATGTGGTGGACGTAGTCGGCATCTGTCCATATACGCTCTTGATTGTTAAGGTTGATTTTTTTTTAACATAAATGGTACAATATAAGTGTAATCCAATACTATACCATAATGCCATAGGCATTGATATATTTTTCGTTATCTTGAAGCGGTTCTGGATAGGGTGTATGATGCAGTATGGTGTACCCCGCAATAACTGGTTGAAGTACCATACCCTTATCCTCTGGAGTATTTATTGGCAGCGAACTGTGAGCTGTTTGCTCGCTTCTTGATACGCCGTGTACTTTGCAGCGGTGCGGCGTGCTATTGCTATTGCACTGCAATGCGCGACGTATGTATACCTCATTGCTATTTGTTAGTGATATAACTCTCGACTGAAGACAAGCAAAGATAGTGGCATATGAATATTTTATATATTTTAAATGTGCATACTTCAGAGCGGTGTATATGTTAGATTAAAGAACGAATAAGACTTGTTTATTCGCTATTTGTATGGCAAATTCTACACCAAATAAACATAAGTACCATTTGGTTAAAATTTATAATATTTTCGTATTCTTAGTCAACTTATTGTTTAAAAAAAAGGAACTTTATGCCTTTAAATACATGCATACATAAAATGACGATCTCTATGACTTAGTGGATAAGACACTTGATTATCACTTGAGGGTTTCTGGTTCGATTCCTAGTTACTAAAGCCGAAGGATTATTAAGGACTTAATTAATTCTAAGACAGTGAAAATAATGTATGTATATACCTACTCAGTCTAATTTATACACTTAATTAGCTGGGGATACGACAAATGAAAGGCAACAAACCCAGATCCATTAAAATTATATGTCCAAATCAAATTACCTGTTGTTTTTTCTCAAATTGTGTATATTTCTTGTCATGTGTAATAATAATAATAATAAATTTCGGAGCTAAACCAAATTGTGGGTCTTAAAAGAAAGGTATTATTTCAAATATAATTAAAAATTGTAACACTGTTTAATTCACTTCAAAAATACATATTTAACCCAACTAGTTTCAATTTATACGCGACTCGTCTTCAAGGGTGTTCCAAACTCACTTATCTTCAGGAGTATATAGTTTGCAATACGCCCTCAAGACGAATCGAATATAATTTAAAATTAATTCGATTAAACATATTTGCTATATTGATTAAACAGTGTTTCATTTTTTAATTATATTTTAATTAACATTAATTTCCACAACATAAAATTATAATTTGGAGATAATTATTATTTTTAAAACATGAGTTAATCAAGTCAATCTTGAGTTTGAAAACTTTCAGTTTGACAGCAGAGACATGTCTCGACATTTTAGCAGAGCAGCTGTCCATGACATGTGCCACAGTTTCTCACACGACACTGTCAGGTACAAGCGGAGCCGTGCCGCGTAGTGGAGATCCATGTCGGGCCCCCGGATCCATGTATACCCGTCTCTTGTCTGCAGACCCCGCACGAGACCAGACCGTCCCCAGCCCCCAGCCCCTAGCCGGGAGTAATTGATCACCTGTTAGCGAGCCTGATCCGATCCACCCTAATTACTCACATATAATACTATTGACTCCTGCCCATTCAGGGTCTTGCTGTTGTAAACTTTTCATTTATATGAATAAATTTCATCTATAATTGTAAATTTAGGTTAAATACAAGAAATGTTTTTGAATCAATGAGTATATTAATTTATTAAAAATTTCCATAAACAGGTAATACCCAATACAAAGATGTTGAATAATATGAAGAAAGGAGCTTTAAGATGTGTTGGACATGTGGAAAAAATGAATGACGAAAAAATGACTAAACGAGTACACAAGTCAGAAATTCAAGGTGTGCGTTTAAGAGGCAGGTTGAGAAAAAAACATAACTAGATCAAATGGACCAAATTTATAAAAGAAGATAATATAAGATTGTGCATAACAAGATGTATGAATTTTAAGGAGGGGAAATTTGGGTGCTTGGATATAAAAAATAGATCTGTTTACCACGCAATAAGTATTTTGAAATATATACGAGATGTTATAAACAGAAATAACAAATAAACGTTTAAAGTTTAAGAAATAATTAATAAGCACAACAAAACTAACTCTCATTACCAAGAAAGCTCCATAAGGTATCTAAAAAAAAATATTTTGAAATGCTGAAAAGGTCAATATCTGAGGCCCTATTCAAAAGAGACCCGCCTTGTTACTATAGAAGAGAGAGAGCTTTGCAAGTTATTTCTGCTTATTGCCAGTATAAACAGATCAATATTTCTGTATCTTAAGTTGTTGTCAGGAACATTAAACCATTTTATGGATAACATTTGGTTTCATTCAGTAACTCAAAGACGTTGGAAGAGACCTTTACACCCCTCCTCACGCTTAGAAGGGGGTGACCTCCGTAGCTTAGTTGGTAATATATGTTACATGTCTTCCAAACCGGGCGTTGCATGTTAAATTTTCATTGGAAACAAAAAAAAAGATTCTAGTCATATTTTCGCTGAAGGTCTCTTCAACATATTTCTGGTTGGTTGAAAGCGATTGCCATAATGTAATAAGATAATACAACACAATACAATACAAGGTAGGATTCCAAAATATCTAAGGGGATGGAACCACGGGTAAAAACCGCACCCGCGCGGTAGTAGAAATATGTCAAAAAATTATTTTTGACTTTCTCAACTGTTAGAGAGAAACCAATCCCCCGCGGACTCCACACTTATGCTCCATATTCTAACTTGCTTTTTTTCTTCTTTAAATGTTGTTTTTTAAAACTAAAACGACACAAGTTTTTTTGAAAATACTCGTATTATCGCGTGTCGAAATATAACAATAATCACGATGACGTACTTTCAAGTAGACTGGAATCAATATGTTATGTTTACATGCCATCGAAACTCGAACCCAAAACACAAAAGAAGTGTACAATCGTCTTAATAACTAGGGTATTTGTTCACTCACTATATTTTAATTATATTTATATAATATGAGCAATTATTTGATCAGGGATGAATGTGAACCTAAGGTTGACGTGTTGAAGAATTGTACTCTGAGAGAATTAAGACACGTCAAATGAAAAAAGACACAAATAAACAGTGAAAATATAAGAAGAAGATGTAGTAGACGAAGTCCATGGAAAGTATGGTTAAATCAAGTGAATTATATTTTGAAAGATGGAAAAGTTGAGTCAGAGAAATCGTAAGAGACGGCATATGGGTATACAAGACAAGAAAAATGTGCGAGTCACCATAGGAAAATCTGGCACTTTGCTCTCTGTCTACCTCGATAGAGAGACAGCGTGATGGTATGCATGTATTATTTGATACTTTTATGTGAATTATTGAAATGCAACACAAAGTACAAATTAGTACATTTAAAATAATGATATTCGTGACTGTGTAACCTGCTGGACAATTGGACAGGTATATTCCTATAGGCTTGACTCCATCCACTAGACCCAACTGGCTGCCGTGAGCCTTGAATTATTGAAACTAAAACAGGGCCTGTCAAACCGGCTCACTCCGTGTCACGTTCTTTGATATTATTATGATTTTATTTCAATATTTCACCATTTCATCCAAATGTTTTGAATACTGACAAAAGCATTGTCAATCTGTGGGTAAAATAAGCATTTTATTTGTATTTATATAAAACGAAAAAAAATAAAAAAATCCCTGATTTACTTTATAAAACTAATAAACCAAAGAAAGTTAATTTAATATTTTAATTCATTTACAAAGGGGTCGTTAGACCACGAGAATGTGACTTTTTTGTTTTTCTACCGTATGAAAGTGGCATATATTCGCAAATAACACTCGCTCTTAGGATATCCGCCAGTAGTACCTGAAAAAAAATATAAACTTTAAATAAAAGGTCTCAGTAATGTGTGAATGCTATTGCTACTTCATATGTGCAATGTTACCAACAGGTGTAATGAATAACTGCGAGTTCCGTTCCTATTTCAATGGCTGTAATCACGGATTTGCGATTGATGGAATCATAAACAATTTTGCCTTTCATACGAACGAAAGAAGATTGATTCAGTAAATGTATTCTACATAAATATTTCTTGTATGTTCTAAACACAATTACTTATGACAATATCTGATATTAAGTCAACGATGAAAAATTCTCAATGTATTGTATATAATCCAAACTCAATATATCTAAAGAGGGCAGGAGACCCTGGACTACGTTTTTTTCATGTGCTCTTTTTGCATCGCATATTACCTCGATTAAATATCTCCCCTTTGAAAATGTTTCCCACTTATCCTGGATGAGTTTCCTATCGCTTGGCGGACGACATATCATGTTTTGTATTAGAGTTTGGTCCTCCTTTTTTTGTCATCATGACCAATATACGAGCACTTATATTTAAAAAGTACTCAACCCCCAATACAGATTTTTTAGTTTATTTGAAATATCAATATAATAATAATCAATCTTGTATATCCTTAAATATAAAGCAATTTGTAATGCTAAGTAAAACTTGTATATCCTTAAATATAAAGCAATTTGTATTGGTAAATAAAACAATCATAAGTCTTGTATATCATTAAATATAAATCAATTTGTATTGGTAAGTAAAACAACAATCAATCTTGTATATCCTCAAATATAAAGCCATTTGTATTGGTTGAAAATATTGTTTCTTACTGGCTGATACAAAAAGGCGAGATGATTAGATAATTATCTAAGAAGACGTGAAAAGTGGTTTGGGTCTATTTTACATAAATAACCTCCATCCCTTCTTTTCTTCTTCTGGTGAAAAAAAAAAACTTTTAAACTTATCTTTATGATTTTGTAATGGCCTCTCCAAATGTACTGAAAATTATGTAATTAAAATTGAAAAACTACCACAAAACACAGGTTTAAATCGATTCGTTTCAAATGTATTAGTATAAAAAAAAAGATGTGTAGGTATATTAAAAACCTTCGTGTTTTAGTTGATAGAACACTTGTCGTCTTGTCTAGACTTCTGGTTTCGATTCTCGATGACTTCTACAAAACTGATTAGTTTAGATAAAAAGTTCGTCGTGTGTTCGCAATAACTGTAATGCCCTTCTGTATGGTAATATAGTATTGGCGACACATAAATACGGACTATTACTAACGTACCTTCTTTAGTTATTATAAAAATATGAATGCTTACTGAATGAAGAAGACCATGTTGTTTCTAGGCCACAGTCTTTGATATATCAGTATCTTCTGTGTGTATGTGAAAAAGAGGATATGTACTATGTGAGAGAATTGTTTATTTAACTTAAATTATCTTGTTAAATATTATTTTAAAAAATAAACGTTTTAAAAATAACAATACCTTAAACGAAGAAAATAAACATTAACAATCCATTCAATGCTGTGGTCAGCGGCAGATATATTTAAGAATATCCTCGCTTTACTTGTGCGGAGAGAAAATAAAGTTTGACATCCCGGGGGATGTATCCCGCCTCCCGTCCCCGTCCCGGGATATATTGTGACAGCTTTTTCATTTATATCAACGGTCCGCTGTAGAAAAGTAAATTGTATTTACTATAACGCCGTGAGCTTTTATTTGTTTTACGCTGTTCAGCGGAGAACAGTTAAGGTTTCAATATCGCGAACTGTCAATGGGCTTTTCGGGGCTTTTTTTTGATGGAGCGAATATTCGCTTGAAGTTTCGTTAGAGCCGGGGTTTAATCTGTATTTATTTGACGATTCGAGGGAAATAATAAAATATCTTTTTTTATATCTCATATTTATCGCAGTGTTTTTTTATCATATATTCATGTTGATTTGCCAGATTTTTTAATCACAAAAAAATATGGAAAATATGTACACGATAGCATTTTGCACAATTACTAGATTATGTTGTGTGAAAATACTAGATCAGTTATACAGTCAACCCATGTAAATTACAGGAACACTGTAAAAGTGAAAATATTGTATTTGTATCAACAGCATAATGAACTTAAAAACAACATTTTAAAAGTAGGAAGTATTTCATTCATTATAAATAAAAATAATTCTAGAAATAAAAGAATAATTTTAACAATTGAAATAAAACTAAACAAAATGACACATTGATAAAGTAAACCATTTAAATAACATATAAACAAGTCAAAATTAGTTCATAAATATAAAAATTTAACAATGTACAGTGAACCCCTGTTTTTACGTGCCCGGAATTCACGTTTTTCCCGCTATTCGCGTTCAATTTTTACAATCCCGTTTTATTTTAGTACATTTAGTACCCGCTTTTACGTTTTTATTTCCCGCAATTTACGTTTGAAATATTTAAAATGCAAATCAATCTATAAACATATTTAATTAAATGTGTGACGATTTAAAATATTTGAAATGAATATTAGGAAGCAGAAATATGTTGTTTCTATTTATAGACACGTGTGCACCTGCAGCGCTCATGGTCAAGGCTAC
This sequence comes from Odontocerum albicorne, assembly GCA_949825065.1. NCBI lineage: Eukaryota > Metazoa > Arthropoda > Insecta > Trichoptera > Odontoceridae > Odontocerum > Odontocerum albicorne. The sequence continues at coordinate 1,371,736 of OX463842.1, read as the reverse complement.
ACGAGTCGTGTAATACGACGCAATTGGTGGGAAATTTAGCGAATCAGAGGCAGGCAGACTGTATGATCTATTTGGTCAATCTGTGCTTGTGTTTCAAACGTGTCGGTCGTGTACATACAACTTCAATTGTCAATTGTCGTGTATTTCGTATGTCAATTTACACTTTTTTCATTTCTTTTAATTTTTCGTTGAATCCCTTCAAATAATGTCTCAGCAAAGAAATACATTATCGATTCAAGAGAAAAGGGAAATTCTCGAAAAAGTGAATAAACACAAACACTATTGTTCACGTGTTTCGCTCGCGCGTAATTTAGGGATACCCATTACAACTTTGGCTACGATTATAAAAAATGCCGAATCGATTGAAAAAAGTTTTTCGATTTGCGTGACTATCTAAATAAAAAATAATTTTCAATTTTTTTTTTCTAACGTTTACTAATCTACGTTTTTCCTCCAATAATTTTTTTTTATCAGTCCCTTCAAAAACGTAAAAACGGGGTTTCACTGTATTTGATTATATGATAACGAATCGTCACTAGTCCGATGCCAGCACCTCACCACACCGAGTGTCACTCTTGAGATTAAAAGGAAAAGTACAGCGCAAATTCAGATTGGGGTTGAATATATCTTGGCAATCTCAAAAAAACCATTTGCCAAAAGATGCATTCTATATATGTGGGAGAATGTTGTTGATTATTTGAGTTTCTAATGGAAAATAGACCCATGGTTTGTACTGAAGGAACTCATATACAAAAAAAAAAAATAAACAATTCAGGGCAGTTTAAGAGAGAATTGTTGATTTAACAAAAAGTGAATCATTTTTCGTCATTAATTTATAATTATCCACATAATTAATTCATAACACTCAGGTCAAGTGCGGGTTCATACTATTGAGTTTATATGACAAATTTAACTTAGTTTATATGACAAAATACTACTTTTGTCATATAAATTAAGTTAAATAAACTACGAGTTTATATGACAAAATACTACTTTTTAACAATTAGTACACATACTGCCATCTCTGTAGAAAATTTTCAATATTTTTGTCACCTATTAAGATGATTTTTCAACGAGATATTATCATTTTTCTAAAGCAATCCGTTTGACAGCCGTTATATGTCGCTAGGGTTGGTGCATCAGAAGTTTTTCTAAGGGATGATTTATTTACTATCGTATTTATGTCACAACAGTTTTAGCATCATTTATCTCGTAAATCGAATTTAATATTTAAAATCATTTTATATATCATTAACACATATTTCTTTGACAGAAGTGGCCATTTTTCAGAAAAAAATATGAAATTTATGTTATATATTATAAAGAAAGAAATTAAATTGATGCATTGCGTTCTATATTTTACATTTCCTATGGTGGTGACAACCATGAACTTGATTTAGAGACTGTAAAAAAATATTAAATTTTATCCTAAATAATCATAAAATATAACAGTAAGTAAAAAAACCGCAATAAATCAACTTTTTACTTATCATAAATATTAAAAAAAAAATGTCAAACATAGTCTGGCCTACAGGTATACACAGTACTCAATACCTCGCATGGAGAACATTAATTGTCACTCTATTTATGGTAGTGTTAGATGGAAAATTTAATAAAATGAAAAATAACGCCTTTTATATAAAAAAAAAACATTCCACGTGTAAAATCTCAGGTAGGGTAGTGGCTCCCTATAAGCTCAATTGCCGCCGACTCCTTCCCAATGCAATTATTTTCCGAGCAATTACGTTCAATACAGTGCAGTGCTCCATAATCCGATCCATCATCTCTGTCCAGTCCGGCTCCCCTCTTATTGAGCTCTTCCGGATCATTGCGCGCCGAATTATTATTTTTATTAGACGGTGCGATGTGATCCCGGAGAGCTGATAAATACATTGATATAATATTCCTGTAGTATTAGTGTATTCGAACGCATTTATCAAATACATACATACTACTACGCCGTTTCCTTATCGAGATAGGCAAATAAGAGAGAGCGTCAGGCATTCCTATCGCGATAAATGTATTTCGCCGTGGACGTGGAAATGGCCTTGGGCATATTTAGTTCCACTCTGTCAGGGATGAGGAGGACGATGGCTGAATAGACATAAGAGTTAGCGTTCAAATTTCAATCCATCTACATAATTTATATCATTTTGGTTGACCTACTGACATGATTGACCTGCGTCTGAAATGGTACTGATAACTAGAATTTCTTTTTTTTTCTGCTCTTGCCCTACACACGCAGTGTGTTTTCTCCAACCAAGTCGCAGAGTCCGGTGTGTTCTGTAGTGTTGTATTATGTTGTGTTGTATTATGTTCTGTTGTATTATGTTGTTTTGTATTATGTTGTGTTGTATTATGTTGTGTTGTATCATGTTATATTGTATTATGTTGTGTTGTAGCATGTTGTGGTATTAGTTATATTGTGCATTATTATTATTATCAGTTACGTTGTGCATTCTTTACACGCCTCTAGATAACACATACTGTAAGCGTATACGATGTAGTCCGTGGTCTGGATATCTCCACACTCACAAAAAGGCGAATCCACTAGGCCCCACTTATGCACATCATTTGCAGCTGTGTACGGCGAAGTCCGCGGTCTGGATATCTTCACACTCACAAAAAGGTGAATCTACTAGACCCCACTTGTGCGTATCATTTGCAGTTGTGTACGATGTATTTCATGGTCTAAATATCTCCACACTCTCAAAAAAGCGAATCCACCACGCCTCACTTGTCCATATCTATTTAAAATATACAACTCTTTTCGAGTAAAGGAAAGCCCAGGGAACTCCAAGAACTCCAACTCCAGGTCTTCTACAAGATGCCTAGTTTTTAAGTAACACTCTGTCCAGCGTTTCCATAATTTATCGATAGTTTTTATCATTTATTAAATTGAATTTGGTAATTTATTTCTCAATATTATTTTAAAATGATCTTGTTTGTTGTGTATTGAATGATCGATTTCCTTTGGTGTTCTATCGATTTGAACAAAAAACTATAAACAAAAAAATGAGATAAAAAATTCAACCTGTAAATAAAAAAAATACGGAACCCCTACATCTGTTTTTAGTCTAATCTCAGTTTAAAAAAAAAGTTAATTGTTTTCCAGCCATCGTGCGCTACACATCAAACCGAACGCATCGGAATATGCAGGCATTGCATCAAGCAGACTTTCTCAATCTGTCCGGTGTGAAAAAGATAACCAGAACTAAGCAAGGCCAATCTTTTCAGATTAAGGATACAGCCACAGCAGGGTATAGGGAGGCTGTATTCTCTGAGATTAACTCTCAATACGGGGCGCGATGACGCGTGTTACGAAAATATACGCGGATTAGGGGAGTCGAGATTATAACCATATATTGGATTTTACGTTTTCCTTTCCCATTGCGGTAAGGATAAAAAGTTTTCTTATACATTTTTAAGATATTTTCTTGACTGTGATAGAACTTTATGTCATAAGACACAACACTTTCACTAGTTATTTAAAATTTTTTTTTTCAAGCTACATATTTCTTTACATATATTGGTCAAATACGATTTGTATAAGGTTTTCTTTTCTTTTTAAAATTAAAATTATCGTTGATTTTTCAATAAAATAAATAAAATGCAATTTTTCATTGTACTGACAAATTATTAAATTCACTAACGGTCACAAAAGCTTGTATTTGTCATATAATGATGACAAAAACTCCTATTTTTTTACGTCGTCCTTTACTGTCCATTCAGTGAGACTCTGGAATCAGTTACAAACCAATATGAGACTCGCTCCGTCCTTGGTGTGCCTTAAGAAGCATTTGAAAAAAATCTTAATTTCTTATCAGAAAAATAACGTGTTTCATTCCTGATATTTCTTTTCCTTTCCTCTCCACCATCCCTTCCTTTTCTTTTGATTGATGATATCTCACTTTATATGAAAAATAATGTTCGGGTGATTGTCCGTCTTTGTGGGGTCCGTGGGCATGTGCTCATGTATATGTTTATGGATTTCGTGGGGATGGATAGTCATATGAATGATTTATGCGAACACGTAACTTGCTTCATTTACTTTTGTCTGGTTGGTTGGAAAAGATTGCCGCCTGGCAATAAACCCATCAGATTGTATTGCAGTAAATGTGTTAACAAAATAAATTGATCAATTATTCAATACCTTTGTCATGAACTCTCACCAACTGATAAGTTCTGAAACCTAATTATAACTATGTACCACATGAGTGTTAATCCTTGGCGTGCTTAGATTGTCCGTGTTTGTGGGGTTCGTGGGTATATGCTCATGTATGTGTTTATGGATTTCGTGGGGATGTATAGTCATTTGAATGATTTATGTGACCATGTATGTTACAAGATTCATTTACTTTTGTTTGGTTGGCTGGAAGAGATTACCGCCGGGCAATAATCACGCCATATGGTATTTGCAATAAAAGTGCAAAATAAATCAAATAAATGAACATGGCATGACCAAGTGAAATATATATATATATATATATATATATATATATATATATATATATATATATATATATATATATATATATATATATATATATATATATATATATATATATATATATATATATATATATATATATATATATATATATATATATATATATATATATATATATATATATATATATATATATATATATATATATATATCTTTTTTTTTTAAATCTTTCTGTAAAGTTTAATGACAGAATACGGAAATAAGTTATTATAGTAATATGAACTTCATACTGATATATTGAGTACGATTGGCTAGAGCAGTGCTTCTCAAATTGGGGGCCGCGGGATTTCTCGTGGGGGTCGCGAAAATATTCAGTACAAAGTACAATATTCATGTGAGTATTAAATTGTTCCATGTGAGTAAAGTTTTTGTTTAAAAAAAAAAGTTTCTAAGCAAGTTCCTATAATTTTGTGTTATATAAATATGTGTATTTTAATTGTAATAATTATTGCCAAATAAATCTTCAACTATAAAAAAAATGTTTGTTTTTTTTTTGGGGGGGGGGGGGGGAGGGAATTAATTACTTTAGATTTAGGGGGCCGTTACATGAAAGTATTTGGGAAGCACAGGACTAGAGTACTCGGAAATTATTTGGGCATGGAGAAGAAATAAATTAATAAAGACAAACAAAAATAGTTTTTTTTTTGCAAATGTGAATAGAATACAAGATAGAGGAAAGTATGATTGGGTCAAGTGAATGATTTTTTTTTAAGTAGGAAAATTATAAAGACAGAGAAATTGTAGGAAAAGAACGAGAAAGATTATGAACATGACAGGGCTGAAGAATGTGTGTTTGCTAAGGAAAGTCTAGCGCACTGTCTTGTCTACCTACTCTGGAATTACGAGAAGTGTATTATATATAAATGTTTAACTGCACATTTTATTTAATAATATATAATAAAATGAAGTATTCTTTTAAAACAACGCCACGGTTCCGTGAAATAAGAAAATAAAATAAATAACTTTTAATAAATACATATAAAATACTTCACATGAACAGCTGTTATTGACTCTTGATTTTAAAAGAATGCTTTGAGATAACTTTGAAAAGAAAAAGTTCCTGAATGTTAAATTAAACTCGCAAAGGATAAATAAAGTTAAAATAAATATTTATTTTATCTACAATTTGGAAAAATTAATTATTTTTCCCAACGTTCAGCTTTTCTCCAAGAATTAAGCAGGCGTTACGACAAATTAAGGACGTTATAAAGTCCTCATACTGGCGGAGAACTCCCGTAAACTGCCAACACAGTCCAGCTCTAGGGTGACCACGCAGTTAATATTTTATTTAAGTAAACTTAATACACCATATTACTTAAAGGTTCAATTACTTTCTTATCAAACTTTCGACGCCCTGTTTAAGTCATTGACAGTACGAGCTATTCCGAAATTACATATTTCACCTTAGCAATAGAAATCTCAGCAGATCTCCGCACATTTCTTCAGAGTCGTTGCCTGTTTATTGTATTTTACTATCTTCATAAATTTAGCTCTTTCGGTGACATTTTCTTTGTGAAGTCCGTGAATGCAATCTTAGTGTCGCAACTAGTATTGTTAACCCTTTCTTCCCTGTGATGTAACTGGTACACATTGCTTCTAAAAACTTTAATATCTCTGTACACAAAATGAATACTGGGTTCAAATTTAAATATTCCTCCGTTATACATTTACGCATTGATTGAAAAAATAATATTAATGATAATTAGCTCCTTCAAGTTTATTTTTTTTTTATCCACTTTGCACGGATTTATCCTGTTACACTAAGAGGGTCTGCTTCTAGCGTTAGCTTATTCGTTAGGAATAATATCAGCCAGGATTCTTCTAATATTGCTAGACGGTCCGTTTGTGAAAGTTCGTGATTGTTATCAAAATGATGCAATCAAAAGTGACATAAATGAAAAACAGTCAATTTAAATTATGTTGTTCATCATTTTGGTTTAAAGTTGCTAAACACATTCCAAAATTGCATCGAATTTTCCATATATTTTTAAAGTACAGTCGTGGTTATTAACCCTTCCTTCCGTGTGATGTGTAACTAGTACACATTGCTTCTAAAAACATTAATATCTCTATACACAAAATTAATACTGGGTTCAAATTTAAATATTCCTCCGTAATACATTTACGCATTGATTGAAAAAATAATATTAATGATAATTAGCACTTATCGGCGACATAAGACATATTTTGTGACCATCGGGAATAAATTCACCAATACAATCAAACGTGTACCGGTGTATGACATAGGTATATTAATTCTAAAAAAACACTATGGGTGACGAAGCGACGCTATTCACGGCTCACTCTCACTATTCTTCGGTATATGGGAACGCAAGAAATAGAATCTCAATTAGCTCGATTCTATCGCTTCAGTAGCTTTCGGGTATCCATTTGAGGTGGTCTTTTCGCCCGTTTTGTGAACGTCGCCGATGTTTTTTCATGTTTTCAGCAATTAAATTTCATTTATTATCACTTTTGACTTCAAATTTAATTAATTTAAGCGATTGGCTATAAATATTCTTATTTTTACCATTTTAAATCACTCATTTTTGCATGTGTATTGAATACACAGCACCGGAACGCGCGGATTTTTTAGCACAGGAAGGGAAAGGTTAACGATAAAAATTAGATAGAATTATTTCCATTGCAATAAGCAAAGACGATTTAAAGTGGTGTAAAAGAATTATCAGGTAGCCGATGAGATATTATAATTCAACATTTAGGATGACATTAAGAAATATTAAAATCAGAGTAAATTACACTTTTTCCAAGCTGACCTCTGTTGAATATCTCAATACAAAAGACCGCGTGGGTCATATCCTGCATGAAGTATTGGGCATCATTTACACATCTTCCCCTTTTATACCGGTTCAAAAATTCTTAGCTAGATATTTAAAATTCGTTCGGTATAGTTTCCATCTTTTCATTTATCACGGACCCACTGAGTTTCAAATTTCGAATTACTTTCGGAGAGAATCCAAGTATTCCTCTGTCGCTCTCTTGTTTTCAAAATTCAATTCTCGTATTCTTTCTTTGGCGACAGCCGTCGTATGGGTTTTGGCCTATTTATACTATGATTTTTAAAAATCTGTCAATCCGCCAGCTGTATTATCAAGAAAATTTTAAATAAATAAATAAAAAAACACTGGATTTATCTATACAATTATAATCACTTTGATATTGGAAATCATCTTATAAAAAGTACTTTCGTGTCAAAATCGCAAAAAAAAACTATACTCACACATTTGTTGAAGAATAAAATAAACAGGCCCTTTTGAAAAAAATTCAATCCAAAATGTGAGTAACATATGTACGAGTATATGTTATCTTAATATTATCAACGGTTGTATGTTATATTATGTAACGTACGAGAAATTATTTCAATAATTTCCTCAATCTTAATATATGACTGAGAAACTGGTTATTCAGATTTCAGCATTTCTTTTATCGTAGGTCTTGACTGGGAGGCTGGTTATTTCATATTTAGTATTTTCTCAATTTTAAATAAATAATAAATAAATAAATATAGGTTTATTGACAGTAACATAGCATGTACAAAATATATTTAAATAACACTTCTAAAACACATAAATTGCAGATAATACATTAAATACAGAAGCTATCAAAAGGTCTGGGCTCATCTAATAACATCCCCTCGGCCAAGATTCAACCCACCAATATAGGGCGAACCAAGCCACGGGGAACCCGATGTTTTTCAGCCCACACCCTTGAAGACGTAGAACAAGAATATAAAAAAAGCACAGAAAATAAATTGATGACAAAAAAAATACATTCAAGAGAGAAGACATTAAAAGGTCCGGGCTCATCCCACAAACATTTCCCCGGCCGAGATACACCCCACCAATGTAGGGCGAGCCCGACCGCAAGGGCATCGGGGGGCTTCCATCTCACACCTCCGCATACCTAGATTAAATAATAAATAAATAAAAAACAAAAACGAATGGCAGATAACAAAATAAAAAGTAAACCCACATATACCACCTCAGGTTAACTGTCAGCAAGAACGAAACAATGAAAAGCCTCAAAGGAGTCCAAATTTAACAAAATGAAAAATGGGAAATGAAATAGTTGAGACGACATTGAAATAGTTAGGCAGTAATACATTGAAATAGTTAAACAGTTTTAAAATAATGAATTAGGAGATAACGCACAAACACGTATGCACAATCCCCGATTCAGCACCAGCGTAAAGAGAGAAAAAAAAGCAAACAAGAGACCCATTAACCACCCAGAAGATAACATCTAGAGCATATCTGAAGGTACAACTATTCACCCGCTCCTTCAAGGCCTGGGGCAACTCATTCCAGCATTTACTGGCTGAGTATGAGAAGGATCCCTTGAACAGTGTTAGATTATGGTTTGGGATAAGTAAAAGAGTCTCTCGGCTTCTAGTTTCGTAGCCGTGAAAGTTTCTAACCCAATTAAGTTTTTCGAAGAGATAAAGTGGCATTTTTGACCTGGTAATTGTATGCATGAGTACGCTTCAGTGAAGAAACCGTTATTGTTTCATGTCAATAATAAGCTCTCAAAAAAGGGGTGATGTGTCCTCTGGGGGGAATGTTGAAACAATACCTACAGCAAGCATTTTGTAATCTTTGCAATTTCCTTTCGGTTCTCTTTAGAAGGCACGGTCTTGATTGGGAGGCTGGATATTTCATATTCAGTATTTTCTCAACTTTAGTTCTTGTCTGGAAGACTTGTATTGTCATATTCACCTTATTATCAATCTCCAGTTTTGACCGGGAAATCGGTTATTCGGATTTTGACTGGGAGATGAGTTAGTCCATATTCAGCCTTTCTTCAATCTTAAGCTATAACTTATTTAATATTCAGCATTTTCTCAATCTCAGTTTTGATAACTCCATGAGACACTGGTTAGTCCATATTCAATTTTTCTAAAATGCTTATTTTTGAGTTTTTTTTATTTCAGTGTATTTACATTGATGATTTTCTGTGCTGAATGTGTTCTAAATTTGGTTGATTATTTAAAGTTATTGATTATTTGAAGTTTTTGATTATTTGAAGTTTTTGTTTATTTGAAATTTTCTATAGTAAAATTTTTGTTTAGTTGATGTTCCTATAGTTTATAGAGCTCACTTAAGTGTCGTTTATATTTTCAAAAAAGTAAATTAGTGTTACCACAAGAGACGTCGTCATCGCCAATGCAAATATGTCATGAATTAGAATTAATCTTAATTTTACCTTACTATGAGCTCAGGAAATACACTCGAAACATTATATAATTATAATTCAAAAAGTAATTATTATAAAACATGTTATATTATATTATTATGAATTTTTATTAATTTTGTACAAATATATATGGTCATAACAATTCGCAGCACACGACAAGCATGGATATCTTCCACCCTCTGAGCGGCTGAACCCGGGTTAGTTCCAGCCGATACACTTCCCGTGGAAACTTCCCTCTTTCTTATCCAGGCTTCTTTCTTCTTCTACTCCTTCCATATCTTCTTGTTGCACCCTGTATGCACCCTGTAGCGGCCAGCTCAATGGGTTCCCAGTCTCACGGTATCTCCTTGAGACACACTGAATGCTTTCTGCTTCATCTTTTCTTATTTTACCTTCTGCCGCGAGAGGAAGCGACGATGGTTTGTTGGCTAAAAAATAATCAAGTATTTTTAAACAAAAATGTTTTCAAAACATTTTCTGTGCAAATAGTTTAAGTTCTGTATGAAAGGACATACTACATACTTAAATTATAATGGAGTACTGAAAGAAAAAATTACATCTAGTTCCTACAAATTAATTATTTTTTTAGTATCCAGCATTTAGCATGTTAGATAATATTTTAACAAATGTTACCTTAGGTTAAATGTATAATTTGTTAAAGAAAATAATAAAAATTGAATCTATGTATAAGTATTAATTTAACACCGTTGATGTACGGAAGTAAAACGTGGAGATGAAAAGAGACTAATAGAAGCAGAACACTTATTGTAGAAGTACGTGTACATCGGGTGACGATGTATGATAGAATATGGGTGAAATAATAAGGAATTATTGTAAACTTAAAACTGATATGTTGAATAAAACGAAGATTACTTTGAGATGATTTGGGCATGTAGAGTGAATGAATGAAGAAATACTAAGAAAACAGTGATTATGTGAGTAGAAGGCGTGGTAGAGATAGACCAAGGAAAGTATTGTTGAATCAAGGGAAGTATATTTTGAGAGAAGGAAACATGAAAAGTCTAAGAAATCTTAGAAGTTTTAAGAGAATATCTATGAATGTGGAAGGGGCGATATATGTGTGATACGACAAGAAAGTCTGACACTCTTTTATATCTGCCTACCTCGTGATGAAGACGGTATGTATGTAAGTTAGAAAAAATTTACGTGCCTTCGGATTGTTCAAAACATTTCACTACTTCGTTAAAAAATTATACCTTTGAAGTATTAGTTATTTTAACTTCTGTTTTTATTCGAAAAGAGAAGTACTTCCATTAGATAAATCATATAAGTGTAAGTGAAGGGTGCTTTTTAGGATAGGAGAGTGTGGTTCTCTATTCTCTCCAATTACCCTGACAGGAAAATGACGTGTTGATATGTATGTATTATCATATATTTTTATAACCCTACTAATCGTCACAAGGATAACAATTCATATTATATTAATGAATAAGAGAACCAGTTAGTATTATAAATGAGTTTCTACTTGAAATAATTAAGTATCGGACTTGAAACAAATTAACAGGGTCTGGTGGTTATTGAAACATCGGTCGGGATAAATTCGGGATCCACGGGAGAGCAGCCACTCGGATTGTCCTAATTAGAACGGGACAAAAATGTGAAGCCGCTATGGAGGCAAACATCCGTGTGCCACGGAGCGTGGCATTGGCAGACAAGCGGAAAAGTGTCCCGATGCCATGCCGAGCTACTCACCTGCCACAGCTGACGGTTGCGACCTCTTCTCCCTTCTGTTTTCCTGCCCTCTTGAACCCAACTCTGTTCTGTCTTTCTGCTTCCCTGATCCTTGCCCTCCAGTGGCGGCAACTGCTAGAAACGAATGGGGGATGTTGAAAAGCTTTTTTTTTTTCAAATCTGTGGTAAAATTTTCGTCAAGTAAAAAAAGTAAATCTGTGTTTATTATAAAGACTTTAGATTTTTTTGTTGGTTTGAAAATACTAAACATATTATTTTATAAATAGCCATAGAAACTTTACAGTCGAATTACTGCGCCAATTCTTCAATTGAAAGTGACTTTTTTTATCTATGGAAGACATATTTTCAAGTTCTATATATTTTTATCTATCGAATATATATTTTTATGTAAAAAATATTTTCAACAATATATATTTTATCTATCAAATACATATTTTGATGTAATACATATTTTCAACAATGTGTATTTTATCTATCATATACATATCATGATTGTATGGAAGTATATTTTTACAAATACAAAACGTTTATTTATTTAAGAGAACTGAAGAACAAACATTATATCATATATTGTTTATAGTTAAGGCATTAACATTTTGGAGATTTAAATACATTGTAATTTGTTCTTATCAAACACTATTTATTCCACTTTTTGTAACGGTATAACCCTACCGATTTCAAGGTTTTCACCTCATCATCAGGAGAGCACAAATAAAACTCTGAATTGAAACCGAGTCTTGTTTGTGCTCCCCCGAGGAGGTAAAACTCTTGAAACCGGTACCGTTTCAGTTTCGATCTTGGATGATTCCCAATAAAACCTCCCGATATATAAAAGAGACTGGTAACAATACTCACACGTACCGAGTACGTGCATTGTTTTTGCCAACAAGTGCAATAACGAACCGCGAGTTCAATGATTACTACAGTGGTTCTTAACCCTGAATGCATTTTTGTCTACCAGCTATACTCTTTACATATTTGAATTGCCAATTTAGATGTAATGAAGGGTGCCATACGAAACATAAAGAATATCAGAGGACTGAGAACATTAAAACATTAAAAAAACTTCTAAATAAGACAAATATATTTGAAATATCCTTAAAACGAATCAGATACGACCTTAAAATGATTTGCTTTTTTATTCATACTCAAAATATTACTAGGACGGAGACTTCAAAGACGTAAATCTACAGACGTGTTCTGAAGATTCCCTGGATGGATCAAGTTACAAATGTGAAAAAAAATTTCCGTATGAATAATGACCAAGAACTGCTTAAAACTGTGAAGGTTCGCAAGGTATAGTATCCAAGTTACATGATGAGAAGACTTACTACACCACACCTGATTATCAATAGAAAATTAAATGACAGATGCGACAGAGGAAGACGCCGGATATATGATTAATTTAAGTGTCCCTTCGCGCTCTCTTAGAAACCCGACTTGTCCAGCTTAGCTACATTTAAGAATAACAGACTTCTTCTATAACCTGTTTACATGCTTGCTGGAGTACGTGCTGGAGTACTCCACCATGCTGGAGTACTCCACCATGCATCCACTGCAATATTGCATACAAGAGTGAGAAACATAAATAATTTAATGATCCTAAAAACTTGTGTATGGTCATATCCCAACACAGCCAAGTTTGTTTTCGCAGGCGTTCTATGAACACCCAGAACCCTGTCGAAGGCTTACGGATTACGCCTAATTTTCAGTATTTTCCCTTTATCTCCTGATCTCACCTGTTTTACCGTTCTCTTATCTCTCTTCCCTGCTGTAGACAGCTTACTTATTTGTGGTAAAACAAGTCCGTTGCAGGATTAACCGTCTCGAGTATATTTCATAGCAAGCTCAACCACAAGAATTAGGAAATCACAAATGTCTTATTTTCAACGGTATCTCCATTTATCTCTTCTTTATTTTGGTTCTGCTTGGAAAATTTATCATATGTTATTATTTAGATATACTGGATTAATAAGTTAAGTCAAGTAAAATATATATGTCAAAAACAATTCATATAAGTCATGCTTATTAAATTCGGTGTAAAAGTTTTTCCTTCGATTCCCATAAGATGTCACCTCGAATCTTTCGATTATCATAAGTCGACATATAACATTTTACGATTTTTTTTATAAATGCATTAAATTTATCGGTTTTTATACTTTAAGGCGTTGTGTGCTCTTTATGACAGAGGGGTGGCATAAGTATAATTACGTTAGCAATCTTGAGTTGGTTTGGTCATATAGTCAGAATGCTGTATGAAAGACTTACGAAGTAAATATATATGTTTGCTATTAATGGAGAGCGAGGTAGAGGAAGACATAAAAGTAAAAATAGGTGACTGGAGAAGTTTTATTTTAGGGAAAGTTAAGAAATATGAGAAAAAAGAGAGCATGAACTAAGATATGTATGCATGTGGATGAATCGAAAGTCGTGTTCATAAATAAAACAGCATGGCGATCTACTTTCTCTCTGCCTACTCCAAAAGGGATATTGCGTGATGGTTTGCATGTATGTAAAAGTAAAAGTAAAATGTATTGGTCAAATATTTTGAAAATAACTATGAATGAGTTGTTTTATGACTTCGTTATAAAAAAAGAAAATATTAATAGTGTTTATTGATCATGATAAAGTATTCATTCGCTCCTTCAAGGCTTGGGGCAACTCATTCCAGTATTTGCTGGCTGAGTATGAGAAAGATCCCTTGAATAGTGTTAGATTATGGTTTGGGATAAGTAAAAGAGTCTCTCTGCTTCTAGTTTCGTAGCCGTGAAAGTTTCTAGCCCAATTAAGTTTTTCGAAGAGATAAAGTTGCATTTTTGTACTGGTAATTTTATGCATGAGTACACTTAAGTGAAGAAACCGTCTTTGTTTCATGTGAATAATTTTAAAAGCTCTCAAAAAAGGGGTGATGTGTCCTCACGGGGAATGTTAAAACAATACCTACATCAAATATAACTATGAATGAGTTGTTTTATGACTTCGTTATAAAAAAATTAAATATTTATAGTGTTTATTGATCATGATAAAGTAAACGGTAAAGTTTATTGGGACAACAAACATAAACAACAAAGTTCCCCACAGATACGAGATGTCATCTCATAGCAATCGAAAGAAAAACTTTTACACTGAATTTAATAAGCATTATTTATATGAATTGTTTTTGACATATAGATTTTACTGGATTTAACACGTTAATCCAGTTTATCTAAATAGTACGATAAATTTTCCAAGCGGAACCGAAATAAAGAAGAGATAAATGAAAATAGCGCTTAAGATAACACACTTGTGATTTTCTAATTCTTATGGTTGAGCTCGCTGTGAAATAGACTCGAGACGGTTAATCCTGCCACGGACTTGTTTTACCCCAAATAATTAAGCTGTCTACAGCAGCCTCCCCGTTCCATACCTGAGAGGAGAGAACAGGAAAACAGGCGAGATCAGGAGAGAAAGGGAAAATACTGAAAATCAGGTTTCAGTGAGACGTAAGGGAATATTAGGCACGTCTGTTTCAGAAGAGTCGCAGACATCGTGAATAAATTTTGAATTTTATAGTAATAAATGTGTCTATTTGTGCTTTGATATGAATTAACAAAATGCAACATTATCGGAAGTATCCGGAAACCGATTAACACAGAAGAAATTATTTTTTTACAGTTCCGGACGACTTACATAGTCTAATTGTTAAGACAAATGTTTTCCAAGCCGAAGGTTGCGGCATCAACTCCTATTGGAACCCATTTTTTGATAAAAGGCTTAAGTTTGATTTCACACAATAATTCAGACAACGTTTTTACTGACCTAATCAATTTTTGCAATGTTTATGTATTAAGTGCTTCAGTCTTTTTTGGAGGCAAAATTTTTAAAATATAAATAGTATTTATTTACATTTATAGTGCGTAATTTATCTTTACTTGTTTTTATTTTTAATTATAATTTAAAAAAAACTAATTTGTAACAAATGTTCACACTTTTACCTTTTTGTAACGATCAACACCCAAGATATGATTTCTTATACCCCTCCTAAACCGAAAAAAAAATATTTCTTAGTAAACATAGAAATAAAAAAAAACAGATGCGTGAGACTCTCGCGCGGTAGAAGTGAAACTTCTTAGCTCCTAGGAAAAGTTAATGGTTTTATGCATTGCTTTTTTCCATTTGTTAACGATTTTTTTTGTTTTAGGATTATGAAATGGTTATGTGGAATTTATCCAAGAAAGTATCTCTTAATTAAATAAAAAAAATGGTTATTTTTTATTTTTAATAATAAATAATAATAATTTTATTAATAATATAATTATATTAAAATAATGTTAATTATTTTTAATAATAAATCATTATTAATAATAATATATAATAATTTAAAAATAATTTAATACACCGTTTCACTTTTCGTGACGTTCCGGCGAATTCGCCCTACCACGCCTATCGAAGTTTCACTTCAAAAATATAATTCTTATTATACTGTTTGTTTGTATTTGAGGTCTTAGGAGAATATGAATGTTTTATTTTTGTTTTTTTACAGACTTCTAGGCATTGTCAAATAATGCTACCTGCGATTTTTGCCAGAAATTTATGTTGTCTCAAAAAAGAAAAAAATATTTTCAATGTACGAGTAAAAAGAAAAAAAACTTGCTGTAATAAAGACTGTTCACCGTTTTTTCTTTATGGATTCACATGAAAATTGCTATAAAACAACTTAAGAAATTTTGTGAAAAATTATTCAAATCTTATTAGTCAAATAATTCATTGTGAAGCTGAAAGGGCTCCAAAATTTGTGTCACTCAAATTTTAAAGTTTTGTGGCACGTTTGGTCGTTTTGATGAATATGCATATGCGTCCTAACGAGACATTTTGAATGTTGCTTTATAAATACACTTAATTTTGTTTCTAAGGCTACATATTAAACGATGAAGCAATTAATCTTTTATTGCCATTATCTCAATAACATGTTTTCAGGATTAATTAATAGCCATAATTTTTTTTAACATATGTATCTATTTAAATTGTGGAATAATTTTATTATAATGTTAGTTAAAAAAAAAACATGAATAAGTCTCAGTATGAAGCCTAGTATGTTAAATGAATCATTAAAAGTGTTATCAATATGTTTTATTCATAAATATTTCTTGTTTTATATACAATATATAGATTTGAAGTCTCTTTCAAACAATGTTTAAAGCTTTGTTTAAGTAGCTTGAAGACTTTTTAAAATAATGTGTAGTATTTTAATGTAATATATAGCGTTATACATTTTCCTTGTATGTTATTTAATCTGGGGTGTTAATTCCGTATTGAAACCTGTTCCAACCAACCAGAAAAGCGTTTGACAGACCTTAAATGAAAACCATAAAAGCGCATTTTTTAAAAATAAAATGCGAACTAGCGTACAAGGTCAGTACGTTGAGAAGTGTCGACGCGACAACACGTTTCGTGAAAAATGTCAATCCAATCTCCCGCCAAGTGCGAAATAAATAATGCTGGGCAAGAGTTTTTGAGGCGCTGCAAACTCCATGGAGATGTATTTCTCCGCTCCATCGTTACTGGAGATGAAACTTGGGTTAGCACACTACACGCCTGAAACCAAAAGGCAGTCTCAACAGTGGCGTCACACCTCTTCACCCTCGGCACAAAAAGTTCAAAACCACAATTTCAGCCAAGAAAATCGTGGTCAAAATCAAAATATGCCTCGTAAATCGAACTCATAAAATCCAGATTGGAAGACAAGCAGTCGAACATATCCAGAAGATTGCAGCTTAGAAAATTTCATAAATAAACAGTATTACGTCGTTTTCTTGCTGAGGTAGACAGAGAGAATAAAGCGTCAGACTTTTCTATTTTAACACACATCATTCGCCACTTCCACATCCATACAACTTTTCAAACACTTCCTTCAACTTCTTACTTTTTCTATTTTTTCTTTCATAACATCATTCATTTGGTCAAATCATATAATTTGATTAGTCTTTCTCTACCACGAGTTCCACTAACAATTCTACGATATATTGGTTTTTTCTTCATTCATTCATTCCACGTGCTTTAACCCTCTCAGATTGTTCCTCTTCTTCTTACTCAACACATTAACCCCTTACCACTTCACTCCGTATTCTGCCATACTTTGACGCACCACGTATTCTTTTAACTGCACGCATTTTTACTACATTTATTCGTCTCTTTTCAGTCTTTTTTCATATCAACACTTTGTTTCCAACTTAAATACTGTTGTAGACTATAATTTTAGCAGCTTTTGAGCTTTTTATTTTTATTATATATGTTTAATGCCCCACTGACTTTGTTTCATATCGCTACACGCCATTTGATTTTCCTCATAACTTGTTCATTATCTGAAAAAAATAACAGAAATATTCAATTTGCTCTAAGCTTTGATAACTTGCCCATATATCGCGTCTACTTTTTCTTTCACGTTTTTCTATCAACACGAATTTATATTTCGCAACATTTATACTCAGATTTTTTTTATATCTCTTATACAATTTACTTTTCAGACTCTGGAATGCACCGTG
Source organism: Odontocerum albicorne (assembly GCA_949825065.1). NCBI lineage: Eukaryota > Metazoa > Arthropoda > Insecta > Trichoptera > Odontoceridae > Odontocerum > Odontocerum albicorne. The sequence continues at coordinate 1,353,778 of OX463842.1, read as the reverse complement.
ATTCGTCGATAGCATTACCATGCCATCCGCACATATATCCATTCGACATTTGTATGCCACATGCATCTATGTACATTTTAAACAGCTTGAATGATATAACGCATTCGTACTTTGCACCTTTTGAAATATTTAACTACTCAGTTACGGAAAGGTTAACATTAATATATGTTTTTTTTATTTTTAGCACATAATGACGTTATAATACCACATGGTAATTCACTTAAAAAATTTCGGTTTGAAATTATTCGATGCAATCGCGACTCAAATTTAAAGAACAACTGTGGCACCCCATTACAGCTGAGTTGCTCTGATTAGCTGAGCCGAAATGATTTTAATTACGCACCAAAGTGAGCGAAGTTTTGACGCATTGTCTGCAATCCTGAGCTATTGCCGCGAGGTAGGGCCAGGGACGGAGCTTGCGTCATATAAATGTTTAAAAAATATATATCAATTTGTCATCACGTAATTTGTTTAATGACACACTAAATATATAATTTTACACTTAAAATAATTGTACGACCCTTCTGTTGTCGAGGCTTTAACCTCATTGTCAGAAGAGCACTAATGTCATTACATTATCTTAAGTGGTAGAAAACTATAAACAATGTCTATAAGTCTTATTATTGTTAACGCTTCAACATTAATAATAATAATAATTAAAGGAAAATATATATAACGTCGTTTAGAAAGCAAACTCTCCTCAAGGCGTTCTAGCACAGGGTCTAAAACCACTCATAATTTTTGATAAGACCTCCGATAAAGCTTTTTTTTTGTCTTTAAGTGATTCCTGAAGTGGCGCCAAGCCCATATCTCTGGCACTAGGAGGCAGCCCATTCCACATCACAGAACTAGCAACGGCAAAAGCTCTATCGTAATACTATATTGATTTGGAACAACTGATGTATTAGATGAGAAAGAAATCGATCTTAATAATTTACTTTTCTCCGAAGAAACATCCCTCAGACACAGTTTCGAAAGATACAATGGAAACATCCCATTGAAGAACTTGAATACAAAGAGATAACGTTATACTGATTAGAAGCGGACTAATATAAAAACATTTATGACTACAATATAAGCCTAGGCTTATATTATAACTTCTAGAAGTTACATTGAAAACAAACTGGAATCTGCGAATGCATAAATAGGGAAAAAGAGAAATCGTGATGTATTGTGAAGTTGTCATAGTGTATCTAGGTTGAATAATCCAGTATCCCGAGGCAAACGTGCCACCTGTCATTACCTGTGCCCTTTCCAGTTTCTGTATCTGCTTATCTGCCACAACACTGTTTAAGATAATATTTACTACCTCAAAATAGCCGGAAGCTTTTAAATGAGCAAAAGAGGTAACCAGAAGTTATGTTGCTTATTAGAAATAATTGTGCTTTTAAATTTGAACTGTCAGGCTATTTTCGGTTTTCAATCTTATATGTTAAGGGTTCTTTTTAGTATCTTCATAGTTATCTGTTCAAAGAAGTCCAGCAACAAGGAAAGTTCAATATTACAGCAGTCATCTCCTTCTGGGTCTATGGAATACAATATATTAGGAGTGGTCGATACGCTTGAAATAGAATGAGATGCTCATTAATAATTCATAAGAATATGAAGAATTTACTGAAAACATTATTTCTATAAGAATTTAAACAGTTATTAAATAAATATTATTTTAACAATTGAAGATGGGTGTTATTTTTAGACAATTTTTCATTTCAATTTATTGTTGTAGGGCAACTAAAAACTGATTTGTGACAAAAATTCCTTGTAGCGAAATTTGAACGGTCATTATAACAGTGTCAACTTGAGAAGTAATTCAGTTATACAGTTTGCCTCTGTCTATTTTTTAGCATTTTTAGTCATTCACAACTAGCCTTTAATTTTTGGACAAATAATTTAAATCCGCGAGAAAGCTTAATTTTTTATTTATCATTGTTTAAATATTTTTTTTATTTATTAACAAAATAAACGACGCTTAAGTGCATTTATAAAACAATCATTCATAATGATATGAACAAAAATAACGTATAAACTTTGAACAAAATAACTTACAATTCAGAATACGTATTATGTATTTCAAAATATGATGTATAGACATGCAAAGTACAACATGAAAAGAGAAATAAAACTCGTCAAATATAATTTATCAATTTCAATCAATAATACTACAATATATTAGCAGAAAGCGAAGCAATATTAGCAGAAATCGAAGATGATCTTCAGAGAATGCTTTACAAATTACACCTTGCTTCTAAGAAATACAATATGACGATTTCTGTCAATAAAACAAAGTGCTTAACAATAACAAAAGAGCCCCTCAGATGCAAACTGATCATCGATAACGTACCCATCGAGCAAGTCATGCGATTCACTTACCTAGATGTGTAGAGATCTCCAGCAACAGTGACCTATATGGTATAGTGAAGTACGAGCACAAACTAATAAAGCGACAGCTTTGTTTGGCTGCCTGCGGGACACTATATGGATAAACAAACACATGCTAACCGAAAGTAAGGTCAGGATATATAAGAGATGCGACCGCCCCATCATGATATATGGGATAAAAGTGAGAGCCGATACCAACAGGACAAAAAACCTTCTCAGAGTGGCAGAAATGAGAATCCTACGCTCCATCGCAGGCAGAACTTTTAGGGATTGGATCAGAAATGAGACGATAAGGTCTGTCTGTGGTGTTGAAAACATAGTAAGGTGGGGAATAAGTAGAAGGCGCTTCTAGAGGGATCATGTGGACCGCATGGCGGATATAAGACTGGCAAGAATCGCTAAGACTGAAAACCCTTACAGCAGGAGAATACCAGGAAGGCCGCCAAAAAGGTGAAAGGACAGCTGGACTTCATCATCCCAGGACAGCCCACTGTCACAAACAAGACGACGATACAACCTTAACCAAGAGGAAGAAGAAGAATCAATAATACAAGACTTATAATTTAAAAAAATTTTAAACTAACAAAACAAAATTCTCCAAGGGATAATACAAAGCTCATTGCTAAACAATAATACGAGTAGACATAAAATGGAATAACCAGTCAAGGTCTAAGATTTAGGAAATGTTGCAAATATGCCCTCTTGAATTTAACATTTACATTCAAACAACCACCAAATTAAATACGGAGTAAACCACATATAATAAATATTTAATTTTCTCTTAGATTAAAACAGTTCAAAGTTGAAAATTTGAAAATTATAAAAACATTTTTAATGGAATCGAAGTGAAATGATTTGAATAATATTCCGGGCCTGAACTTCAGGGTCGGGTGTCACAAGTCAGGCTCAGGCCAAGGTGTCTGGGTAAGGAGATTTGTTATATATTAGCCACATATCCAGCGAGGGAGCGGGGTTGCCACTTGCCACTCTTCTCGGAGCTGGAGGAGGGTGCGCACTGCTGGTATTATAACAGATGTGGGTAAGAAGGGGGGGCTCTTGAAGAGTAAAATATAATAGGGACTATCGTGCCATCTGTTATCCTACCGGAAAACTTTTATTCCTTAACTTTTCACATGCGTTTCATGAATGCACTGATCAATATTTACACACTGACCAATATTTACACACTGAACAAAATTTACCACTAATCAATAATTACGCACTGATTAATATTTACGCAATGATCAACATTTACACATTGATCAATATTTATGCACTGATCAATATTTACGCACTGTTCATCATTTACGCACTGATCAATATTTACGCACTGATCAATATTTACCCACTGATCAATATTTACGCACTGATCAATAACTACGCACTAATCAATATTTACGCACTGTTCAATATTTACTCACTGATCAATATTTACGGACTGATCAATATTAACGCACTGATCAACATTTACACATTGATCAATATTTATGCACTGATCAATATTTACCCACTGATAAATATTTACGCACTGATCAATATTTACCCATTGATCAATAATTACGCACTGATCAATATTAACGCACTGATCAACATTTACACATTGATCAATATTTACGCACTGATCAATATTTACGCACTGTTCATCATTTACACACTGATCAATATTTACGCACTGTTCAATATTTACCCACTGATCAATATTTACGCACTGATCAATAATTACGCACTGATCAACATTTACGCACTGATCAATATTTACGCACTGATCAATAAAAACGCACTGATCAACATTTACACACTGATCAATATTAACGCACTTATCAATATTTACGCACTGATCAATATTTACGCACTGATCAATATTTAAGCACTATCAGGTAAATCGAATATCTATCATACATATAGTAATATATGGTATTTGATGTACCAAATGGTGATTATATTAGACTGGTGCCATGTTACTATGAACCAACCATATCAAAAGTGTATGTGGTGTATTTAAGAAAATATTTTAATTTTAATAAAACAATTCAAATATATTTTACTTATATTTTTTTAGAATCCGAGAATAATAATGCAGTGGAAGGTTACCTTCGAATTTTAAGAAATTTTGTATAAAATATTGTATTCAATCTATTTAAATTTAACTTTTCCGTAAATATACCACGCGCACACTTTTATGTGAGTTCTCCATAGTCACATGACAACAGTTGATACAAGCTCTGCTGTTAAAAAAACGAGATTATTCCACCTGAAAAGACCCTCGGAAAAGGGGATAGTTGTTAGTGAATATCAAAGTAATTTGTTGTAAAGCATTTTTCTATGGAATTCCACAAATTTAAAATCGAAATCTTTTATGAAAAATTCTACTTCGTGAAAAGGGGGCATACAATTAATTATCGTAAAAATTGTCGAGTTGTTAAAACGTTTTTTTTTAATTCCAGTATTTAAATACTTTATTTACCTCCCATAAAAAAATTAGGTTAACACTTGCCACCCTGTGATGGACAGCGAGTGGCCAGGACTTCTATTTTATTTGATCATTCGACGTTTTAACACATAATAAAATGATTTTTATAGCTAATTACACAAAATAACCTAGCGGATTTTGCATAATTTTAATTAAAAATATTAATTTTTCACTGGACGCTTAGCGTCCAGCACCGTGGTTGGGGGATTTTTTTTGCACAGTAAGGCAAGTGTTAAAGCGCGAGTTATTATTTTTTATTTCTCTTTTATGAATACGTCAAACAAGCTAAGTGGATTATTAAGAAATAGCGTTTTAAAAATACATTTCCGGCATTTAGATTCAGGGGGAATAAAGTGATGCAAGTAAATATTCTGGATGTTACTTACCTAATCTGTGTATCGATCAGGTATCCTGCACCAGACTCCAGCCACCAGTCAACTGCCGGCATTCTGAGCTGAAACATAAAAAGTGAAAATAAACACTGAAAAGGTTGTTGCAGTCTTAATACAGCCTCGTCGGTCCGGAAATGGGATGTCACGCTTCAAAAGTTTTTGAAATATCTTTTTTTTTTTTCTTTAATAAAATATATATATATTTAAAAAAAATTATTTTTTATTTTTATTTTTTTTTTCTTTAATAAAATATATATATATTTAAAAAAAAAAATGTTACACAACCAATACAAGTGCACGTCTATATTATTTTAAAGATGTTTTCAGATAAAACACTCAACCCCTTATATTAATACTACTGAGTTTAATTTTAACAATCAATCGAGATAATTGTATAGTATTACACACCCCTGGTTTATTGGGGGTAGGACAAATTACAGATAATAAAACTAAATCCAACGATTACAGTTAGTCCACTTGAAAATATTGTCTATGTCTCTCTATTTTTTTTATTTATTATGTAAACGTATGATATATACCTTTGTTATGTAGAATAAAACAAATTAAATATAATACATTGTAATTTATTTTATCAAACACCGTTTATTCCTCTCTATAAAATGGTATAACCCTACCGGTTTCCAGGGTTTCGCTTCATAATCAGTGAAGTACAAACAATACTAAATTATGTTTAAACTGGTACCGATATACACGCTTCTAACGGTAAACATTTGGGCTGAAGGTTGTGGGTGGAAAGAGGCCGGAAACAACTTCAGCAAGCAGCGGTGAGATCCTGAGAATGTATGTGGTTGCCAGATGTTCATCCCGATGCGCTGACTTGGATATTTCTAGGGCATCTAATTTATCTCCGTTACTACTGATATGCAAAAAATTTGCATCATCGATAGAGAATGAACAATTTGTACAGTGACAATGATTAACCATTTCAGAATAAATTAGAGGCATTGTTATGGCTGATTTGTGTTCACGAAATCTCTTTTCAAAATATCTTCATGTCCTTTCTATATAGAAATGATAATAGTCAACACATAAAAGTTTATACACAACACTGTTTCTATGAAGCGATTAAGAACTGGACGTTTTGTCAAAATGGGTCTATTCCCTAATTCCAAATAAATGTTCCCAGCCAAATAGAGCAGCTCGTCGTGGACGCTGATGCACTACCACGAACGAGGACAAACATATGCAATACAAGTGTGCAACCGACATCAGGAAATCCATCGCCGATTGTCAAGGGGATAAAATCGCGAGGAAATAATGGACCACAGCTTTGTGCATCAAAAAGATTTTGAATGACAATAATTTAGCGTTAACCAAGGCAGACAAAGGTGACTCCATAGTTATATTTCATAGGAAGGATTGTGAGGTCTTCGACTTTTTGAACCACAATAAACTTCAACTTTAAGAAACCAACCCCTTAAATTATCTACAAACTGAAGTTAAATGTGTCCTTAAAAAAATGAATTCCATAATGAATCCAAATTTTAAAAATAACTATGAAATAAATTACAATATCTTTAAATATCCACAATGTTAATGCCTCAACTATAAATAAAATACAATTGATGTAAATCGTATTGTAATGTATTTCGTTTTACATGAAACATTCTGATGTGTTTATCATCCTGTGGCAATTTTTTCCAATCAATCAGAAGAATGTTCAAATGCCTTAAGTCAAAACTTGATTAAAACCGTTTTAAAATAATATGAGTTCCAACGCGAATTAAACACTTAACTCACGAATTGAAATTTTTTTTAGTATATTTTAAAATAATACAATTTTTTTTATAAAAGGTGTAATATGTTTTATAACAATAATTATAATTGTAAAATCAGTAGTGAGTACAACCACATTAAAAAAGGAGCATAATATAAAAAAATTAAACCATTACAATAAAAACACCAACATCGCACACAATACGGGGCCGTTCCAAGGCGGACAACTTAAACTGCAACAAACCAGGCGTCACCCTTTGGTGTGAGAGGCAGATATAGATACAAATAAAAAATCAAATTGCGCACGCTACAAGCAGACTCAAAATATTCTTCCCAACACTCAATATCTCAAGATGCCAATATACAACTTTCAAATAAGTTAAACAAAAAAAATTTAAATACAGACACAGAAGGTCAATTCTTTAACAAACAATCGAAAACATAATAAAATAAGTAAATCAGACATATTATGTAGCTTCACAAACCTCTAAATAAAATACGCTAAATCGACTAAGCGAATGAACTGAAATAGCGTTTTTAAAAGACATTTCCGGAAATTGGATTCAGGAGGGATGAAAAGGCGCAGGCAAATAATACTGAAAAGTCCTATTAATTAATGCTTGAAATTAAAAAGTTCTGCAATGTATGAGTTACTTTAAATTAAATATTGTTTAAGGGCCTTGTCCATTAGAAAGTTTATTGACGAAAAGCTAAATGAATACGTTCACTAGATTTTTATGTAAGGAACATGAAATTCAATATATTTGAGAGTCACAGAGATTGCAACAGGGGGAAGAACAAGATTAACTAGAAATAAGTAGACATTTAAATACGAGTAAATAACGAAATTAAAACTAAGTAAGTTGGCAATAAATTTTCGCGTAGAAAAGAAAATGAAAGACAAATATATAAGTTAGCAATGATGTATTTTAAAATAACAATATTAAAACTAAATACTCGTATGTTAGCATTCAAGTACATGTAGAGAAGGAGAAATTGAAAATACTAAGTACTAGGGAAAGATAGAAATATAGGATAAGATGCTTATTTGTGTGGTAAATATTATTCAGTTTGAATCTACAAAAATATCTTTAATTTTTATTTGTATATGAAAAAAAAAATACTTGAGAAACGTCATCAATTTGTTATAAAACGAAACAAAATCGAAAGAACGAGTTTTTTTATGAACCTGAATCTATTATATAATTTGCCTAACACCGTAACAACGAAAATAAAACAAAACATACTATGATGGGGAGGGTAAAATGAAACAAAACATACATGCAGGACTATTGTAATACGTAAGTATTCCATCTTTGAATTTTCTTGACGTATTTAGTGCAAAAAGTTAGTAACATTTGGTGCGGCCATTTACTTAATTTTTTTATGCTTAGACACACATTGACAGGAAAAGAGCGTGTTGCAGCAAAACGAAGAAAAATAGAGCAATTGTGGGCAAACTATAAACACAGAACAAAGACAATTTCTTGATGAGGATCGAAAATCACAGATTTTCAAAGATCGGCGAAACGTAATTAAGAGACGCCAGCAAACTAAGGCAAGTTATATGCAGCAACGGTAAAGTAGACACGATACAGTCTGAATGGAACATTTTGAAGACTCATTTGTCACATAATTTACTTGTGGGAATATGGATGTTTATTGTAATTAATCCTACCTCGTAAGGGGTATGAAATGATAGGATAGAATGTTAATAGGTGTAACAAAAAATCAAGTATTTAGTCATTGTTTTCGCACATCCTGGAAGGGAATTTTTAGCTAGTTTAATAAACAAGTGACCTTAAATCATAATGTTTTTCAACGCTCTATCTAGAGATAAGACCACTATAACATACTTCTACTCAAAGGTTTCAAATTCGATTCACAATGGTACAAACAAGGGGTCCCAGTCTGGTAAAAAAAAAATGTCTTTGACCAATACTCGCTAGCTGTAGACATGTGTGAGTGTCGTAACCTGTATATTGCTGTAGTATTCTCAGTACTGTGAGTAATATCATCAAAAGATGTTGATAAAATATATAAAACTCGGGCAAAAATGAATAGTATTGGATTTATGGTGACGATTATAATATTGCGTTTCTCATTATCTCAAAACAGGTTATTTGGAGTTGTCTGAGTAATGAACTGGACGATCGATATGTGTACTCACGTGGTTCTTAACCAAAATAGTCGAGAATTGAGATCGTATACACTATTGTCTTGCGGCCATGTATTTTGATACCTGCACCATATATTTTGATACATTAAAATTCTAATATAATCTTTACAATATAATTTATTCGAATAGCAGGTTAATATTTTACAATGAAGTATTCAAAGCATGCAACAATCTAAGGTACCATCCATATTCCGGCAATTCTGGCTTCCTGCCATAATACCTGAGGGTCAATTACCGAGTCTGGTGTCACGAAGGGGGTCGTGGGATCCCTCCGATTTTGGTTTCAGAATTGATTATCGTTGCACTTAAATTGTTGCACTATTTCGTGACTTGCCTACAATAAACGACATCGTGATTTCAGTTATCTATTATTTGCAATGTTAAACGAGTTGCAGATACATTTAACTAGTTTTATGGATTGAATGGGTGAATATTGTTTTTTTGTAGAGCTAAATTCATACTTAAGACCATTATCATTTAACAAAAATATATCCGTTTCACGTCACATTCACGTTAAAAAATGTTGTAAATATATATACGAGAGTCATCCAGAAAATAAGGTTAAAACATTTATGTAGGATCGAAAAATGCTTGTATTTAATTGAAATTCACAGGATACTTTACAAGTATTTTAAACTATTTTTCAACGAAATTGCCGTCGAGATCGAGACATTTTTGTAGTCGGGGCACTAGCTTTTGTATGCCAGTACCATAAACCTCCGCCGCCAGCTCTTTCAGCCACTTCTTCACAGCTTCCTCGACCTTCTGATCGTTAGAAAATTGTTAGGGTGTAGTGACACACCCACGTCTCATCCACCGTCACGATAGAGTCCAGAAAAGCTTCTCCCTTCTGTGGAAAACGATCCAAAAATTCCCGCGCTGCGGTCACGCGATTTTGACGGTGCTCCGGTGTGAGCATTCTGGGCAACCATCTTGCACACAACTTCTTGTAACCAAGTTTTTCCGACACAATATTACCAAGGAGACTTTGAGAAATGTCAGGAAATTCTTCGTGAAAGTCGTCAAGCGTCACACGGTGGTCATTTTGCAGTTGTTCTTCAATTTTTTGCACAAATTCGCCAGAAATCACTGCCTTGCCTCGTCTTGAGCATCAGTACGGCCTTCTCTGAACAACCTAACCCACTTCGTGACATGTTGTCGACTCATCACATCACTATTATAAACTTCCACGAGCTTCCGATGGATATTCGCGGTGGTATTGTTCTGCAAAGTCAAAAAACTGATGACCGCGTGGGTCTCGCACGGACGAGAGCTGGCGGGAGCGCGCGACGTCCTCTCCATCGGAAGAATTTACTGTGACTGAACAAAATGGCCGACAAACACGCGGAATCAAACAAACTGACCGTTAGGATACCTCCTATTTGCCAGGTGCACCAATTTTGAAACAAAAAATTTACCCCGGCCTCAGGAGCCCTTGTAACCTTAGTTTCTGGATAACCCTCGTACATAACATATGTTATACTTAGAATTATAAATGCTTTGATTCATATTATTTTTTTAAATAAAAAAAAGTAGATATGACCAATATCATATGATAATTTCTATCCATGAATCTTTTTTTCTAAAATATGCGGGAAACACGAAATATAAGTAATATAAGTTTACATACATACAATAACATAAGAAATATAAGTTTTATACAATTAATTTAATTTTAATTTAATAAAGTAATCTATAGTACAAACATTTGCAAAATGGTGTGTACTAATTTATTTCTTATTAACTAATTTTATCTAAATAGTATAACTATCATCTAACGTAATTTAAATTTCCTACTTCTTAAAAATATTTAACACCTACATTCTAACTTACAACTAGATAACAAATCTTACAACTAATCAATTAGTAACATACGTACATGTCCACTCAATCACTAAGACCTTGGTCCTCTCAGCTAATACTGTAGGTGAACTAGTCAGGCAACAGATAATGCTTCGGAAATCTGTGCTTATAACGGAAAGGAAGGTTGAACTACTCTTGTTAGCCCCAAGGACAACGATTAGAGGATTTCTGTGGTTCTGTTGGCTTTTATGGAACTTTATGGTGGAAGCGAGGATGTGATGCAGGACGATTTCTTCACGCTGTTCGAATTGAAATCGGAAGATGCCTTCAATGCTTTGTTCTGCACTTGTTGATGCTTCAGGTGATCCGTGTCGCTCATACTACTCCAAACGGGTGCAGTATAGGCCAAGATGGGACGATTAAAAAAATATATACAGATCATAAAAAAAATATACATTCAGAGAAACTTGTGAGCTAGGAGTCCTATTTTCAATTTCAACGAAACTAGGATTCGAACCGGAAAAATATAAAACACAAATCAATAGAAATAGCCCGTAGGCTCGAAGTTATAGACAATATAGGCTTGTAGTGGTTACCGTTTCGAGTAGTGTAGATACTGCCCGTGCGGCGTGTACTCGTATAGCAAATGGCATATATAAACAGCGGCAGCGCCCATATTCCGGGGAACAAATTGAAAATCTGCGCGCACTTATTTGAACTGTATGTACCAATGCATACAATATTGCTAATCTCAGTGGCGTTCTATACCACTACACTACGCGTTATTAAAGAAGTTGGAAAAATATTTGCACATTCCCCATGCTATTGGCTGGAGCAAAAACTGTATTCGGATATTTCAAAAGTATTAAAAAAAACGGACTTAAAATAAATCTTATTTTTTTTTAATTATATTTCATAAAGATAAAATCGGCAGTTTACTGATCTACGGAGATTTCTTCCGACCAACAAAATAGTAAATCTTTGTAACATATTATATCAATCTGTTCTTCTTCTGCTTTTGGACCTCACACGCAGTTTGTCTTCTCCAATCATATCCCATCGTTAGGTTGTGTAGTTTCTGCACGCCTTCAGAGAATGCAACTGTGTACGATGTGGTCCATGATCTTGATTTCTCCACACTCACAGAAAAATTACTCACTATGCCTTACTTGTGTATATTATATGCAGTGTGGCCCACACAGCATCTGATCAATTTTAGAGTACACCACTCCTACCGAGGTAGGGAAAATCTAGGCAACCCCATCGTTGAGTCAGACACAAGATGCCTGTTTTTAAAGTCACACTCCCTTCAATGGGATGACCGTTCAACGGCGATTAACTTGTTTCCTGTAGGCTTTAAATTCTTTCAGATTGAACTACGAGAAACAAGATGGAGTGGTGCTGGTTTTCTTTTTTCCGTGCAGACAGTTGGTTGATTTGCATCACAAAATATAAATAAAAATACAAAAAAAATCATGTAAGCATAAAATAACTATCGAAAAGTCTCCACAAACTTTTGATCCTTGAAACTACAACAATACCAGATGAATGGGGGGGGGGGGGGGGGGCAGTGTAACGATTCCCATCTTCAAAAAAGGACAAAAATCTGATCCTGGTAACTATAGAAGAATATCTCTTTTAAGCGCATTTCTCAAGCTCTTCACCAACATCCTAAGAGTAAAATTAGAACAACAAGGATTCCGAAGAAACAGATCTACTACAGATGCTATATTCATACTGGGGCAAATTAAAGAAAAGTCTTTGGAATACAGCAAGACTGCTTACCTTCCTTTTATCAATCTGACCAAGGCCTTTGATAGAATCTAACTGGAAGACGTAATAAGCATTTTGCTCGAAAGGAACGTGTCGCCCTCCATCGCCAAAACCATTAGAGACATAAACCTGAATAGCTCCACAAGAATTCGCGTAGACGGAGAACTCTCTAACGACGTTCCCACTCCAACCGGAGTAATATAAGGACATAGTTTAAGCCCATTTCTCTTTAACTTGGTTATGGATAAAATTATAGAAGAAGTTGCCGACCTTAACCTGGGATACAAGAAAGGCGACCATATGCTAAACATCATACGCTATGCTTACGATGCCACCATCATAGCCGAATCAGAGGAAGACCTGCAAGAAATGCTAAATTGATTCTACACTGCTTCCAAAAAATACAACATGTCTATCTCCATCAGCAAGACTAAATGCATGGCTCTAGTCAGAGAGCAAGTTGCGCGTAGTGTGGTGATCAACGACACACCAATTGAGCAAGTTACAAAATTTAAATACTTGGGTGCTAGCATGATATGCAATAATGACCTCTATGGCGAAGTACTTGACCAATCACAAAATGCCAAAACTATTTCCAGATGTTTAAAGAACATTATCTGGAAAAGCAAGGTGAGGATATATAGTACAAGACCTGTGTCCGCTCCATAATGACATACAGCATAGAGTCCAGAGCCGATACTGTCAGAATCAAAAATCTCCTTCGAACCAGCGAAATGAAGGTATTCAGGAGTATCGCTGGCAAAACCCTTCGTGATAAGAGTACGAAACACAGAAATCCGAAGGATGTGCGAAGTTGAAGATATTGTTAGATGGGAACGATAGAAAAGAAGGTTCTGGAACGAACATGTATCCAGAATGACGGAACTTAAATACACATCTTCAAATTCTTTTGTTTGTAAGTTTCCTTAACTAAGGTTAGTAATAATAATAATAAAAAAAACTTGATTCATATAGCGCCGTTTTCCGCACACTTTCCTCAAGGGTACTCTTACTTGGGACTCCAACCCATTATTATTGAAAGATTAAAAATATTTCAAAGTGAAGTGTAAGGAGAGGAAGGTGGTGACTGCGGCCATAAAATTAGGTACCGTATTAGCCCGACTATAAGGCGAGGTTTTTATTTAAAAAGGCAACACGTAAATAGGGGGGGGGGGAGGGTCACTATATATTCGAGTCACAAACATAGTGGGTAGCAATAAATTCACTACTCGCGATTAGCAAAATGGCAACATTGTAATGAGAGCGTTCAAAAGGCGTCATTGTTTACATATAGCCTGTGCGTAGTCATTTCTGGCAGTTTTTGAGGTGTTTTTTTTTAACTGTGCCTTGTTTTGCATCTTTGCTACATACAAAAATATTATGACTGACCATATTGAAAAACGAGGAGCTCAAAAAAATCCAGGAATACGCTAAAGCTATGATTCCAATTTTAAGGTTATGGTGGTGCGTGCTGCAGAAACAGCCAGTAACTGTGCGGCTGCCAGACAATTCAACGGTACTTCTTTTTAATAAATATTTTTCGTTAAACATTGTGCATTTTACTTTTCACAATATTATTGTATAATGGTGAGGAAAATATTTTTTTCTCCAAAAAGCAGATTAAAAAATAGGGGTCGCCTTATAATCAGGGTCGCCCTATAGTCGGGCCAATACGGTACTTTCTCATATCTGCATATGTTCAGAAAAAAATACTTGGTAGGAAAGCCGTTGAAAACTTACCGAGGGAAGATGAACTATAAAGAACCCTTTGTTGGTCTTCCGGTATGTGATAAAAACACTTCAGGTGTAGTGCAGTATATAATATATAGTGTTCATGTAACATTTAGTTTGAGTAGTGAATTGCAATAAATATGTGTAGTGTTCATATAACGTCATACAGAAGACCATCACACACCACAGGACCAGCAATGGTAAAAGCTCTACAATCATAGTGCCCCGCCCTATTGGATAAATTATGCAATATTGCCTTGTTAAAGTTTTTCTTATTATTTATTTATCTAAAACAAATGTTTTTATTCTTCACAAATATGTTCGATACGCCTTTGATCTAAGACGCTGGTTGTCGTTCATTCAGAGTGGAGGCGATGAAGTTCTAGGGGAAGGAAGGAATGCAGGTCAATCGGGGAGGATCAATTGCCTCGCATTGCTATGTCTTCGAGTACCCACTACCTCCACCCCCGATCCCTTGCCACCTAGCCTCTTGACGTCTCTCCTCCTCGGAACTCTCCAACACAATCATTTTCCAATTTCCATATTTCAAAGCATGCACTGAAAGCACTGTCGATAGGAAATAAATACTTAGAAATATAAAAACTACTGTCTAGGCAATTTTCATATTCTTGAGCCTTATATAAACTACGGAAATAGATTTCAATGCATACGAATTTGGTGTAAATTTATTCAAACTACTTGCTACATAATAAAATAAATTATATAAAATAAAAAAACATGTAAAATAAAAAAATTATGTACTATATGTATTGGATGTTAACATAAGTTGTGTCCGTTTTTTTCCAATTTAAAAATGAGCACCAAAGGTAAAACAAAATGGTCAAAGTTATACGTCATTCGAAAGGAAATTTTCTGCTCTACAAGATAGTGTGTTTGCTTTTACGTTACATATATTATTCTATTTGATTACAAGCCTTCAAAATGGAATGTCAAGTAGACGAAAGTGAGCATTTTCGACACCTCCAGTAGACTTCGATGAGGACCGCTTAAACCATATTATTCATAAAGATACCCTTCAAACCATCGTCGAATTGGCTGAGCAGATGAATTGTAGTCACATTACTGTATACCGCTATTTTAAATCAATGGGAAGAGTCCATAAGTTCGGCGCTTGGGTTCCACACGTTTTGGGTGAAAACAACAAAAATCGACGTTCGACAATTTCTGCTGGTTTGCTCGCGCGTCATCGAGCTACGCATGGCCACAAGCAAAGGTTCCTTTGCCGCATCATTACTGGTGATGAAAAATGGTTTGAAAACGGTAATGAAAATTTTTTGAAGGAGATCTTCATGAATAATATGGTTTAAGCGGTCCTCATCGAAGTCCACTGGTCGTTCGGAACGGTCCATGTCTTTCAGGTCGAAATTACTGTTTTTGAAACGCAAAAACCATCGACAAGCTGTTCTTTCATTCATAGCATCTTTACCGTACATTTTACAAATATCGCGAGCAGCTTTGGCAGCTTTGTTCCCTCGATTGAACGCGAACAGAAGGAGGTGTCGAAAATGCTCACTTTCGTCTACTTGACATTCCATTTTGAAGGCTTGTAATCAAATAAAATAATATATGTAACTTAAAAACAAACACAATATCATGTAGAGCTGAAAATTTTCTTTCGAATGACGTATAGTTTTTACCATTTTGTTTTATTTTTGTTTCTCATTTTTAAATTTGGAAAGAAAACGGACATAACTAATGTTAACACACATACATAAATCATATACACACAAACATATACATATATTCAAAGTCACTTAAATACGTTGATGAGTGCTTTCTAACGCGCTCAATCTTAGAAGAAAATTTACTTTTGATAATATGTTTGGCTTAGAAATCAAACGTTCCACTATCAATAATTTCAAAAAAGTTTTATTCGTATGAAAAATAATTTTCATACTTATATCCAACAAAAGATAAAGGAGAGGTTTTGAATTATTTTCCAAGCACCAAATTTTATTTAAATAAAATGAATTATAAAAAATATATTCAGAATTTGTTGTATTCACAAATATCTACGAAATTGTAATAAAATGCAGTAATTGTGAAACTTAAATCCTAGAAACTGTTGAGGAGATTATTTACTCGGAATCATTGTCTGTTCTCGTAGAAGAATCATATGTCCGAGTCTCCCTCGCCGCCGGTCTGGTTAGGGAGGCCGTCTGTCCTCTCTGCCTCCCCATCCCTAGGCACCGGAAATAAAGGGTGACGGAAATGTGGTCCCTGTCAACTTTCTGAAAACTTTCCTTTCCGGTCCGGAGTTTTTAGGAATTGTATTAAATATCACATTTTGATGAGGAGGTAATACCTGGATGTACTGCAATTTTTTTTAAGAATTCAAAAAAGCTGTAATTAATTTCGTTGCAATATTATTATAGATAATTTGTAAAAAATGGGCCCTGATTGCTTTATGACATTAAAAAAAGTACAGATATTTATGAAAAAGTGTTGATTTTATTTTAAACAAACGCGTTCGTGCGTTGTTTTAGCTGCTAGACGTCATTAGTTCTCAGTTAATATTTTATTAGCAAGAGATGTATATGGCGTACGCAGCTTTAGGAATCACTTAAATATGACCCTTATTTGGAAGTCTTATAAAATTTTATGATTATATAATAATACTATACACATACACTACACCTAAAGCTGAATGTGTTACTAAAACAAATCGGAAGATCGACAAAGGTTTCTTTGCAGTTCGTCTTCTCTAGGTAAAGCTTCTGCGGTTTTCTTACCAAAAATATTTTTCTACATACATATGCGAGAAAGTTTATTTTCTAATGACCGAAGTCACCCCCTTATCCTTAGGCTCAACTTTTATGTTGAATTTTTGATCTATCAATAATAGTGGGTTAAAATCCCGAGCTGAAGTGTTTTTGAGAAGAGTTTGCTCTCTAATCGGCGCTTTATATATTTTCCCTTTTCATTATTAACTTTTCCATTCCTGTGCTAAAAAAATCCGTGCGTTCCGGTCCTGTGTATTCAATACACATGTAGAAATGAGTGATTTAAAATCGGGAAAAGAAGAATATTCACAGCCAATCGCTTAAATTAATGAAGTTTGAATGCAAAAGTGATAATAAACTAAATTTAATTGCTGAAAACATGAAAAAAACATCGGCCGACGTTCACAAAATGGGCAAAGCGACCACCTCAGACGAATGCTCTCGAGCTAATGAAGCGAGCGAACTGAGATTCTATTTATTACTTTCCCATATACCGAAGCAGAGTGAGAATGAGACGTAAATAGCGTCGCTTCTCATCCATAGTGTTTTTTTTAGAATGAAAATATCTACGTCACACACTGACACACGTTTGATTGTATTGGTGAATTTATTCCCGATTTTCACTACATATCTTTGATGTGGCCGATAAATGCTAATTATTATTAATATTTTTTTTTCAATCCATGCGTAACTGTACTACGGAGGAATACCTAAAATCTGAACCCAGTATTTATTATATTTATAGAGATATAAAAGTTTTTAGAAGCAATGTGTACTAGTTACACATCACAGGGAAGGAAGGGTTAATAAAACGAAGTTTTATCTCAATCTGTCAATAAAAGTGGTGCCGATTCCCGAACACCCTTGAGTAGTCTGCTCTCTAAACAGTTTACGTTAATTGTCGTTATTATTATTATTATCAAGGGTAATATATTGTATTCCCTTAATATCAGATACTTGAACTAAAATAAATGTATTTTATTATTTTATTTTACCCAATTTAGTAAATCTCTGCTTCTTAATCATTATAATCTCCTCAAGGATGCTTAATGAGATTTTCGTAAAATATATCATATATCATATATATAGAAGGAGAAGACGGCAAAATACTATTCGAAAATGACCAAATAGGAGAGAGATGGAAAAGATATCTCGAAATGCTGTACAATGGCAAGGGAAATATTGACAGTGAAGCATTGATAGAGAGAGAAAATGAGGTAGACGCGGATGATCTGGGAGACCCAATCATTAGAGAAGAGTTCGACCTCGCACTGAAAAACCTCAAAAACGGGAAAGCACCCGGAATCGATGACGTTCCGGCCGAACTAATTAAGGCAGCAGGAAAAGGAATCACAGATGCCCTGTTTAAAATGATACAGACAATATATAAGACCGGAAAGATACCAGAGGACTTCGAGAAATGCCTAATTGTCACATTACCAAAGAAGGCAGGTACGACAAAATGTGAGCAACACAGAACTCTTAGCCTAATATCCCATGCCTCAAAAATACTGACTAATATCATTCTAAAGAGAATTGAACCAAAAGTAGAGAACATCCTTTCCAGAGACCAGTATGGCTTCAGAAGAGGTGTGGGAACCAGAGAAGCAGTACTGTCTCTACGAATTCTACTAGAAAATAGAATAAGAAGAAACCAAAACACATACATCGCATTCATAGACCTGGAGAAAGCTTTTGACAAAGTAGAATGGAAAAGACTCTTCGAGATTTTGAAGAGAATTGATATCAAATACAGAGATAGACGTATAATCCAGGCGCTATACAAGAATGAGGCCGCTATAATCAGATGTGACGAAAACACAAAGGAAGTCAATGTAAGACAAGGGGTAAGGCAGGGATGCTCTCTGTCACCTGTTCTTTTTAACGCCTATATACAGAGCGCGATTGACGACTTGAGAGAGAGAATGAGTCACAGAGAAGGTGTAAAGATACACGGGCAAAAGGTGGACATGATAAGGTTCGCTGACGATATTGCTATGGTTGCTGAAAGTGAAGAGGAACTACAAGAGGCCTTAACAACATTCTTCAAAATAACTACAGTATGAAGATAAATAAAGACAAAACAAAGCTGCTGACTGTAGGCCGAGCGCAGCACCAGATGAGAATAGTGATGTCGGGTAAACCACTAAAGAATACCAAGGAGTTTGTCTACCTCGGGAGCAAAATAACATGGGACGGCGGTCCAAGAGCGAGGTCGACAGCCGTATACATCAGGCTAGACTTGCATTTAATAAAAGGTCGAAAATAATAGAATCAAATAATATAGACCTAAAACTGAGAATACTCCTCATCAAGACCTATGTATGGAGTATCTTGATGTACGGCTGCGAGACATGGTGCCTATCCGAAAGAGATAGACGAAGACTAGAGGCTTTTGAGATGTGGTCCTATAGAAGACTATTAGGAATTTCCTGGAGATACCTATGACTTCGGTTATATTTGTTCTTTTAAAAATATATACATTTTGAAAGAAGGGAACGTAAAAATGCTGAGGAATCGTAAGAGTTGTATGGACGTAGAAGAGGCGAAGGATGAGTGTTGAGATAGGAAAGTAACATATGTTATCTCTGCCTACCCCTAAAGGGAAATAGCGTGATGATATGTATGCTACGAGTAATTTTTTTGTCTTCGAATTTGTTTATGTTCCATGATCAAATGATCGCGTCTTTTAAAACTATCTGTCATGTTGGAATGCCTGCATATGACATGAAGGCCTTTTGCATTGTATTTAATGCACTTTAATTATAACAGTTTACGGTGTAAAGGGCTGCAACAACATTTTGAAAACCCAAAAGTCAACTAACTTCACCTGCTCGGATTCCACCTGCTAGTGACGAGGCCTTGACGACCGAGAATAAGCGGTATAACCGTGGGTGAAATATAAAATATTTTCATATATAAATACAAATAAATAACTCCCTTCAGGGCTGATTAAGCTCTGTGGATTCTTATGTTATCACAGTTTATCTATGCTGCAATATAACTACAACAAAGTTGCAGCTCAACTTTGATTGGGAGTGTGACAGGTCCAACTTTATTATACGCAACCGGCGCAACCAAGATGGATCGTTTGAATGGGACTAAATTGTCACCCGGAGATGAAAATACCCTCCCATTTCGATTTGTGTTGTGCTATAGTAAATAATTTTCTGTATCTATCGAAATCTTTGAATGAAACTTAATAAATATAATTTAAAAAATCTAAAGGTTACTAACTTTAAGAACGAGATATTAATTGAAATAAGAAGCAAGAATATTTTATATTAATAATATATTTGATATACGAGACCTATCCAGAAAGTAAGTGTACTGAATTTTTGTACGTTACAATTTTTTTTATTTCAACAAAAAATTACGTGGTTACCGTAGTACATATGTAAGCTATTTTTCGACATAGTCGCCATTGAAGGTGGTGAAGCGGGGTATCAATTTTTTGATGCCTTCGTCGAAGTAGTTTCCCGCCAACTCTTCAGTCCACTTCTCCACCTCCTCCTTTATCTCCTCGTCGGTTGAAAACCTTTTTTCACCCATGTGCAGCTTCAGGGAGGTAAAGAGATAGTAATCTGAAGGTGCTAGGTCAGGGGAATGCGCGATATTGTTCAAGACATCCCATTTAAACGAGGCGAGCAGTTCCTTCGTGGCGTTGGCCGTGTGTGGTCTGGCATTGTCGTGCAGCAGGCAGACTCCCTTTGTCAGCATGCCTCTCCTCTTGTTCTGAATCGCCCTCCGCAATTTTTTTAGTCTCACAGTATCTTGCAGAGTTGATGGTCTCCCATTGAGGCATATATTCAATTAAAATTATGCCTTGACAGTCCCAAAACACGGATGCCATGATTTTCTTGGCTGAAATTGTGGTTTTGAACTTTTTGGAGGAGGGTGAATAGGTGTGACGCCACTGTTGAGACTGCCTTTTGGTTTCAGGCGTGTAGTGTGCAACTCAAGTTTCATCTCTAGTAACGATGGAGCGGAGAAATTCATCTCCATGGAGTTTGCAGCGCCTAAAAAACTCTTGCCCGGCATTATTTATTTCACACTTGGCGGGAGATTGGATTGACATTTTTCACGAAACGTGTTGTCGCGTCGACACTTCTCAACGTACTGACCTCAAACCGGTCTCGTTGTGGAGGGGAAGGGTCAGGCTACACGGAAGTGTAGCCAACATGTCGAAAATAAAATCCATCCGGTCGTGAGAGCCTCAGTACAATTACTTTCTGGATACGCCTAGTATGTTAAATAAAGTTGTATTGCCACGGGAACTCTAAAGTCTACTCCAGCATCTTGGCTTTCAGGGCTACTCAATATTCCACCTCCTGTTTCAAGCTGTGAAAAGAAGCTCATTAAAAAGTGAAAGAGGATGTCGAAAATTGACTAATTGCCTGTTATCTCAGAAATAAGATAACCATCGCCACTCCGTCTTACGTCACATCGGCAAATCTGGAGTAGCACGGGTAACGGGTGTTTGAACGGGTAACCTTCTGCACGAAAGTCCAGTGCATTACTGCGTGGTCATACACCTCCATTTGAGTAGAATCCTACTTTAACATTTTATGAATGTTTTTTTTTGTGTTCAAATCAGTGAATGATCCTTTATTGTCGAATTGTCCACTTTTTGATTAATTAATTTATTTATTTTTACACATAACAAGAAATAAATATCATTTGTGAAAAAGCAACAGGTAATTTAATTTGGACATACAATTTTAATGGATCTGGGTTCGTTGCCTTTCATTTGTCGTATCCCCAGTAAACTAGGCTTTTGCCTGTATCTCATTGAGGATATTTAGCATGAAAAAATAAATCGATACTTCTTCCCAATTTTTGATTACACAAAAACAAAACCCCGTTGCACGTTCTCATCAACCTGACAAACAGTGACACTCAATTATAACTGAAAACATCATGCGAAATTAAACTCCTCACACATCATCACTCCAGAAAGACCAAAAATATTCATCCCACAATACACACGCACACAATCATAAGAATAAAAATAAAAAACATACAGAAACACAAAAACAACAGAATTTCAAACAACCAGAAGAAACTCACACTTACGAGCCCACACAAATCTTTTCCACATATCATTCATCCTGAAAGCCCAAGTACTCAAAATCCTGTCGCAATAACAACCACGCTCCGATCGACTGTCTAAATGGTTTTCCTACCTTTGCCTTTATTGAATTCGGCACGCAATTGTATGTCATGGGAGCCAAATAAGCATATCGTCTTTGGGCAAAAGAGCTTTTAACTCTAGGGATGGTGAATATTTCATTAGTTGCCATGCGTGTCATGTGTCTCTGCTGAGTCTGCATCTTCCCTTCCTCTCGATGGTAGTGCCAGAGAATGGATTTGAGATGCAAATTGGCTATGTTCAGGACCTATATGTTCAGGAATTATATGTTGTTTTATCATAAATAAATATTTATAGAATTTCTTGTCATGATTAAATAATATTTTAACGTCGTCCTTTACTGTCCATGCAGTGAGACTCTGGAATCATTTACAAACCAATATAAGACTCACTCCGTCCTTGGCATGCTTTTCTTAAAGCGACTGAAAAAAACACTTTATTTCTAGTCAGTAAAATAACGTGTTTCATTCCTGATTTTTATTTTCCTTTCCTCTCCACCATTACTTCCTTTTCTTTGGATTGATATCTCACTTTACATGAAAAATAATGTTCGGGTGATTGTCCGTCTTTGTGGGGTTCGTGGGCATATGCTCACGTATGTGTTTATGGATTTCGTGGGGATGGATAGTCATTTGAATGATTTATGCGACCACGTAACTTGCTTCATTTACTTTTGTCTGGTTGGTTGGAAGAGATTGCCGCCTGGCAATACGCCCGCCGGATTGTTTTTGCAATAAAAGTGTTAAATACATAAAATTAATAGATTAAGATATATAAGTAAAACAATGTTTAGGATTTACGTACTCTTTCTTGGTGAAGGTGATTAGGGTGGGATTTAATTTGTCTTTTATTTTAGTGTGATTTTTATTATAATGAATGCTGTTTACGTGTATTGTTTTATTTTTTTGGTTGGAAAAGATACACTGCATATGGAAATAAACTGCAAAGACACACTGCAAAGAAGAACGATGAATCAATCTCATCCTTGAAATTATGAAAGAATTATAACATAATTATTTTTCTTTCCTCACTTAAAACCTTTCTCCGTTATTTCAGAGATTTCAAAAAGTTTGTTTTATGAAAAGGGGTTAAAAATCAATAAGTTTCTTCAAATAATAAATAAAACAAAAACAAAGCGTGTGATAAAAGGGGAAATTCTCACGTTAAAAATACTCAGTCATAAATAATGATTGCACCTCCCCGGCCCGTTGTTCATTATTCATAACACAGGTAAATAAATTTCTCCTTTGAAAAAATCCGTTCAGGATTTTTCCGCGCCCCCCGACCCACTCTCGCCATTGTTCTCGGCCCTGCCCTGTAGGCTGCGGTCCGCCCTGGATGCGGTCCTGACTCACACTTAATAAGCGGTATCCATTCTCATTCTACAGCGTGTTTCGCATCGGCTAATTCTTTGTGTTTATTTAAATTATTCCATAAACAATTAAATCTGTCGCTTTATGCCCGCGAAACCTGAGAAAAAAGCTATTTCGAAATGCTTCGAGTTATTTTAAAGTAACTTGTTATTATATATTTCAACAATTGTTTTCATTCACAATACATACTTAGTCCAATCGCATAGAAATTTTTAATTACAAAAGTGGTTAACACACTGAAAAATAAATACACGTCTATTCAAAAGTTATTAAAATAAGCTGACGAGTGCTTTTTAACATCCCATGTCTTTGAAAACAACTTTCTTTTACTTTTGAAACAGTTACTACCGGCACAGTCTAATGTATTTGTGTAGAACATATATAGTATTTCTAGTTATGCTGGATATCTCACAACTCTTTAAACCAACCTAACAACGTATACCAGAAGCTGAAGATTTACGAGTATATTTTCAGCCAAGGAGTTATATCCTAGTATACTCAACAGAAACTGAGTAGGATAAAGCTACGGATAGACACCAAACTCTTTTACATACTGATATGGCCAATATTTTTTTTCTATACCTTATCGACAATGAGTGGGCTTCGTTCCGCTGCAGGTTCCAAATACAAGCTTTACTTTCTACTTTTCTGCGAACCAGTAAATTGAACATCGTTTTAAGCATCGTGTGGGTTTCAAACGACTTATTTGCGACTTATAAGCTTATTTGCTCATGTGTAAGTTATTTGTGATGACCAAAGGAGGGATTGCTGTGGAACAAGATACCCTGATTTTTAGTGTTATCTGTGTGGGATATAGGCATGGATTCAAGTATATATTAATGAAATTTCAACACATGACCTAATTTTGCTCTTTGATGTATTGAAATATAACGTTTTATTGTGACTCCATTCCAAAACTTTCTTGAGATCTGACTGAAGGTGTAAGTGGGCAACACAGACATGAATCTTATTAAATATTTTAAAATCATAACCAAAGAGAAGAAACATGGTTTTTTTGTAACTACTTAATCATTAATACAAACACCATCGTCCTGTAATTAGTTCATGGAAGTAAAAGGTAGTGATATATGCCTTAATATTATGAACAGCATTGAAGATGCTTGCTATATGGGGAATAGAAAACAACCGAGCCATATAGTTATGAGGTGCAGTGATGCGTCTTCAAATCTACTTACTACTATCATGTGTAAATAACGTAAATTAAAATTTGGTAGACAATTTAATTGACTCACTTATTAAGATGTATGTTTTGTAGCTCGGATGTTGTGAGCTTAATCCCCATTGGGGCCTTGCTTACCAGCTACCGTGACATTAAAAGTATCAAAAATAAGATGGTCGGCGTCTTTTGTCTCGTGAGATATTGCGGCGATTACGAGCTGAATGCCGCCCGCGGTACATACTTAGACCAGGTCTGATCTAGTTGGTAAAACATTTGACTTGCACCGGAGGGTTTCGAGTTTAATTCCGAATGACACATTTTTTTTAAACAATTTATTTATTTTATTTATTTTTATTAAATTAACGACACAGTGTCTTTATATACAAATGAACATGTGACAGGTTATACAAGTACTTAAAATTATTGACAAATAATACAACTTTATCTTAAACTAACATAAATATACAAAAAGCAGTAGAATAAATTACATTCATCGTTTTAAAATTATTTAATAATCTTTGAGAATTTTGTGGGAATTTTATGGATATATATTGAGATATAGAAAACACATGGGCTCATTAGTGGAACGAGATGCAAGTTGCTTTGCAGAATCAAAAGCTTCACACATGTTGATGCAGGGTTACTCAACTCCAGAGGCAAAATATTGTCCTTAATATTTGGTTTGTATTACGTTATTTATATTAATAAAGGATAGCACAAAGTTAGTAGCTATTTCTAAATATTGTTGTAATATTCTGGCGAATACTATATATACTTATATTAAAAATATCTAAATTGTTGCAAAACTCGTTTCCAAGTCTTTGCATACGAATTATAGAGGAGTTGATTTTATAGTTAGTATAACAATTTTCGGTATAAAAGGGATTGAGTGACTTGTCTGGATCAATGTTTACACACGCTAGAATAATGCGAATAAGGTTTTAGTATTGGCTTGTTTGACCCCTTTCTGGTCATTGGAAAATATTACTTTATGGTTAAAAAAATTGACCAGATTGTCATAAATTGTCACTTAAAGCCTTATAGCAAAATTTTGAAATCTTATATCATATTAAATCCTCGGATTAATATTTTTTACGGTGAGAGTAAGCATACAAACTGCTGAAAACACTCGCTCAATCGTTGAATATTCAAACGTCGTAATATTCATTTGCGTACATTTCCTATAATTTTTCCATTCAATTTTCTTCGATATATAAATTTCCTTAACACCGAATACCGCTAAACTAAACTAAAGCACCTGTCAGGGCCGGAGTGGATTTTCTTTCAGCTGTTAATTTATTAGTCCGTTCTGCGGTCAATGGAGTCGGTATTCGGTACGTGCTAGTAATTCATTATTTTTGACGAGCATAACTCGCCTATCTATTCACATTTTATTTTGTTTCGCGTTTCATGGGGGTTGATGTCTGCTGGAATTCAGCAATTCAGAATTAAAGTGCTAAAAAGAAAGAGTCACTTGATAAATGACGTTTAATGTGAATTGATTCAAGTGATGAGCTATAAATTATTTGCATATGATTTTGACAAATCGGTTTTTTCCACAGTTCAGTTAACATATGTGTTATCTTTAATACTATCATGCTTTCCCGTTTTTTTACTACTAATGTGAAATTAAACTAGAAATCTTAAACTGGAAGATAAACAGTTTATATTTTACTTTCGTTTGGTGATCTTCAATATATCATACCAAAAACACGATTAGAGGTGATATATAATACTGTATTCATCCCTAGTAATCGTGTCGTGGTTCAAACCACTGGAGTAGACAAGTAATACGCGCATTGACGAATCGCTAGTTACTTGTCTACTCCAGTGGTTACAGGAGATAAATAATACTGTATTCATTCCCAGTTATCGTGTTTTCGTGGTTCAAACCACTGGAGTAGACAAATAATACGCGCATTGATGAATCGCGAGTTACTTGCCTACTCCAGTGGTTACAGGAGATAAATAATACTGTATTCATCCCCAGTAATCGTGTTTTCGTGGTTCAAACCACTGGAGTAGACAAGTAACACGCGCATTGACGAATCACGAGTTACTTGTCTACTCCAGTGGTTACAGGAGATAAATATTACTGTATTCATCCCCAGTAATTATGTTTTCGTGCTTCAAACCACTGGAGTAGACAAGTAACTCGCGGTTCATCAATGCGCGTGTTGGCAACACTACCATACGTGAAAAAGCCAAAACCCTCACACATCTACTTAGCGCGTGTTAGTATATTACTATATTACCGTACAAACTTTTTTTACGAAACTGGAACTTTTATTAGCTACCATTAAAAATTGAACTCGAAACGACTAGGTGAAGATGAACGTCCAGTCAATTTAGTCACTGAAGTTTCTATTTTTTTGTATTCAAATATCATTCACTGTCTGTATTTATATTTTCTCTTAACTTAGATCTACAGTCTGTTATCACCAAACTTTGTCTCTTGAGACGCTGACTTCCAGATATCCATCCATCTTTTTAAAAGTCTTCCTGGAAGGCGACTATCAGCGAGAATCTTTGTGTTATTCACCGTTTTCACATAAACGCGCCAGTGTCTTCTGTGGTTCTACACCATCACACAATATCCTCTACTTCCGAAACACTTTTTTTCAGTTACGAAAGCTTCTAATTATATGTCTAAGTTTTAACCTATTTAGATATTTTTTGTCAAACTCGAAGGGGGATATCTATAAAACCCATATGCATTCATAAGATATAATATACAAATGCACAGTGTTGTGAAACTTGAAAAAAAAATAGACAAACATGTGAAGAATCTAATAAAAAAAACATTGATAAGAAGTAAGATAACAGATGAGCAAAATTAAGCTCAGAAGTTTGAGTTTGAAATTGAGAGCAAAAGTTTGAGCTTGAAATTTAGCGCTTAAGTTTGAACTTGAAATTGAGCGCATAAGTTTGAGCTTGAAATTGAGAGCAGAAGTGTTTAACTACCATAGTATGTGTCAATCCATTAATATACACAATTGAATCGTTTAAAATCACAATTATGTATACACATAACTGTATTGTAAATTGTCAATTTGGAGAAAAACTATGATTTTTTTATGAGTAGTGGTAAAAATAAAACTTTTGATTTTCTAGGTGTTAAGTGAAAATAAACTTGTCTAGTTCGACTTTTTCAACAAAACTATTTTCAGTCCTTGAAACTAACAATTTGTCCTTATTTACAAAAATAAACTAAACTCGGTATCCCCTTCACTCAGTAACGGGTAAATGAACCCGACTTTTTTGCACCGTGGCTAACACTTTTTGATCTTTTTGATGATAAAGAGATAGGACTTAACGTCCAGAAGTTTTTCCATTTCCTTACTTCAAGTGCGGGTGATTGATGCGTTTTCGCATTACAACTGAGCGCTTGGAAAACCTGAAAAAAACTTTCAGCATTGCTATTTTCAGCAGAATGTTAATCCTGTAATAGGTTTACGAAAACGGGTTAAGTAAAAGGTTTCTTTCTTTTTACATTAAACAGCATCTTTGCGAGTCGTCTTGAGAATGCCTCGACTAAGGTAGGTACACCGCAGTGCAAGACGTGCCTATTTTCTCGCGAAGCAGAAGGTGAATGTTATCTGAAACGATTTACTTAGTAGATATCTTCAAGACAAATGATGTTATAACTCTACTGAAGTATTTTTTTAAAGAAAGACAAACGATGAAGAAATATGAACGAATGCGTTAAAAATATAAATGATTTTTTTATTGTAAAATTATCTTATTGATAATGTAAGGTTTATCAGATATTATTCATATGGCGACTCACATGGCGGCAGATATTATTCATATGGCGACTCACATGGCGGCAGATATTATTCATATGGCGATTCACATGGCGGCAGATATTATTCATATGGTGACTCACATGGCGGCACATATTATTCATATGGCGACTCACATGGCGGCAGATATTATTCATATGGCGACTCACATGGCGGCAGATATTATTCATATGGCGACTCACATGGCGGCAGATATTATTCATATGGTGACTCACATGGCGGCAGATATTATTCATATGGCGACTCACATGGCGGCAGATATTATTCATATGGCGACTCACATGGCGGCAGATATTATTCATATGGCGACTCACATGGCGGCAGATATTATTCATATGGCGACTCACATGGCGGCAGATATTATTCATATGGCGACTCACATGGCGGTAGATATTATTCATATGGCGACTCACATGGCGGCAGATATTATTCATATGGCGACTCACATGGCGGTAGATATTATTCATATGGCGACTCACATGGCGGCAGATATTATTCATATGGTGACTCACATGGCGGCAAAACTATGAGTCAATATAATAAAACCTATAAAAAAGGCAGTTCTAGATTATTCAAAGTTTCAACTATTAAGCTTCAAAAATTTAAAAATCAATCTTTAAATGGAAAAGTTCCTCGTAAAAAGAAGAAACGAAACATTCATTGGACGCGGTAAGGATATGGCTTTAAGTAAATCAAATCTGTCTCGCAAAGAACAACCGAAACATACACGGTCTATAGTTACATCATCCAGACGACGCTCGCAGCCAGGATTCTCCGAACTACCTTTTCTGTAAAGGTAACTAGCCATCACACAGTGGCCCGTCCATAGCTTTGTATTATTCTAAATGGGATTAGTCATACAAAGCCTTAAGCAAAATCAAAAAAGGAAGAAATAACTAAAACAAATACAAACGGTTTCACATTTATTAAACATTTTTACTTTGGATTAAAACTGTCAAATTCTTAGAATTATTTACATAAAATATTTTAATTCATTTTGGTCCATAGTAATAACACACTTTTGATATGAATGGTCCATAGTAATAACACACTTTTGATATGAATGGTCTATAGTAATAACACACTTTTGATATGAATGGTGCATAGTAATACACATTTTTGATATGAATGGTCCTAGTACTAACACATTTTTGATATGAATGGTCCATAGTAATAACACACTTTTGATATGAATGGTCCAAAGTAATACACACTTTTGATATGAATGGTCCATAGTAATAACACAATTTTTTCCAATAAAATTAAATACACGAAAATCATATTTATTTATTTAACACTTTTATTGCAAATACAATCTGGTAGGCTTATTGCCAGGCGACAATCTCTTCAAACCAACCAGACAAAAGTAAATGAAGCAAGTTATGTGGTCGCATAAATCATTCAAATGACTATCCATCCCCACAAAATCCATAATCACATACGTGAGCATATACCCGCGAATCCCACAAAGACGGACAATCACCCGAACATTATTTTTCATATAAAGTGAGATATCATCAATCAAAAGGAAAGGAAGGGATGGTGGAGAGGAAAGGAAAATAAACATCAGGAATGAAACACGTTATTTTACTGACTAGAAATTAAGAGTTTTTTCAGTCGCTTCTTAAAGCATGCCAAGGATGGAGCGAGTCTTATATTGGTTTGCAACTGATTCCAGAGTCTCACTGCATGGACAGTAAAGAACGACGTAAAAAAAAGACAATATCTGTTTTAACGTAGCGCTAATCCATGATTGGAAAGACGCTGAAAATTTTCGGCGAGATACGATGGGGGGGCGGGACAGTTAAGGATATTAAACAATAGAGACAGTATGTGAATTTGGCGTCTATTTCTAATATTCAACCAGTTCAATGCCTTGCGGTATGAAGTTATATGGTCGTACTTTCGTAGGTTGAAAATAATCATAATGGAATTAGGGAAAAGCTTTGATTTATTTTTATTTCGTGCAAGTTTTAAGAGTCGTTGAAAAGATTTGATCATTATCATTCAAAAGTTAAACTTTAATTTTCCAACATATCTCTTTATGTCCGAGTTCCTAAAAGGAACTTTATTTCTTATAATAAGTTATAATGCACTTGCATAAAAAAACTTTTAATTTACCCAGTACCGTAATCCCAGTGACATATCTCCACATTAAAGTGAAGTATTATCAGGGAATGGACTGTTATCTGGCATCAGGATTACTGCCGAAAGTGCGCCTAATAAAAAGTTTCGGCAGTAAGATAATACAAGGATACTGTTACCAGATATAGTGCGACTCCTCTAAGACGTCTTACAAAATAATATTAAAGATAACAGTTAATTTTCATGAAAAAAAAATCACACTAAATAATTGAAAAAAAAAATACGCCCCCCCGATTATTTCATATGCTTGCTTTTGAGAGACATTTTAATTGATTCTTACTTAAGGTTTTTTTATTATTTATTGAATTTCACTAATTGTATTAAATTTTCGTTTTTCACTTGCCATATTTTACGACAAATTTGTATTTTTTTGCATTATATTTTGAAATATATTGAGTATCCTGAATTTAAATTGTGTTTAAACAGATGTTGAAACGTTAATTTGTGTTTTATAATTGTTTCTGTGATGTGTAATAAAATACACTAATTGTTATTTATTTTCACAGTAAAAAAAAGATAACTAAATACATACCATACCGCTATTTCCCGGGTTAAGCAGAGAAGACAGAGCACCCTGTCCTAACTCGACATACATTTTTCATCTCTTCTATATTCTTACATATGCCTTCTCATACAAGTTCATTTCTACGACTTCTTACCTTTTCGTCTTTCAAAATATAATTCACTGATCCAACCACACGTTACTTAGTCTTCCTCTACCAAGCCTTTCACTTTTGTTTTGTTTGACTTTCTTCTACATGTCGTATCTTAATCAGATTGCACTTATTTACCTTACTTAACACACCAGCCTTTAGTTCACATTCACCCTGATAACTTAATTTCGTATTTGATCATACATTATTACCCCATGTATTCTTTGCAGAGTACGTATTTCTACAGCTTTTATTAAGTTTTTTCCAGTCTCTCACGTCCACGTTTTACTCACATACATCAAAGAAGGTCCTAATATTATGTTGTAGACTATCATCTTTGCATTTTTAGTGCTTTGTTGACTTCTATCACTACATTTTAGTAACTCTTCCTTCATCTAAGAAAAAACTCCCCAAACTGAAGAATTCCTCAACTTGCTCCAATGTTTCAAAAATATTTGTGTGCTATCATAAAAAAGTGGACTCATAGCCTATATTATTTTGTTTATATGTTTTAAGCGCTGAAAAACTTTTTTTGAAAGAAAAAAATATCAGGATATTTGGAAACCGAATGACAAAAATCTAATGTATGTACGAGTACATTATCCAGTATTAAATAACTTTCTAAAATATTATATTGAGTCTTAAATCCCCATGGGCTCATATGTGTTACTTAATTTATCTTATGTGTTCTTCAATTCTATAGTAAGAGTGGGAACACATAAGACCATTAAAAAAATCACACTTACTATACCCAAAAATATAATATGTATCAAACACAAATTGCACAATAAAAAACCTTGGAACTGTTGAAATATTATACATAAATCAAATAAGCAAAACATAACTATCATAAATAACCAATTTAATTTATCCTCTTCTCCGTTTCTAATTCTTTTTCCTCTTAGTACCATAAACAACAAATAGTAGACATTTGTGCCCTTTTCCTAAATGAAACCAAAAACTATACACGTAATGATGTAAATAATGTATAACATACTTCAGCTCTAATCAACACACCTGATGATGATACAGCAAGTGTTGATATGCATTGTGATATGCAAAAAAATGAAGTGAAATACAACGAAATGACGATGTGAGTTGTTTGGAACATAGTTTTGAAAATAAGTTTATGTTTAGAATAGATTTTTGAGAGGGACTTTATACATTAAGGTGATATTCTACTCTAGATGCGTGGTTTTCGGATGTTTTTTCAGGCTAAATAAAAAAAAACAAAAAATATTTTTCGTATACATTTTTAAAAAAATTTATTTATTGATAATTTGAGATGGTACAATTTTTTTCAATTTTAAGATGTTATCAGCTGTTATATCTTGTCATAAAAAAAAAAGAGGGTAAGCTGGTCGACATGATAAGAACCCTTTTGTAAATTTTAAATAAAAATTATACACAGTTTCTTATTAAAAAATAGCTTTGTCATAGTTGGTACCAAAAAAAAAAAAATCATAGAATAACGGCTGTCTGGAAAAAGAATTTAAAAATTTTACCCTTTTTTTAAATTTTTTGAAAACATTAAAAAAATGATTTTGAATTTTTCAAGGTAGGAACGATATAAAACATTTATTTAAGTTTTATTTAAAATTTTGAGGCATTGCAAATTGTTGAATAAAACCTGAAGTATTATGTCGACCAGGTCGAAAAAAGTAGTTTCGAGAAAAAAGCGTTTAACGTTTTGAAATTATTGTCAGTCATTCCGTTGCGGCTTAAATTCTGTGTAATTTATAGCTATAACTTCGTAAATATTGAGAATTTTATATTTCTAAAGGTCTACACTTTAAGAATATGCAAAAAAACTATTTCTTCAAATTTCTACAGTAGAATACCCCCTTAAGAACAGTTTTTTAATTTTATTTATATTAAGAATAATAATTGTTTCCTAAGGTTTTAATCTTATAAATAAAATTCAAGTTAGTAATTTTTTTTTCTTTAATTTAAAAAAAATCACCTACCTTTAATGTTTTCCATACGCCCTGCTTTTACTACGGAACTTCTTATAGCAGTAGCACTGTAGGCACTACCCACCGGCATTATACTGGTTAGTATAAGAGAATGGGAAGGTAATGTTTCTTTTATAATATTTAATATATTAGTGGGCGGGATGGGGGCGCAGGGCCGGGCCGGGACTCTCCGCGGGTTTTACGACCTGCGGCGGCTGAAGACATTCCGAGGAAGTGCCTCCTTTGTGAATATTTGCTCTAGTGCATATATGTACTAAAGGGGAAGTTCAATATGTACATTTTCCTTGTAATTTTTTTTTTCAGGAAACTTTCAGTTTTTATTGGGGAAAGATACTTGAAAAATCTTTTAAGAATTTAAATGCAGTACTACGAATATGCTGTAAGAAACAGCTTCTGGATTTTATTTAATGTCTCCATTTGGCTTACCACGTCACAAGGTGTATAAACTTTTTTCAATAAAAATATATTATCGTACGTCCGTGTGTGACAATAGATCTTGTCAAATTTATGGTTTATTATTGATACATCATTTGACAGTTATCACTTCTTGATATGATTAAAATATATGAAATACGAATTAAAAGTATATTTATTAAGAACAGATAACGTTCATGTTGAACAGTGAAAATTAAAGATCTGTTTACAATGCTTATAAGCAATAATGCTAGATTATTCTAGCGTTTATAATATTTACACTCAATTACTAGATTCACATACCATTCTCCCGTACCATTCTCACATACCATTCTTACATACCATTCTCACATATCATTCTCACATACCATTCTCACATACCATTCTCATATACCATTCTCACATCATTTTGTTAAAATAACCTTAAATTGTAAGTTTTTTTTTACTGTTTCTGTAAGAATTTTTATTATTCTGGGTAATTGCGTGATGGTATGTTTGTATGGTATGTGAAAATATTAATTTGGTATACTGAAATTGTGACTACTTTAATTATTTGGGCCATATTATTGATACCAGTCAACACATAAAATTGGTTAAGAAATATTACTAACATACGAGTACATATGTGTATAACCCATCACTCCATTTGCCTGTCGGAGTAGTCAGGGAATTGGCGTGACATAATTTTATACTAATATTTAAGAAGAATTGTGGCTGAATCCACTGAGGACCGGGTGTTTTTTGCTCCATCTATTGTATAAAATTATATTATTAATCGTTAAGGCATTGACATTGCGGAAGTTTAAAGACATAACAGAAGTAACGGAAATAAATTGGACATATTAGAAACCCTAAAAATTTCAAAGTCAGTGCATCGAGGTGATCATATGGTAAACGCATATATCCCAAGAATATCTTCGCTGCTCGCCGAGATTGTCCCATTCCTCCCTCAACCCCTAGTCCCCAACTCGAATGTTTACACTTAAAAGCGTGTATCTCGGTACCAGTTCGAACATAATTCAGTCTTGTTTGCGCTTCCCTGATGATTAGGCGAAAGCCTTGAAACCGGTAAGGTTATACCGTTACAAAAAAGTGGAATAAGCAGTGTTTGATAAAACAAATACAAAACATAAAATTGGTTGAGAAATATTACTAATATCACCATCACCATCAGCCTGTATCTATCCACTGCAGGATGTAGGCCTCTCCAAGTTGTCTCCACAAAATCCTGTCCTTTGCACATTGCTGCCACATAATACCTGCATGCTTACGTATTTCGTCCACCCAGCGCGCCTTAGGTCTTCTTACAGGCCTTTTTATACCTATTGGGTACCACTGGATTACTTCATACATCCAACGATGGTCTGTTGCTCGGGCGATATGTCCAGCCCACTTCCACTTGAGTCTTTTTGCAACCTCTATAACATCTTCAACCTTTGTTTGGGCTCGTATCCACTCATTACGTTTTCGGTCTCTTCTGGTATAACCTAGCATGCACCTCTCCATGCTGCGTTGTGTTGTTTGGAGCTTTTGTAACATTCGTACCGATAAAGTCCAAGTCTCGCATCCATATGTTAGTACTGGCAAGATGCATTGGTTAAATACCTTCCGTTTGAGGCAGATTGGGAGATTGCTCTTGAAGATGTAGTTTAGTCGTCCAAAGGAACTCCAAGCTAGTTTTGATCTTCTATTTATTTCATTTAAAGTACAGTCTTCAAATGTAATACTTTGTCCTAAGTAGATATATTGTTGGACTTGTTCTAGCTGTGTACCGTCCACCTGGATAGTTGTGGCATCAGCAAAGCGGTTTAACATATATTTTGTTTTATCAATATTCATTTTTAAACCTGCTAATTTGCTTGCCTCCGCTAATTCCAGTATTTGGCTCTGCAGTTCCTCAGGACGTGTAGCGAAGGTAATAATATCGTCTGCAAATCTAAGGTGGCTCAGATATGAACCATTAACGCAGATTCCTTTATTTTCCCATTCAAGCTTTTTGAACACATCCTCCAGGGTAGCGTTGAATAATTTTGGCGAGATGGTATCGCTCTGGCGGACACCTTTACTTATTGGAAATTTATCGGTACTTTGGTGGAGATTTACTGTTGCTGTCGCGTTATTGTATATATTACTGAAGAGATTGACGTAGCGTTTTTGAACTCCCTGATTAAGAAGGGCCCTGATAATAGCGGATTTCTTGACCGAATCAAAAGCCTTTTCATAATCTACGAACGCCAAATATAATGGAAGTTGGTATTCTTGACAACGCTCTATTATTTCCTTAACTACCTGAATGTGGTCCATTGTGCTATAACGTCCTCTAAATCCGGCTTGTTCTCTGGGTTGATTTTCATCAAAGGTTGTTTTTAACCTATTGGAGATAATCTTAGTAAAGATTTTATAGAGAACTGGTAGTAAGCTAATGGGTCGGTAATTCTTAAGATCTTCTTTATCTCCCTTTTTATGGAGTAGGATGATGGTGGCATTTTTCCATTCTTCGGGAATATCTTCCTTCTGCAGATACGATGAAAAGATTTTCGCCAGCATCTTATCTACTTCTTCTCCCGTTTTACTTATATACATATTACTAATATACATATGGGTATATACCATCACTCCATTTGCCTGTCGGAAGAGTCAGGGAATTGGTGTGACGCAAATTTGTATTAATATATAAGTAGAATGGTGGCTAAATTTGCTGATGAATGGGTGTTTTTGGTTCCATATATTGTATGTATATAATTATTAATCTATACACTGATCGTCTAGCATTATTTGTAAATTATATGTTTTGTTTGAAAATCTCAATTCATCTCCTCTAAGCAACCTTTCAAATAAAAAATAAAAATGTACAAATTCAACATGAACCACCCCTCTATCAGTCCATCTCCCCCACTAAGTAACGTGTCCTATGTAGCATTTTGCTGGAGAAATTTTGTAAATTTAGAAAGCAGAGAAGATAAACCGCTTCCCTTTCCTCCCAGTCGGTCGGGCTCCTCGCTCAACGCATCTCGCTCCTCATCTCCCACCTTTCGAGGGGAGTGGGCCGAGGATGGAGCGCTGAGGAGGTCCCCAATAAAACTGTTCCATTTACCTGACTCCGCGACTTCCAGTCAGGACACAGATCCATGGGATGAGAGCCCATCCGACCATTGTAAGATCGAAATCCCCTCTTTATGTTCGTATTCGTAAATTCTACGATTTAATGACAAAATATCATATTTACTATCAAAATTCTGCTTTAAGCTGGTTTTCTTCTGAAAGATAAATTGAATGAAAAAAAAATACTTTTTCAAATACGTTTTGAGGTATTTCGGTGTGTTGTACCGCGTGGTTTTGCTTATGATGCTGACGTTTTGAAAACGGTACAGTTTCATCTTCAAGATTTGTTTGTAATCAACTTTGTCGTAAGTGGATGCTCGATAAATCGTCGTTGTAGGGCCTCGAAGTCGAGGATTCCCTCGCCACTGCAACGTCAGTCTTGAACCGTTTTCCCACGTCGATCGTGTGATCTTTTGCGAGAGAACAGCCCGATCCTAGATGCGCACTCCCTCCCGCAAATGTCACAGATATATGAACCCTGCTGAGCCGCCTGGCCATGTTGACACATGTTCGCAGCGCGCAGACTGTTTCTCACACGTCTAGCCGCTGAGACGCCATTAGCCCGAGAACATACGGCTCTCCACCCCTTTCCCACGGCTCTCAACGTTGTCATAAGTGGATGCTCGATAAATACCGCTTAATCTCAATCGTAACGTAAACGTATGGGTCCGGCCCGGTTCGCAAATTTTTCGAAACGTCGCCATCACAAGCCAAACTACGCGATACAACACTTCAAAAGACCTTATGTGTATAGTACCGGGTGGTAAGTAATACACATCGGGCTTAAGAAAGAGACTGTAGGTTTGTAGAGCGTCGTCTCTGTCGCACGATGCGACTGACAAATCGCGACGAAACACGTGTATGAATGACAGAGACGACGCTCTACAAAGCGACAGTCTCTTTCTTAAGCCCGATGTGTAATACTTACCGCCGGGTACTTTACAACGATAATAACTTGTTGCTGTCTTATTTGAATGATCGGATTTTTTATATCTATTTTTTATTGAATTTGTTGTATTTTTTTATATATTTTATGAAATTTCTACATATTCTAATAATTTTATTTTTAAATCTTTCCTTAATTAACCTAGTGTATTTTTTATCAATTTTATGGTAAACTGTTTCTTTATTATCGATGTTTAAATCATAAATTGTTTACAATTTGTTTAAAAAAATACAAAGTAGTGTGCTAGTGACAAATTTGATGTATGCAAGTGAAGTCTGGGCATTGAAAATGAGTGATAAGGGCAGATACAAATGAACACCTTGCGTAGATTATCTGACATAACAGTATTTTATTAAGTAAGAAAACATCAAAAGATAATTGTTTGCTATGCGTGGATGATATAAGTAGATTTTAGAAATAAATCTTGAGATGGTTTGGCCACGTGGAGAGAATGAGTTGCAACAGCCTTTCAAAACAAACATATTTGTCTGAAACGAATGGAGAGCGAGGAAGTGGTATAACGAAAAAATAATGGAAGAATATAGCTAGATACATGTTGACTAACTAAGATAATGCTTAGAATAAAGGGAGAGCATGTATCACGACATGAATGGATGTGGATGAGGTGACAGCTGTATGAATTGATATAAAAGCATGAATATCTGTTTTTTCTGCCTACCCCATAATTTCCCTCCCCATAATTTCCCTGTTGGCTATGATGAGTATAAAAAAATTAATAGATTATTTAACAAGAAAAATTTATTTATTAAAAAAAATGTGATTTTTGTTTTTTTTCATTATATTCTTGTATTGGACTTAGTTCGTAAGATGTCTATATCATATTCGAGATTCCCGATGATACCCAAAATTTTCACTGTGTAGCTGTTTCATATAAGGTATTTAAACATCAGTATAGTTCGTTGTAAGAAATTGTCTCATAACAAGGAGCCTACCAGATTGCAATGCATGCAACGGAAAAGTTATTATTGCATATATTCTGTCCTCTGTTCCATATCGTCTAGGTGTATGCTCTTAAAAAAATTTGTTTGTTTTTTCTAATTGTGTTTATTTTAAAATGATTTGTTTTTTCATTTTGTTTTGTGGTATCCCAAATAAAAAATAATGATGCATAAATTTTACTTCGTAATTTTTTTCCATATTAGAATATTACAATACTATTTTCCATGCTAAAACATTAAAAAATAATTTCTTAGATATGTCACTATCACATCACTCTATGCAAACTATCACGCCATTTCCCTGTCGGGATAGG
The DNA here is from genome assembly GCA_949825065.1 of Odontocerum albicorne. Lineage (NCBI taxonomy): Eukaryota > Metazoa > Arthropoda > Insecta > Trichoptera > Odontoceridae > Odontocerum > Odontocerum albicorne. The sequence goes on along the minus strand of OX463842.1, from coordinate 1,314,550 downwards.
CAGAGAGGACCGATCGCCAAACTTTCTTACTTCAGCGCACATCCTTTGCCTTTTCTATATCCATACAAATAACTAAATATTGGTTTATTGATAGCAACATAGTATGTAAGTACATATTTAAATACATTCCAAAATCACATGAATCTCAACATAAACATCAGAAAATAAATTTGAAAAATAAGTTATCGAAAGGTCTGGACTCATCTCACAACATCCCTCTGGCCGAGATACACCTCACCAATATAGGGCGAGCCAGGCTGCGAGAACATCACATGTTTTCAGCCCACACCCTCCTATGATTACAACATATCTTACTTAACAAATCAGCCTTAAGGCCCCACATTCATCCCTAATCACTTATTACAATAGGAATATAAAGTTATTCCTTATACAACATTCTTATAAAAATGTATTGACAGGAAAGGCTGTTTTCGTGAAAAAAAGAGCTTTTTTTTTAAATAAAATAAAAGTCTACGTAATCGCATCGTTTTCAGCAATTTCAGTAAATTCGGAAATGCTTCACTGCCAAATGTAAATGCTGATTGGTGAACAAAGAGTGCATGCAATTATATTTCTCTATTCTGCAGAATATCCTGACTGGCGCTTATTTCGCCCATGTGCGATGCAGTGAGTCAACGATGCACTCTGATACGTATGTTACAGTTTGATTTAATGTGAACCCGTGCACATTAAATTGTTTCTGCACTTTTAATACAAGGAAGAAAATACTAAGTAATTTAAAAAAAAATGGGAGAAGCGTTATCAAGTTCTTTGCGCTGTCAATTCACAACACATTCCTGAGAAATTATTTTTTTATAATAACGTGCCTTTAAATTAAAACAAATATGTAACAAGGTAGTTTTTTGTCAAGAGTAGAGCCAGTAGTGAGAAGCTTTTGGGAATCTCCTCATTGGTACGTTGATGAAGAACTGATGCCAATGTAGAGTATTTATTTATTTATTTTTTCAAAACAGGCTTAGCCCAATTACTTTGAAAAATAAAATACATTAAAAAAGAAGAAAAATTACGTAGAAAAAAATATATATAAAAAAAAAATAATGCATATGCATCCATACGAGTATATACACACAAACATATGATACACATATATTCACAGTCACTGAAGTACGAGTATTTTGATGAGTGCTTTCTAAAGCACTCAATCTAAGAATAAAATTTTCTTTGGCTTTTGGTAATGTGATATGGAATATGTCAATATCAGAAGCAGTCCCGTTCAGAAGAGTTAAGACCCTTCCAACAGGCATAGCGGCTGGAAGACCCGTTCTTGCGTATGTTATTGAGAACAGTTCTTGCCGGCGCAGTCTAGTGTAATTGTTAGAAACATTTAACGCTAATCTTTGTAGTAATGCTGGACAGCTCACAACTCCTCGAACGAGTTTTACAACGTACTCGTATATCAGGTGACGCAGATCTCTTCTTACGCTCAAAGAGTTATACCTGAGCATGCCCAGCAGAAAATGAGTAGGATAAAGTCGTGGATAGCCACCGAACTCTCTCATATAGAGATATCGTAGATATTTCTTTTGTACTTTCTCCACCATGAGTGAGTTCTGCGCCCCTACCAGGCTCCAAATGCAAGGACAAGTATGTGGAGAAGAGCTGTTGGATATGACTAGTAAGGGGTTGTTGAGATTATAATGTTCGAATTATGTGTGATAGGTTAGGATTAAAGTGTGTATAAGTATGTGAAAACAAAACATTAATATTGCAGCCAAGTGTTTCAGAATTTAGGAGATAAATGTGCAATTCATGATAAAAGAATAACCAGACTTCATTACATGCCTTACCTAGTGAAACGGTTCTTTTATTATGCATTTGTACATTACGATGGAAATTTTAAATGACATTTTATTTATTTATTTATTTTATACATGACAAGAAATATACTCGTACATAATTTGCGAAAAAACAAAAACAAGTAATTTAATTCGTACACACAATTTTAATGGATCTGGGTTTGTTGTATTTCGTTTGTCATGTCCCCAGTAAACTAGGCTTTTGCCTGTATCTTACTGTGGAAAAAATATGTTGAATAAAATATATTTTGAATAAAATAATTATAACCTATTATTTAAAACCAAAAAATAGGAAATTAACTTTAATGTAAAGTGTTATAAGTGCCTTTTTATTATGTCATTTGTCAATGATGATATTGGACACCTGTTAAATGGATCCAAATGTTTAGGGGTGACTTTACGACTGACCACTTCCGCTCCACTAACTACCCTGAAAACCACTATCATCTTAACTGGCCAAGACGGCGTGACAGTTCTCGAATGGTAAAGATGCGATGCCGGGACTCGGGAATAGCAGCCGGGATAGAAATTTGAAGGAGGTCGTAAACGTTATAACCACTTAGGCAATCTGACAAAGGAATTAATACGCATGGAACACAAGTTTTATGTCACACTTGTCTTTATCATACAGAATTGTCTGTTTATACGAGTATGTTGGGTCGTAAATGTTTATGATTTAATATTTGTACTTCCACTTCTACTTCGTGTGAGTATGTTTGGGAATGTTATATCTTAAGAATTTGTTTACTTCAATACGGTTTACGCTGGGACCCAGATATTTTAAAAGGAAATCAGTATTTTTGAAGTGAAACTTCTATAGGCGTGGTAGGGCAAATTGGCCTGAACGTCACGAAAAGTGAAACGGCGTGTTATACTTTATTATTTTTAAATTATTATCTTTTATTATTTAGTATTTTAGTTATAACTAAATTACTATTAATTATTTTAATATTAATAATGATTTATTATTAATAATAATTAATATTATTAAGTGTATTATATTATTATTAATATTAATATTAAATATAAAAAATATTATTATTTACTATTAAAAATAAAAATATATATATTTTTCGTTATATATTATTTTTATATTAATACGAGTATATTAAATAATTATTATTTTTATTTTAATAAATATTTATTTTAATATTTATTTAATGCGTAATTTATATTTAATTTATAATTATAATAATAAAAAATAAAAAAATTAATATTAGGTTAATTGACAGCAACATAGTATGTACAAGATCACACCTGAATGACACTTCCAAAACACATAAATTGCAGACAATACATCAGACACAGAAGCTATCAAAAGGTCTGGGCTCATCTAATAGCATCCCCTCGGCCAAAATACGCCCCACCAATATAGGGCGAACCCAGCCACGGGGACACCAGATGTTTTTCAGCCCACACCCTTATGTATTCATCTTACTTTAATAATAATAATAAAATTATTATTATATTACAATTAATTAATAATATATTATAATAATATTATTAATAGTAGATACACAATTAACAATATAATAAAAATACTATAATAATAAATAAAGAATAAAATAGTAATTTAAAAATAATTAGTTTAATATTTAATAATAACATAAAAATATTAATATATTTAATATTTAAAAATATAAATATAATTATTAAAATAATTTTTATTTAATAAGGAGAGATTTTATTGAATTAAATTCCACATAACCATTTCCTAATCCAAAAAAAAAATCGTTAATAAATGGAAAAAAACAATACATAAAATCAACTTTTCCTAGGAGCTAAGAAGTTTCACTCTACCACGCGAGAGTCTCACGCATCTGTTTTGTTTTTACGTAAGACTTCTTTTATAATACATATTTCAGGTTCGCTGGGAGAGATTTCCGTATGGCAATCAAACCACCAGGATGTACTGTATAGTATATTACAAAAAAGTTATGTAATTCAATGATATTAATATCTATGAAAAGTTTATATAATACGAGGTGATCCAGAAAGTAAGGTTACAAGGGCTCCTGAGGCCGGGGGAAATTTTTTGTTTCAAAGTTGGCACACCTGGCGTGTAGGGGGGGTCCTAACGATCAGTTTGTTTGGTCCCGCGAGTTTGTCGGCCATTTGGTTCAGTCACAGTAAATTCTTCCGATGGAGAGGTCGTCGCGAGCTATATAAAATCAATGTAATTTCATAGTATTTATAGTTAAGGCATTAATATTGTGGAGGTTTAAAGACATTGTTATTTGTTTTTATCAAACACTGTTTATTCCACTTTTTGTAACGGTATAACCTTACTGGTTTCGTAACGGTAAAACCCTACGTGCCTCGGTTTTAAAGACCGAGGCCTCGGTTTTAAAAGGTTACAATTTTTTTATTGTATTTTATTCATTGTATCAGCAAAACATAATATAAAATTTACATCGTTGTAATGGGAAAGCGAACCGTAATTTACAAATATATAACAACACTAAATCATTTCACTAAGATAAGAATACAGAGAACTGCTGTAATAGGCAAAGCCTGTGATGAAGTAGTCTCATTCATTAATCACAAAATTGCTACATTTATTCCAAGTATTAAAACACTCAGCTGAATTATTCACGCTCTGAATTTCCACCCTTACACACGCTTTACTTCCGAACTATCATAGATAAACGTTTAATTCCAACCGCACTATGACCTCAACAACAAGATCAAAATCATATGCTACAGCTCCTCATCAAACATTTGCATCACATGTTCACTCACATACTGTTATGGCGACCTCCAATTTATTTATTGATCCTACTTTTATTAGTCTGTTTATCATATATGCTATCGCTATTTTTGCTTTGTTTTATTGATATATTTTTCTCAGTTTACATTCGTGCTGTTTTTTTAACATAATTATAATCAAATCTTATTTAAGCACTTTGGGATGGTTTTTGAATTCCGAACGACAAAACAACCATTATTTATGTATTTATAAACGGCACAATTACGATATAAAAATAATAAAAACATTAACAAAAAAAACAATAGGGTGTGCTTCATACAAAAAAGTAAACAGAGTATATTTAAAAAAATAATTACAAAGAAAAAACAAAGACGCATGCAAATGCACAAAATATATACCACCAGCACAATATGGAAACGTCCAAAGATGGACAGTCCGAACTGCACCAAATCAGGCATCACTTTTGACGTCACTGTCAAAGGAAAATATAGATGCGAACAAACTTAAATCAAAATGTGCATGCCCCACTAGTACAATCAAAAGTGAAAAATATATCTACAACACTCAATGTGTCAAGACGCCAATATATAGTGTTTAACCCTTCCTTCCCTGTGTTGTGTAACTAGTACACATTGCTTCTAAAAACGTTAATATCTCTATAAATATAGTAAATACTGGGTTAAGATTTTAGGTAGAGTTCAGATTTAAGGTTGAGTCCACAGTCCAGCATAGAGTCCAGAGCCGAAACTGTCAGAACCAAAAATCTCCTTTAAACCAGTAAAATGAAGGTACTCAGGAGTATCGCTGGCAAAAACCTTCGTGATAGAGTACGAAACAGAGAAATCCGAAGGATGTGTGAAGTTGCAGACATTGTCAGATGGAGACGATAGAGAAGAAGGTTCTGGAACGAACATGTATCCAGAATGGTGGAATCAAGAGCCGAAAGAATGGCCAGGGACAGTATCCCCCAAGCAAGCAGACCTCCTGGACGACCTCCCAAAAGATGGAAAGACAGCTGGCAGTCGACGTCACAAGAAGGAAACAGTGCAGTGCAAACAGGTTCAGGCCAACAGGCCTAAAATAAAAAGAAGATATTTTAGGTATTCCTCCGTAATACATTTACACATTGAATGAAAAAATAATATTAATAATAATTAGCACTTATCGGCCACATCAGAGATATTTGGTGAAAATCGGGAATAAATTCACCAATACAATCAAACGTGTGTTTTTATAATGAATATACCTACGTCACAAACTATGCCAATTTGTGACGTAGGTATATTCATTTAAAAAAAAACACTAAGGGTGAGGAAGCGACGCTATTCACGTCTCACTCTACTTCAGTATATGAGAACGCAAGAAATAGAGAACACAGTTCGCTCGCTTCAGTAGCTTTCGGGCATCCACTTGAGGTGGTCGCTTCGCCCGTTTTGTGAACGTCGGCCGATGTTTTTTTTTCATGTTTTCAGCAATTAAATTTCAAGTATTATCACTTTTGACTTCAAATTTAATTGATTTAAGCGATTGGCTGTGAATATTTTTATTTTTTCGATTTTAAATCGCTCATGTTTACATGTGTATTGAATACACAGCACCGGAGCGCGCGGTTTTTTTAGCACAGGAAGGGAAAGGTTTAACAAGTTGAACAAAAAAAAATATTAATGGATGACGTGATAGGCTAAGATCAAGGAGAATATAAGATCAAAAAGATTATGTGGATCAATGGATGATATTTTGAAAATGTTATGGAAAACCCCTACACAAACTCCAATCCTACCCATTTTACATACATTTTCATTAAACACAACTTTGTAGGTTTAATCTATACATTGAAGTGCCAAGTAAGAAAATTTAAAATCATCATGTCATTTAGGATATACACTTTTATGTAATTTAGAATATAACAGCTGCGTTTTTGTCAAATATGAGGATGTTGTGGGATTACATGAAAATATGAGGATGTTGTGGAATTACACGAAAATATGAGGATAATGTGGGATTACACGAAAATCACTATTTCCTTTCTTTAACATAGTATATCGAGCATTGTATTAAATACATAATAATCTGAAAACTAAAATCTAAAGAAAAAAGGCAAAGCCTTCTACAGATTTTCTTTCTATTCTCCTCCGGTCCTTCGACCGTCTCCATCCCTCCTCGCTCCTAAATTCCTACTCTCCCCATTCTCTTCCCTTACCCCGTGAGACCGGCAAGTGTTCACGCCCCCAGAAAAAAGTGAGTTGGTTTTTTCGCGGCAGTATTTTTTCCCGACCCTTTTTTTAACGTTTGCGGAAAATAATTATACAGCCGAAAAATGAAAAAAATACCCGGCATTGCCACAATATTAGCGGGCGGACACGACTAATTACCTGCTTTTTGTATGTTTGTCTTTTTAAAAGCTAAGTGTATACTTACATTCATTTTACAGCCGCATAATTCTCCACGCGTGATCTGTGACCTGTGAATTTAGATTTTACATTCTTAACACATTTGATTTTGTAATTTATTTTATCAACACAAACTTTTGCCGCTGACTACTAAAAATAATATTTACGGGTTCCTATTGGAGTAAGCAGATACATCGGATCTCTACTTTACATACAAAAATACCTTCACGCAGTATCTCTGTCGAGGAAGACAGAGATGAGATGGTGCTATATTTTCCTATTGCAACACACATTTTTCCCTCTTCTTTTTTCATACACCTTCATAAACAACTTCTACGATTTCTGTCTTTTTCACTTCCTGTGCAAAAAAATCCGCGCGTTCCGGTGCTGTGTATTCAATACACGTGTAAAAATGAGCGATTTAAAATCGGAAAAATAAGAATATTCATAGCCAATCGCTTAAAAATTAAATTTTAAGTCCAAAGTGATAGTGCTTGAAATTCAATTACTGAAAACATGAAAAAAAAAAAAAAAAAAACAAAAAAATATCATTGGTAAAAACAAGACTGTAACCATTAAAAAAAACTTGATTCCAATGGGAATCGGTTCTCCAGCTTCTGAGCTGAAAGACATCCTACTAATTAGGCCATGCAGGTCATCTTATTATGAAGTTATTTTTTTTGTAAAGATTTCATGTTCCATTATTTCTACGTGGTTTGAACAAGTGAATGTTCTTCATCGAGATCACGTAAAAAATTTATTTTGTCTTCAATATCAATTCTGCATCAATATAAAATCTACTTATTCAATTTCAATCTATCTGAACTTCCATCCTCTGATTGTGTTTTTGCAGATTATTTATCAATCTTTGACTTAGTAGATTTAAAGATCTGATTTCTATAATATATAAATAAGGGTTAGGAACAAGGAGGGGTGACATTAGTTCAAAAAGTAAGAGCAACGATTTTACAAAAAATATAATTTGAACTTACAATGATTGTGATGCGCAAGTTATGACTTACAGTCTATATCCTCTCATATAGTGAACTCCACACCCATCTGTGCAAGATGAAGCCTATATAGTCATACTGTATCGCGTTTGAGGTGCAAACCCCTTTGAACGTGCGGTGCGATTAACTAATGGGATATCGAGGGGTTTGGGGAGCCGGTTTGACTTATCCATGCACGTTCTCCTAAATCAGGTGTTGATCGGCCACAGCGTGTAGACTTTATTACTTTTAGGTTACTCCGGTGTAGAAGGTCAGGAGAAGCCACTGTCTTATCTTCCAAATATGACGCTTATGATTAATACGATCAATATTTGGATACTTTGTTCGTGGCTGAGGAGACAGTTTTGTGAATCTTGTGGTCACAGGAAGAGCTTCAATGCGTTGGACTGACCATAACAGGACTACTCTTAATAACTGATCTTCGAACTGAAGAGTATAAAGAGGGATGGAGAGGAGTCGTCAAGGGCTATCATGGGTGTCACGATACTCAGTCAAGAGCTGCAAGAGAGGATGAAATGATTGCGACGTGTGTAAAATATAATTGTAGTAAAATATCACGTGATGCAATGAAAGCATTATTTTTTCTGTTCTAAACAGGACTTCTTTCGCAGAACTTGAACCTGTTTATATACAACGTCCAACAGGAAATTAACGGGTTTTTCTGTTTAAACAGTGGTCGAGGCAATAACTTTGTTCGCATATTGTCACCCATAATACGCCTTTTAGTTTACGTGGATCCAACACGGAGTGTTGGAATGAGTCATAACGTGCGATTACTGTCAAAAACTATTCCATTTGGCAATCAAGAAAAAAACTCTGGGGATATCTAAAGAGGATGGTACCTCGATTACCCACAATATATTGACACACTTATTGCATATATTCGTCATATAATCAACAAAGCGTCCAAAAATATGATGCGTTACTCTGTGCACGACGGTAATTCGAAGAGTGTTTGCATGAATTGTGGCTTTATTCAAAACATATATAGAAACATAACGTAAACAATGGTTTGTACATATACAAAAGTAAATAACCGTCTTTGTATGATTGCTTATTTCTCTGCTGAAACATGTACCTCAAGCGACTGAATAATCCAGATGCTTACATGGCGGGACGACGTTGTGGAAGCGAATGGAAAAACGATAGCATTCCATGAGTCTGCGTCGCTACAAGGGTTTCTTTTACATCGCTATTTCCTCTGAACTTCATTTCCATTGACAGAATCAATCCATGAACATTAATGCTTATGCTGTGATTATCCTTCGTTATAAGATTAGTAACGAATTGGTTTCAATTGTTCCTTTACCTTCAGATTTGTGATGTTTATCGTGAACCGATTAAAATTATTTTTTTTAAACAAAGTAATATATTGTACAAATATTTGTCAAGGCTATACCTATGTTCAAATTTATTGTTTAACTAATCTTATTTATATATTATAATTTATGAACTTACTTAATCTTATTTTCCTACATGTAATTTTATTTTTATTTTTTTATAATCTTAATACTCGTATATGATTTTTTAGAAATAATTAACACCTACATACTACTTACAACTAGATAACAATTCTTAAAACTAATAATTTAGCAAGAACAAGTTCACTCGTTCAGGCTACTTGTATTCCATCACATTCACTCAGACCTTGGTCGTCCCAGCTAATACTGTATGTGGACTAGTCAGGCAACATATTATGTTTTAGGAGCCTGTGCTTATAACGGAAGGGTAGATCGGATTTACTCTCGTAAGCCCCCAGGGCAGCGACTAAGGGATTACTGTGATTTTGTTGACTTTCATAGAACTTCACGGTCCAAACAAGGATGTGATATTGTAGGGTTTCTTCTTGCTGTTCGGCGTGAAGTCGGGTAAGGTTTGTTCTGGGATGGGTGTACAATTATCGTTCAAAAGGAATGATTCTCATACAATCTTCGTTATAATTCTAAACTCTACAATCATAAATGGTTCATATTCATAACTTTCCCCCATTAACTTGTATCTACGTACATACATGTCATCACGCAGATTCCCTATTAAGGTAGGCAGGACGGACTGAGTGCTAGACTTTCCTATTTCGACAGACATTCTTTGCCTCTTCTACATTCTTATACAACTCTTACAATTTCTCTGACTTATAACTAATGGATCAATAACCTTTTGAAAAGAAGAAATTAAGTTTATTAAAATAAATTATAGCTAACAGACAATAGTTGAATGATATTTCTATAGAATACTTATTTTCTAGCTATTCTCAAATTATATAAAATTTAAGCTAGTGTTTTCATTAAAACCCCACGAAATATCTCCCGTCATCTATGATTTAACAATAACATCTCCATTTCATTCAGATTCTCGAGAAATAATTATAAATAAATTAATTCTAAAGAGTGGTTTTACGAAATAATTGTCAAACCCCCGCATTTTCTACGAGAATGTTAACTTGATCAAAACACTTCAATCTTAAATGGTTGACGTACAAATGAGTGACTTGGTTCTTAAAGGATTCAGGGCAAGGAATAGATAATTCGTTTGGAAATAAACCACCTTTTTGAAACATTACGAACTACATTAAGATTTAAAAAAAATTTATTTTGTCGTTTTATGATGTTCGGTTGCAAGTTTTTAAAGGCATGCCTGCAAGGATTGTTCAGTGTGTTGGATAATTCGAACAACTCTGATATTTTCAGATGCATTTGACATGTTTTCAGTGTTCTGAAGAATTTTGTAGTGTTCTTTGAAGTATTTTCAGCCTTTGTCCTAACTGTTAATGAATGTTATGTTATTTTGACTCTTTTCAGATTTTCTTATGTTGTGAGCTGTTTTTAAATATTTTCGAGCATTTTTTTTTTCAAACATTTTTCCTTTTTATCAATATATTTATCCTTTAGAAAAATTTAGATTTATTTAGGTGTTTTTGAACAATTTTAAATATATGTTTGGACTCCGCCTAGATTTTTAAAATTTGTCATATTTTTTATTATTTCAATATTTTTTCCTATTTTCTTTATAAGGAAGGTTTAAGAAAGTTAAAAAATTCAAATTATTAGACAAATAGATATTATGGTTCATTTTTTATTCTTTTAGAATACTTCTTATAAATTAAATTTAAATTACATTTTATCGGTATGATTTTATTTATTTAATACCAAATTTAATAATTTACAATTGAGTTATCTTTTCCAACTAACAATACAATTTTTATACAAAGTTAAATTAAATGTGGAGAATTCAGAGAAAAAAAACATTAAGTGCATGTCTTTTTATTTTTCAAAATAACAAAAATAATAAAAACAAATTTAACATTGTCATTGACGGCAAGTGGAAGGAGAGGATGATTTGAAAGGAGGATGATGGAAAACCAGGAACAACACGTTTTCAATATAAAGCTTTGGGCCAAATGGCGACACTTTTTTTCGTATTGGATTCAAAGATTTGGAAAAAAATTAAATGCCCTTGTACATAATTTACTTAACAATAACTTAAATGGATTTTGCACATTTTAGGAAAAAGTATCAAGTCTAGCGCTTGCATAGCGCTTGTGTTGTCAAATAAACTATTTTTACCAAACTGGAATACTTTTTTTCGGGTACTATCGGAGATCGGAACCCCGAATGGTCAAGCGTCTTACATAAGGTCATTAAATCAGGGTAAATTATTTATTTAGCAATTTATCGCATTAAACCGACTACGTAAGTTTCCATAAAGTTTTTATAAAATAATAGACTATTTGGGTTTTTATTCACATAAGAGTTTATATCAGTGTGTTTAAATTGAATTTAAAATGTTTTCCCGGCATCTCTCGTATCTCTTTGGTTTGCTTGTTTGGCAAAGCATCACATTAATGAGTGCCGAATTAATGAAACAAACACTTGCGCTGCAAGAATGGACCGGTAATATTCGCACTTCACTTCGCAAGCATCCACCTACATCCCTCTGCGAGGGGATGAGGGCAATAATAATCACTGTACTTCCTTCCTTAAACAACCCTCAGCGCTTCCAGCATGCGTTAAAAGCCTTTCAGTCGGTGATAAATATCCCGAGGTAATTGTTTTTCTACCAACATGAGCTAATGCGCCCGTCGGACCAATTCGCAGGTCCATACACAAAGACTTTTTCTCTTCTCCGAGGAATCTCTCTCGCAGACCCAATTCTTGTACAGGGGTCTGCAAACAATTGATCGCGATATACTTTAAAGATTTTTATTGTGTCGTTTTATCATTTCTGGATTTGTTCTTAAAAAATAAGATTAATTCTGTGGATATGCGCGTACTGAGTAAATAATGCATAGATACTAGACAATGAATGTCTTAAACGAGATGAAGAAAGGATATTTAAGAGAGTTTGGATATGTGGAAAGAAAGAATTACGAAAAAAATAATAAGCATTAAAGATGTGCAAGGTGTGCGTACAAGAGATATACTAAAGAAAATATGCCAAATGGACCATATTTTGAAAGAAGGTACAGTGAAAAGTATAATTAAAAGAAGATTGTTCATGACGAGATATATGAAAGAGGCGAAATTTGTGTGTTTAGATTGAGAGGTTTGGAGATTTATTCTCTCTGCCTACCCCACAAAGAATACGGAGTGATGATATCTATATTTGAAACAATATGGTATGATACTGAATGTTTTTTTTTTAAATTTTTGTTGAAAGTGGTACTACTTTGTTTTGGCATGGACCAACAAAAGAAGAGTTATTGGAGAATGTAATAACTGGGACACATTTAATAAAGACTCACTGAAAGTGCGTGTTTAAGCTTCTATAGAAAGTGTGTCAAAGGAAGAAGAAGTAGAGTATGTCTGAAAACATATGAAGGTAGGAATTGGTCAAAACCTAATCCACTGAAAGGAATTCTTGAAAAACTAGGATTAAAAAAACCGACTCAAATTAATTTTTTCCCTTAATCGAGCTTTCGGGGCTAGGACCACTAGAGAAGCACGTAGCTTACAGTTCACTATCGTACGTGTTAGAAATATAAGGTCTTTCAAATTGAGCGGTTTTTTAAATTCTTGGATAAAACACAGATGGCGTCGTGAACTTGCCTGGGTCTTGGAACATTTGAGAAATGTAATGTATGGCATTTATAAAAATTTAATCATATACAATACAACAACGCATTCAAATTGTTGAATTATGTTATGTATTGCAATTTCTGGAAACGTTGATGTTAATTGGCCAGCAAGATCATGTGATCTGACACCGTTGGACTATTTTCTCTGAGGTTTCGTGAAAAGCCAGGTCTATAAAAATGACCCTCGATCAATTCCTGAGCTGAAGGACGAAATTATTCACGTTATTGGTGAGTTAGAACCGCAATTATGCCAAAATGTCAACGAAAATTTTGACAAAAGAGTGGACATCTGTGGAGCGGCAAGAGGTGGACATTTGGCGGATATTGTTTTTTGTGTTTAAATGTCATACATTATACTTCAATGACCAATAAAAAAAACATTGAAATCAAAGCAAATTGTGTGTTTTATATAATAGAATTTAATTTTTTTTTATTAGAAAACAGTGCTATTGAAAACTGCTTCTTCTATGAAGAAGCAGTTTTTTAATAGCACTGTTTTTTCCTCATTTGTCAATTGATTTCATCCGTTTGAATAAACCCTTTTCCTTACATATCAAACCCCGATGGCCATAATTTCTTTATGAATGTAGCCTGCAGTCCCAACGCAGTATAACATGTTGATGGTATACTGCGTTGGATGGTTTTACTCTTTTATGTTTATTTTGATTTCATACTTGTCAAAATGTATTGTATGTTGTTATTGTAACCTCTCTTTGTCCATATATTCAATAATGGAGAAAATGTATTATTTCTATGTTATTTTAACTTCTCTATTTAATGTTGTACTTTCAAATATTATTATATATTTATGTTGTTATGTCAACCTCTCTATTCTATGTTGTTATTTTAACCTCTCTATTTTATGTTGTTATTTTAACCTTTCTGTGTCTAGATATTCAATAATGTAAAAAAATATATTTTTTTATGTTATTTTAACCTCTCTATTTTATGTTGTTATTTTAACATCTCTATTTTATGTTGTTATTTTAACATCTCTAACTTCTCAAGATATTAAATAATGTGAAAAATGTAAAATTATTAATATATACAAACCAACACACCATTTCCATATTGGGGTAGGCAGAAAAGACAGATCGCCAGATTTTCCTATCTTGATAAATTTATTTCGCCTCTTCTACTTCCATACATCTTCTCATACAACTAACACGATTTATTTGACTTTTTACATGTTTTCTTTCAAAATATTATACACTAGATCCAATTATACTTATTTATAAGTTATGAAAATAGCACAATTATTAATAAGCTATAAAAATTTAATTAATTGCCATTAAAAGATAAACTTAACAATAACTTAAAGGAAAACAATGTATAACAGCATTATCATATTCCTAAGTTTCTTTTAATATTGTTCATACGACTGCGAGATTCCCCTTTAATAAATATTTTTTTCGTGGAAACTTAATAAGAGTTATAATAAAAAAGTTAGTGACGCATTTAAAGAAGACATATACCACTAATGTCAACCAATTTCCGACAAAACAAGTTGAGACGGATATAAACAGATACCACACTGGTCACATCCATTGAATGTTCAGGCGATGTTATGGTTCAAATTTGATACCCTACCTTCAGTTGTATGTCAACCACAGTTGATAGAAGTCGGTCGTATTGCTTCTTTTTATTCTGAAATTTTAAATGATTGAAGGTTATCAAGTTACTTTCAATTTGGTGTTATTTTGATTTTGAGCCCCCGTAGCATCATCAAAAATCGTACTAAACCATGGAGGTAACATAAACTAATTTTTTTTTGATTCATAGTCGAAAATAGATTATTTAGTCAATAACAGTAAAATATTGCCTACCCCTGACTTGGAGGCCAGCACTTAGATAGCACCGGGATATTCGAGTATATTGTAAATTCCACGCTGTAAATCTCCCCCGGCCCGTCAGGAATATGGCTAGCACAAAACTATTCTTGCGAGATTCCACTTTTGTGTTGTGTAATATGATGGGAGAGGGAGGAGACGGCATAGGGCCATCCGTCACCTTTTCAATCTTTCTGCCCTGGCCCCGTCTGCACAAAAAACGGACGGAATGCGGCCCCAGTAATGGAGATAAAATGATTCATTTTAAATGAACTCGCTACAATCTTGAAGGATGTTTTTGTAGCCTCTTCTTTCCTCACTCAAAACACGCTCAATTTATTTTAACCCACTTTAGTTGGATAGTGTCTTTCACATGTGAAACTTGTCCAATTCAATACAAAAAAAATTGATTTCCGTATGTGCTAGGATTGCGGCCTTATTGATAGTTGCGGATTTCCGTGGTCTCATGTGCCAGGATTGCAGACTTATTGATACTTGCAGATTTTCATAGCCTTATGTGCTAGGATTGCGGCTTTATTGATAGTTGCGGATTTCCGTGGTATTGTGTGCTAGGATTGCGCCCTTATTGATAGTTGCAGATTTTCGTGTCATTTGCTAGAATTGCGGCCTTATTGATAGTTGCGGATTTCCGTGGCCTCATATGCTAGGATTGCGGACTTACTGATACTTGCAGATTTTCATAGCCTTATGTGCTAGGATTGCGGCCTTATTGATAGTTGCAGATTTTCGTGTCATGTGCTAGAATTGCGGCCTTATTGATAGTTGCGGATTTCCGTGGCCTTATGTGCTAGGATTGCGGCCTTATCGATAGTAGCAGATTTTCGTGATCTTATGTGCTAGGATTGCGACCTTATTGATAGTTGCGGATTTCCGTGGTCTCATGTGCTAGACATGTGGACTTATTGATACTTGCAGATTTTCATGGCATTTTGCTAACATTGCGGCCTTATTGATAGTTGCGGATTTCCGTGGCCTTATGTACTAGAATTGTGGCCTTATTGATAGTTGCAGATTTTCATGGCTTTTGTGCTAGAATTGCGACCTTATTAATAGTTGCGGATTTCCGTGGCCTCAAGGGCTAGGATTGTGGACTTATTGGTACTTGCAGATTTTCATGGCCTTTTGCTAGAATTGCGGCCTTATTGATAGTTGCGGATTTCCGTGGTCTCATGTGCTTGGATTGCGGCCTTATCGATAGTAGCAGATTTTCGTGATCTTATGTGCTAGGATTGCGACCTTATTGATAGTAGCGGATTTCCGTGGCCTCATGTGCTAGGATTGTGGACTTATCGATACTTGCAGATTTTCTTGGCCTTTTGCTAGAATTGCGGCCTTATTGATAGTTGCGGATTTCCGTGGCCTTATGTACTAGAATTGTGGCCTTATTGATAGTTGCAGATTTTCATGGCTTTTGTGCTAGAATTGCGACCTTATTGATAGTTGCGGATTTCCGTGGCCTCATGTGCTAGGATTGTGGACTTATCGATACTTGCAGATTTTCATGGCCTTTTGCTAGAATTGCGGCCTTATTGATAGTTGCGGATTTCCGTGGCCTCATGTGCTGGGATTGCGGCCATATTTATATTAGCAGATTTTCGTGATCTTATGTGCTAGGATTGCGGCTTATTGACAGTTGCGGATATCCGTGGCCTCATGTGCTAGGATTGTGGACTTATTGGTACTTGCAGATTTTCATGGCCTTTTGCTAGAATTGCGGTCTTATTGATAGTTGCGGATTTCCGTGGTCTTATGTACTAGAATTGTGGCCTTATCGATAGTTGCAGATTTTCATGGATTTTGTGCTAGAATTGCGACCTTATTGATAGTTGCGGATTTCCGTGGCCTCATGTGCTAGGATTGTGGACTTATCGATACTTGCAGATTTTCATGGCCTTTTGCTAGAGTTGCGGCCTTATTGATAGTTGCGGATTTCCGTGGCCTCATGTGCTGGGATTGCGGCCTTATTGATATTAGCCGATTTTCGTGATCTTATGTGCTAGGATTGCGGCTTATTGATAGTTGCGGATATCCGTAGCCTCGCGTGCTAGGATTGCGGCCTTATTGATAGTAACGGATTAACGCGTTTTAGGAAACTTGATTAGTTATATGTTTTGATGCTATTACGGTTTTTTGTATCAGTTATAAGGAATATCGGAGCGTTGTATCGCGTGGTTTGGCTTACAATGCCAATGTTCGAAAACGTTGCAATTTTCATCTTTAGGCCTTATTTGTTATCAACTTGGCGAAATTTCGAAACATTGGCATCATAAGTCAAAGCCCGCGGTGCAACATACTGAGATCTCATGCAACTTTTTGTTAGTTACATTACAAATTGCCAGGTTGTACTGTATACAATGAAAGGATAATACAATACAATGCAATAATAAGAAAACGTGGATGATAACCTAAGTAGGAAATATCTAGATTAAGTATGTTAAATGATTTAATGATTTAAAGAGGGGCTCGAAATTTGGTAGGGCCACGGTGGGGTACATCTTGCTGGAAAATGTGCTCCTATAAAATGCCGTGTAATGCCACAGTTGCATTCCATCAGCAACACTACCAATAGTCCTACTCCCTAGCGTCCACGAGTGGTCTTAGGCCCCGCGAGCCCCGGGCAATGTGACCACTGACATTAACATCAGTGTCATAGCAGATAGGGAGAGGATGAAGGGCGAGTGTCCGGCGCCTTAAAACCGGGCCCCCCCAGCTAAGGGTAGGTAACCCTGACAGAAAATTCCACCGAAGAAGGCAACGGGAAACCACTTCGGTCAACCTTCCCCAGGACACCACTATGAAGAGAAATCAAGCAATGGCCCCGAGTCCCGGGCGGTCCTTAAATGGACCAGGGGTGCGAAGAATCTCCCGGCTCAACATAGTGAATGACATGGTGAGGATTGGAACATGGAATGTAAGAAGCCTTTATGCAGCTGGTAAAATGGACAATGTTGTACAGGAAATGATGAGAATTAAGATTGACATCCTTGGTATTAGTGAACTCAGATGGACTGGAACAGGAGTGCATCAACATGAGAAAGGCAACCTGTATTATTCTGGAAGTGATATATCTGACAATAACCACCGGAATGGGGTTGGCATATTTGTATCACTAGATTATATTAAATTTGTTAAAAAGTTTGTTCCCATATCGGACAGAATTATGATTCTACAGTTAGAAGCGCGACCGTTCAATGTAAATATTATACAAATATACGCACCAACAGCTGACACTAGATATGATGACAAAGTTGAAAAACTGTATGAAAGCATCACAAATGTTCTGAAATCGACAAAAAGTGATGATATAAATATTATAATCGGGGACTTTAATGCAAAGATTGGAGAGGGCCGACGTTCACACTTAGTAGGGGATTATGGTCTAGGCCAGTCTAATAACAGAGGTGATAGAATGTTTGAGTTCTGCGAAGAGCATAATATGGTAGTTGTGAACACATGGTATAAGCTTCCGAAACGCAGACTATACACATGGAAATCACCACAAGACAATCCATCTTGCCCCAATCCTATCAGAAACCAGATTGATTATGCACTGATAGGAGAAAGATTCAGAAACAGCATTAAACGTGCCGCAACATATCCCGGAACCGATATAGGATCAGATCATAATCCACTTATTATAGATATTAAATTGAAATTAAAAATATTAACGAAGAGATTTATGCATAGGAGAGTTGACACTGAAAAGTTGAAAGTTGCAGACCTTAGAAACACAGTGTCCACTGAATTAAATGAAAAACTACAACAGATAGACAATAATGCCACGTCAGTTGAACAACAGTGGAATAATTTTAAAAACACAATACACGATGTCTGTAAAGAACATCTAAAATCTGCAAAAAATATTCGTAAAAAACAGTGGATGACAGATCATATTTTAAATTTAATGGAACAACGTAGAGTGGCTGGTATCAAGGATCGTAATAGCAGTGAGTACAAAAACCTCCAGAGGACTATAAAACGAGAGATTAAAAAAGCAAAGGAAGAGTGGATAAAGAGACAGTGTGAGGAGTTGGAGCGATATGATCAGATGCACGACTCATTTAATATGCATAAAAAACTAAAAGAAATGACTGGCCTCAGCAGGAAGCCTAAACCTACCTGTCTCACAGACGAATCTAATGACCTGATCTTGGAAGATTCGGAAATCTTAAAACCATGGGAAAATTATATAAGAACACTCTTCCAAGACTCTCGAACTGACGTTGAAATATCAGAACATAGTCAAGGTCCTGCTATATTGAAATCAGAAATACTACATGCTATATCAACATCTAAACCTCGAAAAGCCTGTGGACCCGATGAAATCCCTATGGAGGTTATCGAGTTGATAAATGAGAATAATATTGATTATTTACTTGGACTGTTTAATAAAATATATGACACAGGGACCATCCCCCAAGATTGGTTAAAATCTGTATTTATTACATTGCCCAAAAAACAACACCCAAAAAAATGTAATGATTATCGCCTCATAAGTCTTATGAGTCATATTCTGAAATTGTTTCTTAAAATAATACATGCCAGAATAAGACTGAAATGCGAGCGAGATTTGGATGACACTCAGTTTGGGTTCAGGAATGGTTTTGGTACCCGTGAAGCGCTGACAACAATAAACATATTATTACAAAAATGTTACGACCAAAGAAAAGACATCTATGCTTGTTTTATTGATTATGAAAAAGCATTTGACAGGGTTAAACACACATATTTAATTGAGATGCTGTTGAGATGTGGTATAGATGAAAGGGATGTGAGAATAATCAAGAATCTGTACTGGGACCAAAACGCTATCATTAAATTGGAAAACGGAAACACCTCACAAGGTATTCCCATTCAGCGAGGAGTCCGTCAGGGGTGTGTTCTCTCACCAACTTTATTCAATCTATACTCTGACTTGGTCTTTAAGGAAGCGCTGACTGAGACAAATCTCGGTGTGAAGGTCAATGGGGTGGTCATCAATAATATCAGATATGCGGATGACACCGTTCTAATTGCGGACAGTTTAAAAGGCCTTCAAGAACTGCTTGATGAAGTTGACTCCGTTGGTGAACGTTTTGGTATGAACATTAATGTGAGCAAAACTAAAATGATGGTTTTTAGCCGAGAATGTCATCCAAATGTCCACCTTACGCTAAGGGGTGTTGTTGTCGAGAGGGTGAAACAGTTCAGGTACCTGGGAAGCATGATTACTGAGAAACTGGATCCTGACATTGAGATAAAATGCAGAATAGAAGCGGCACGAACGGCTTTTAATAAAATGAAAAACCTTCTTTGTGACGATAATATAAACTTAAAGCTGAGACAAAGAATGGTCAAATGTTACGTATGGTCTGTCTTACTTTACGGCGTAGAGGCGTGGACTCTTAAAGTTAACATAATAAACCACCTTGAAGCGTTTGAAATGTGGATCCACCGTAGAATGTTAAGAATATCTTGGACCGATATGATAACAAACACTGATGTACTACGTAGAGCCAATGCAAATAGAGAACTATTCACCACTGTTAAGCTCCGTAAAACATCATATTTTGGCCATGTAATGAGAGGTGACAAATACACCGTACTTCAGCTCGTCATGAAGGGGAAGATCGAGGGCCGCAGAGGGGTCGGCAGAAGACAGCTCTCCTGGCTTCGAAACATCCGACAATGGACCGGCGTCAGAACTGTGGGGGAGCTGTTTCGCGCCGCCCAGGACAGGGAAGCTTTCTCTCAGATGGTCGTCAACGTCGGGGGGACCCGGCAGGACACGTGAAGAAGAAGAAGAAATGATTTAATGCAATTACAGTTATTCTTAACAAGTTGAATTGAGTTTCTTAAATGTGTATGTTTTTTTTTGTTAACCTGGTGAGTTTATTGCCACCATGTTGCAATCTCTTCCAACTAACCAGAAAGATGTTTTTATATGCCCTAAGTGTTAACCAGGCTGAAATCCTATTTAAAAAAAATATGGGTTCCAGCGGGGATCGAACCCGCAACCTTCGGATCGGCAGACAAGTGTCTTACCACCAGGCCACGGAGGTCGTCATCATATCTAAATTAAAAGAACATGTTTTACCAGAACTATTAAATGCTTCGTTTTGTTATTATCAACAAACTGCGTGAGGACACAAGAGGCTGAAGAATCTTCTTAGGTTTTAGTGAGACTGAGTTTGTTTATTCAATTTAAAATAATATTTTAAATCTAGTTTCAACATAATCAACATTGATTTATCATTTCACGTTAACATTTTTTCACTTCAATAATATTTAAATCTATGAGTATGTAGACAACGAATTGTTCAGATTATCGCAGTTTCTTTAATATTTCTTTTGGAATTTCGGCAAAAAATGACACCTTAGTAGTATAAATTATTTTGACGTTAGGTCATTTTTCGTTTGAGAAGTTTAAAACCATACCTATTTCATACCTTTTCAAATATACTCTTACTTTAGCAATAAATAATTATGCAATATGAAAATATGAATTAAGACATTAAAATTAGATATTATTTTACTATACACATATCCACAATAGTTGGCAAAGTATTCCCTCGATTCTAGTATTCTCACTTAATTAAAAAATATGTTAGTCCTCAATTTTTTATTCTATACAATTTGAAGGTTTCACGATTCGGTTTCATTGTTCAGAAAAAAAAGCCTTAAAACAATTTAGACGCCACTTTACAATTGTATAATTTTCAAATTTAAAATACTTTTGCTAGTTCTACCAAAGTTAAATTTCGAACAAACAGTATTATTTTTGTCAAAAAATAAATGTATTTTCATTTATTAAAAACAACCAACCTTTTTTTTTAACTATTCCACTTCCAAAAGGTAATTAATTTCGTCCTTAAAAATTACTATTTAAATTATCCTGATTTTCATAACACAATATAATGTCTAGACAGTCAAAGAAAAAAGAAGAATGGAATAATAAATAATATTATGCATTGAGTCTAGAGTCTGCTACCTGAATCGAGGAGGGTCCGGAGCACTCTCGAGCTGAGGGCTGAAGTGACAGCGGGCGCTGAAGAAGTGAGGAATGTAGCCAGCCAGAGGGTTGTGGAGTCACAGAAGTATATGGTTGTGGAGGTGGTGGGGCTGGAGGAGTGGAGAATGGCGGAGTGGCGTAGTGGCGAGTGCCGACCTGTCAGCGGAACAAACAGACGCTAGGAGGGCCCTCGACGCTCAGGAGCGTTTTGTACACCAAATATACTTATGAATGTCACGAGGGGAATTCCACAAAACGCTGTCTTTATTAGCAGCTTTTAAATTTTCACTTTTTCAATTGTATTATTTCGGAATATCATATCATTGTTGTCAAACATATTTTATTAATCGTCATATAAAAAAACTTTTAAAAAATTATTTTGAGAAGTTAAAAAATAAAAATAAATAGTTAATAACATTCAATCTGGCATTTTGTTTTGATTATAGGGTGTCTTAGACAAACCCCAATTAAAATGGTTTATATACTTGCTTGGACACCCGTTGTAATATTGGACGCAAACACAAATAACTAAGTGATCCTTAACACTGTATGTGTAGCCAAATACCAACATATCCAAAACTGAGGTTATTTTGTGTGACCATCTACAACCCCTCGAAGGCTCTCAGGAAAATAAGCGTGCTGATTCCTAGTAACTACATCGTAAAGCCTATGGACATGAGTGTGAGGTCCTGCCGGTATGACACAACCTACATTCGAACCATGTGAAGGTATGTTAATACTTTTAGGCCCGATCCTAATCAAAACAACCTTTCCCAGGACCCGGTTAGTTTTTGATGAATTTGTCAAAATCTAATACTTCACTGCATTATGATTATGCAACGTTATAATCGCTTGCATAAATCAATTCATACATTTGTTTCATTATCTATGGTATTGTTTGTGTAAGAAATCAGAATACCATCGTTTAAAACTTAAACTTTGCCGTTGCTGGATATCAGTAATATGTTTTTTTGGATGAGGTATCGATCACGTGAAAACACGAGACTAGTATCGTTCGAAGGGAGTAGCACAGCGTGGGGTTCTAACCGACGACCTTCCGGACAGAAGTCTAGTGCATTGCCGCTCGGCCATGTATCTCCTCTTTAAAACGAAATTTTTCAATTTCGAGCTATAAAGGAATTAAAACACTTTTTGAATCGCTCCTATTCTGATTTTGAGATCAGGACAAGCTTTGGCTGTCTTCGGTCATCTACACAGATCACGTAACCTGTCTACCTCAACCATACCTCCCTCCATGAGCAAATTATAAATCGGTGCAGAACGGATATATGTTACTTGTATTGGTGACTTAGTCACATGCATACTTATCATCACGCCATCTCCCTGCCGGAGTTAGTAGAGAGGAGAGCGCACAGGATGATTTCTATCTCGACACACATCCTTCGCCTCTTCTACAACCATACGCTTTTTCACACAACTCCACGTTTTTTTTCCTTTCAAAATATCGTTCACTTACGGGGACTAAGACGGTCCAGTGAATTACAAAAATGTGACGGAGAAAACGGTGATTACACATTTCAGTCAACAGTTTTGTTTTGAACGTACAAAAACAAACCATCATGTTACTTTTCTATTGTTGTAGGTAGATAAGATAAAACGCCAAACTTTCAATCACGAAATACTTTCTTCATTTCCTCCAAATCGATATATGTTTCTCTTAATTTTCTCACATTTACTTCTTTCAATAATGTTTCTACTTGGTCCAACCACATTTTTATTGGATATCGTCTACTATGACTCCCATTAATGCTTGTTTCAAAAATTTGTTAAGCATATTATTTGTCACCCATCCGTTCACTAAACACATGTGTTTCAAATAGAACAGTAAAAACTACAGTTAAGGTAATCATAATCGCTTTTAAATTTTACTTTAAGGTGATTGAAATCTTAATTAAAATACCGAATAATTTATCATCCATAAAATAACTCTGAAATGTTTACATGGATTTTACTGATGAAATTAAAACACCGAAGTCATATTGATGAACAAAAATATAATTTTATTAGTTTTTGTTACATTTAAATGCCTTTAATTATTATGTGTTATCATTTCAAAGAGATTAAGCACCGAGAAATAGTCAGTCATCGTGAAATCAGTTCGAAAACTGCATTAAGAAACGAACATTTGACTTCAACAAATTAAAAATTTAATAATTGTGATCAAATTTCCTCTATTTATTTTATTCAGAAAAACAAACATACATCTTTCAGGATGAATGACGTATGGAAAGGATTTATGTAAGCTCGTGAGTGTGGGTTTCTTCTTGTTGTTTTAACTTTGGTTGTTTTTGTATTTGTGTTTCTGTGTATTTTTTTTGCTTTAATTTTGTTTTGATTTTAATTTTAATTCTTATGATTGTGTGCGGTATATTGTGGGATAAATATTTTTGGTCTTTCTGGAGTGATGATGTGTGAGGAGTTGAATTTCGCAAGATGTTTCCAGTTGTAGTTGAGTGTCACTGTTTGTCAGGTTGATGAGAACGTGCAACGGGGTTTTGTTTTTGTGTAAGCAAAAATCGGAAAGAAGTATCGATTTATTTTTTCATGCTAAATATCCTCAGTGAGATACAGGCCAAATCCTAGTTTACTGGGGATACGACAAATGAAAGGCAACAAACCCAGATACATTAAAATTGTATGTCCAAATCAAATTACCTGTTGTTTTTTCTCAAATTGTGTATATTTCTTGTCATGTGTAATAATAAAAAAATTAAAAAAATAAATACCATCACACCATGTTACTTCTAGTGTAAGCAGACATAACAAATTTTCACAACTTTCTCTCCAGTCAACAACTTATTTATACCCTGTCCATATCCATAGATATCGTTTCTTTTAACCATCTTCCACATTTTCTAGGATATTCTTCTTTATTTCCCCCTATTCGTTTCAGAGACAATTGTATATTATTTTGTAAGGCTTTCACAGCTTTTATTTACTAATCAACATACTTGACTGTCATATAAAATATAAAAAGCAATATATTCTAACCAGCTTGTGGAGAGTTACACAGTGCTGATTTCTGGACGAAAGGTTAGAACGCTGTTTTTATAAAGAAAAAATATTATAGCATACTTACGGATGCAAGTATAAATTTGATTAAAAATAGTTAAATAAAATATCATCAAAGCTTAGGAAAGGCCAAGATATTAGGCTTTATAGAAAAACAGAATACGTCGTTGAAGAGATTTTTAAATTTATGTAAACTGCTGTTTAAAACAACCCAGTGAGCAACGAGCTTTACAGCAGTTGGTAACTAGTTTTAAAGTTTGGTGGAAATGAGCAGTAAATGACAACGTGAAGGAGGAGCGATGAACTAGAAAAAAGCTTTCAATATGTTTAAATCAACTCAACACTTATTTTTCAATTACACACATCCCATTACTCAATTTTCGTGTCAGGGTAGCTAAAGAGGAGAGAGCAGCACACTTTTCTATCTCCACACACATTTCATTTTTTCTACATCCATACACCTTCTCATACAACGCCCACTTCCTTATTTTAAAATAGTATTTACTGGATCCAACCATCCTTCTTTGGTCTTCCTCTACCTCACCTTACACTCACATTTTCGCTATACATATATATTTGTTTTGTTAGTATTCCTTCATTCATTCATTCTTCATGGCCAAACCATCTCAGACTGTTATTCTTTGTCGTAAATTCAGGTTCAAACTTAATTATTTAACAACCACATTATTTAATACATTATTACCGCAATATTGTTTTCAGTGTACACATTTCTATGTCACTTTATTCAGCTTCTTTCAAAATAAATTTAAAGTCTTCTGTACTAAAACTTTTGTTTTGAAGACTGTTTATTTTCTACAGTTGTGGTTTGTTTAAGAATTCTTAAGTCGTTTAATTTTCGGCCTAAGTATTTTTTTTAATTATGCATATAAAACCGGTCTCGAACAACTGTTGACCGTTTTTCGATCAATTTAAAAAAAAATGTTGTAAAAAGACGAATATTCATTTGAGAATTTTCTTATTTCAATTTGCTTCAGAAATATTTTTAAATTTTTCACCGACCACAAAAAAATCCCCCTTTCATGAAAGATTTTAAGACAAAGATAAAATGATTGGAGCCCATCACAGCGGCCCTGGATAAAGCTCGAGGAAGTAGAAAAAGCGGACAATGATAAATGAAGAGCCAAGGAGGTCTGGGACAACAATTTTGAGGAGTTTATCTTGTTCCGCCATCGGAAGATCTATCATTGGCCGGTGATTGGCACACATCGGGGCGCGAGATTTTTTGGGCGGGACCTACCCGGCCCCTCCCACCTCACCCTCTTCCGCAGATCTGCGGAAAAACCTTATACAGGGACGGAACCACGAATTTATAAGGGAAAAATAATTATGTTAGTAAATCAGGTTACAGTTTATTTCTTTTAATTATGATTAACATTGTTGGTGCGGGTCTGAAGGAAGCATTTTTTATCTGTTATAAAAATACTTTTTTAATTATAATTTTAATATAGACGCGTGCCGTGAGATAAATACATGGGATAAGCGATTTTTTACAGAATAGGCAACGCAGTGATTAGTGATGAAGTTTTACTAAGATGAAAAAGGTTGTTCTGAGATGGTTAGGGCATATGGAATGAATGAAAGAAGAACGACTATTTACACAAATATATAGAGGAAATTATGTTGTGGATGGATCATGTGAATAATATTGAGAAAGAAATAAAAGTATAAAACAAGAGAAACCATAGGAGTGGTATAAGAATGTACGAGTATATGGCTGTAGAATAGGCAAACGATATGTGTCTAAATAGAAAAGTATGGCACTACATCTTTTCTGTCGACTATATTATAGAAACGTGATAATATTATGATTTTTTTTACAAATTGTTAAAATATTCTTTATATTGGGGATTTTATCTTTATTTAGCAATAAAATAATTTGATTAACACTTCCTTTAATAACACTTTTTTTGTAAGACTTTTTTTATAACACTTGTTTTATAACACTTTTTAAAATTTTTTTTTGTAACACTTTTTTATAACACTTTTTCAAAAACTTATTTTTATTAATAACACTTTTTTATAACTCATTTTTTATCAGACTCTTTTTAAACTTTTTTTATAACACTTTTTAAAACACTTTTTTTAAAACTTTTTTTTATAACACTTTTCATAACACTTTTTTATAACATTTTTTTTAACACTTAATTTATAACACTTTTTTAATAATAATTTTTTAAATCACTTTTTTTAACACCTTTTTTATAACACTTTTTTTAACACTTACTTTATAACACTTTTTTTATAACACGTTTTTAAAACACTTTTTTTAACACCTTTTTTTATAACACTTTTTTATAATACATTTTTTATAACACTTTTTTATAACACTTTTTTTAACACTTACTTTATAACACTTTTAATAACATTTGGCAGTGCGTTTTCCATATCATTATCTGTTTTCATTGAGTGAGCTCGTGATATAACCTGGAGACATGTTTTGAGGTAACGAATCTATAATAATCAAACTAATTCCTTGATAATGAGACTGATTGATACTCTTCATTTCCGATTTTCCTCTCCTTACTAAGATCATTTCCTTTTTCCTTCTTTGAATAATTGTCGTTCATGAATTTTGTAAAAATAAATCATTATTAATAAAAAAATTGCGACTCTGCAACTTATTTTATATACTTTGCCACCTGGCAAAAGCCTCGACAAACTATTATACAACAAAGTATAAACTAAACAAGTGGAAAGTAAATACTTTAACTAAATTTGATTTTCAACACATTGAAACAAACAAAATAAATTTGCTTGAAAATCAACTTGACAGTTGTTGAATCAGATACACGAGCACTAAAATTTTGGTCTAAATATTGTTCATTCAGGGCTTTATATAATCTTTTGAAACTTTATTAATATTTATTGATTATAATGAGATCAAAATTTGAATATTAAAATTAAAAGAATATAAAACTTTATTAAAATAGTGTTCAATTAATTTATGAAAACTATTAAGGTACAGTTAACCCCACTTATCCGATGTAAAAGGTAATTTCGACACTTGAACGATAAAAAAAATGTTGATACTCAATACATGTGTATTGATCGTTCAGCCTAAATAGTCAATTTGCAATAGTATGAGTAACAGTGCGTTTACAAAAACTTGTCACTTAATTTTTTTAATGAAAAGAAAAAGCAAAAAAATATGTAAATATCATAATATTTTAAAGTCAAGCATTGAATAAACACACAAGTTTTGTAAATTAAAAATGCTGTCAGCTTAAATTGTTATAATCATAAAAATAAAATGAAAGTAAGTTTATTTAACACATTAATTGTTCGGGCACAGCAGATTCTAGGAAACATTAAATTATAATAATGGAATTTTTCAAGTTTGAAAATAAATATTATTACAAGTATTATAAAGTAAAAATGTTGGACAGCTTAAATTAGATTGCACATATAAATAAAATGAATGAAAGATCATTTAACATATTAATGTATCACACTCGTAATAACGATATCAAATAATAAAGTTTAAAAATAATAGTGGATGGAGTGATACTAAATTCTAGGAAACTTTAAATTACAATAAAGTACATTCTTTGAAAATAAAAAGAATTACACATTACATTAGGCAAAAATCGCACTAATAGATTGCAGCACCTTTTTGACTGATCACTGATTATTATCTACCAAAATTTAAAACAATCTCCTTTGCTTAGGCCGACAGTGGTTTTCCCTTTCCTAATTTCGACATAGTGTTTTTAGCGCGGTAGTGTTTTTCTAATGACCGAGTATTTTAACAACAATACAAACGTGCGCTCTACGCGAACCAATCGTGTGGCATTCTAAAACCAATACCACTACGCAAGTTGTGTAATACAGAGAGTGTTACTTACCCTATTGCAAAATGACTTTTTAGACTAAATGATCTATAATAATTATGTGTCATATTTATGATTATGTGGCCCACCAGCGGTGTTCTTAACAACTTTTGTGTTTAAAGAAACTAAAAATTGCCTTTTTTACTCAATGAAACTTTAATCACCAAAAAGTGAAATTCATTGCTCTCATATATGTACATAAGATGAATTGTTCTCATATATACGAGTATCATCGTCGTCGTTGCCGGACCTCGTAGTCGAGGATCCCCTCGGCACTCCAACGTCAATCTTGAGGTTTTTTTTATTTTGCGGTTTAAAAATTAACAAAACATAATATAAAGTACTTTCTGTATTAAGGATCAAAAGTGACACATTTTGATAAGTTTTGGATTATTTTGGACACATTTTAAGATAAATATTGATTATTTTGGACACATTTTAAGACTAATGTTGATTATTTTGGACACATTTTAAGACTAATGTTAATTATTTTAGACACATTTAAAGACTAATGTTGATTATTTTGGACACAAATAGTTTCATATTTGACACCCTTAGTGTTTTTTTGCCAATAAGTGGCATTTGCACACTTTAGTGCTTTAACAACAAAAAAAAAAAAAGAGTTTTTGGCCGATTCGACAAGAATATTTGGAAAGAAGGAAATGTTAAAAGTCAGGGAAATCGCAAGAACTACACGTATATGAATAGGTGTATGAGTGAAGAAGGCGCGAAAGATGCGCATCGCAATAAGAAAGTCTGACGCTCTCTCCCCCATGCCTATCCCGGCAGCTAGAAGGTGAGACGGTATGTATATCCTTAATGGTGTTATACAAATGTAAGTATTCTAACTTTAGTTCCTTAAAGCTTTCTAAATATTATTTACGTACCATTTAATTCACATGCTGAAATAATATAATTGATAATGATTATTTTGAGTTATTTATCATGCATAAATGATTTAAACACTTTGTTGGCAACGCCCTCTATTTTCCAGGTAAAATTAGCTCATACTTCTGAATAGAAGTTTGCAAATTCATTCTCGACAGTTTATGTTAACTAATATACATGAAAACACAACAAAAAGTTTTGGTTGTAATGAATACCAGAACAACAAAATACTAAAAACGTTGAACTAAATTTAGAACCATCGCCGAAGGCTAATAATTTTTCGTAGATGAGTGTTGTCTGGATATTATAGTAGTTAAGGCTTAATACTTTGAGTTGGATTATCGAACTACTCTGATTTGGATTATCGAACTACTCTGATTTGGATTATCGAACATTTGATTTTTACAACTTTGTCTTAGAGAAGCCTTCAGACAAAATATTTTGTTTGGTTTCGCAGATGTTTAATTAGTACATATTAATATTATTTTAGTGATTTGAAACGAAAAATATACAATCAATTAATTCCTGTATTATTTTATGAATTATTGAACGTAAAACATCTATGACCTAGCTCGAAAGAAAGCGGTCTCTCAATCCGGAGGTTCCAGATTCGATTTTTATTGGTAAGTATTTATTTATTTAAAGAAGGGGTACTGTTGGAGTTTTATTTAAGAATTCGGAAGAGATTGCTATATGGTAATTTTATAATAATTGAAGTATTATACAATACATCATAAAAGAATCAACGACGAAAAGTCCCTATAAAAATAAGAATCACTGAAGATATGTAGCAAAAAAAAATTATCTCAATATCAAAAGGAATTGAACTCGCAACTCTCGGTTGGAGGACAAAAGTCTTACCGACAAGGCTAAGAATGTAATTACTGCTACCGGATTAATGCTAAATAATTTAAATTCTTCTTTTAACTTTCACAGAAAAGCAACAGGAAACATTCGAGCATTGTTATGTTTTCTAGAAAAAAAATTAATATTCTGTAGGATTAAATGCACCGTATCCCAGGATAAGGCTGACTGCAGCTACTGTGAGCTTTTAAGCTGAGCGGCAAAAAAATAATTGCGCGGTGCATTAAGCGGTTACAATTTACAATATTCATTAATCACGAGTATTTAGCGGCGGGCTCGTTACCCCCTCGTACCGGTCCTTTTTTGCAATGAATTGCCACAGGGTCGGCATACTAATTTGTTTAATAAAATACTATATTGCAAAATTTTCAAATTAAGAATTTATTGCCAAACGGTAAAGTCTTCCCACAAACCAGACAAGATTCACTAAAATTAATGCTAATTCAAACGAACGGTTGCGACGTTATACTCGAAAAATAAAAAATATATATACGTTATATTCAAGGCTTTGTTTTATACAATATAACTCACATAATGACGACACAGCTAATGTTGAAATGCATTGTGATACGTAAAAATGATTGTGGAATTAAACAAAACGACACCATTTTAATTTTCTAGAATTAAGTTAACTTAAAGCATTAAAAAAAAAAAAAAACAGTTAAATAAAATACTTGCAAATGTCATTTAAGATTAGAAAAGGAAAAGGCAAGTTGTAAAAGAAGTTATTTATTTTTTCAAGACACAAAAGTTTTTTTAACATTAAAAGGCACAAGACAAGTAATTTCAAATACTTTACATTATTGACCAAAATTGCTGTACTTTAGCTTGAGAAGTAATAATAATAAAGTTATTGTTTGAATTAATTGTATATATACAAAGACATTGTAATTTGTTTTATCAAACACTGTTCATTCCACTTTTTGTAACGGTATGGATTAAACAGTGTTTGATAAAACAAATTATAATGTTTTTAAACCTCCACAATGTTAATGCATTAACAATAAACCATTTATTTACAAAGTATGTGGAACGGTGCGTAGGGATAGGGAATAAAGTTAATGGGGCACTAATATATATACTCTCAAACCGACTCGTGCTAAGATGATAATCCATAATAGTATTATTTTTATGTATGTATGACAGGGAAACGTGGATTTGTAAAATGATTGGCAATACTGGCCAGGGACAGTACCCCGCAAGCAAGCAGACCTCCAGGACGACCTCCCAAAAGATGGAAAGACAGCTGGCAGTCGACGTCACAAGAGGGAAACAATGATGTAGGACCATAACAGGCCAACATGCCTAAAATAAGAAGAAGAAGTCTTTTTAAAACTTGTCTCAACATGTCCTTGTTGTTAAGATAGTTGTCTTAGAACTCGATATATGTGGGTTTGATTTCGTTTAGAACCTATAATTTTAATGGGTTTCTGTCTGGTAAGATATTGCCACATGGTAATAAACCTGCTACGTTATACTGTATACAACAAAGATTATACAATCTAATTCAATCATTCTCAATTGCAAAAAAATGGTTCTATAAAGCAAAGAAAATGGAAAAGATATAATTAAATAAAGGTAAACGGGCATGGCGTATGGAAACTGAAATGGGCAAGGCGTATGGAAAATGAAAAGGGTGTGGCGTATGGAAACTAAAATGGGCATGGCGTATGGAAACTGAAACTAAATAAAATTTACGATCTTCGTTTTATAATAAAAAAACCAATGATTTACGAGGTTTATAATAATGTGTGGGAATTTTTAAGTATGGTTAGTAAGGATAGTTACGTTATACTCTTTACAACATAGATTATATAATCTAATTCAATCATTCTCAATTGCAAAAAAATGGTTCAATATAGCAAAGAAAATGGAAAAGATATAATTAAAAAAAGGTAAACGGGCATGGCTTATGGAAACTGAAATGGGCATGGCGTATGGAAACTGAAACGAAATAACATTTACGATCTTCGTTTTATAATAAAAAACCAATAATTTACGAGGTTTATAATACTATAGTGTGTGGGAATTTTTTAAGTATGGTTAGTTAGGATTTATCATTTTTTAAGTATGCTTAATTATGATTTATCATTTTTTAAGTATGCTTAGTTAGGATTTATAATTTTTTAAGTACGCTTAGTTAAGATTATTAATTTTTTATGTATGCTTAGTTAGGATTTATAATTTTTTAAGTATGCTTAGTTATGATTTATCATTTTTTAAGTATGCTTAGTTAGGATTTACAATTTTTTTCTCAATGCATTTTATAATAATTTTGTCATATATCGTACAACCTGATGAGATTATAGTCATAAAACAATATCTTTCAAACAACCAGAGAGACGTGAAAGTTGCAGAATTCTCCTTCAAAATGGAACGCTTTTCTTCATTAACATCTAAATTCCAAAGAGAATTAATCTAATAATTATAACATAAATCTCTTTTTTATAAGTAAATAGTACACCAAAACTTATAACAAAAATAACAAAAACATTTAAAAGATCCAGTAGTGATGGATCAACACATTACGTTTGACAGATTAATACAAAATTTAAAAAAAATATATCGAATTACATCAAAAATATTAACAATGAAACAGGTCTCAAATCGTAAAATCACATGTTTCCATATGTCACAGTACGAGGCCATCTATAAGCGCACATCCCGCACTGCACAAAAAAAAATACATATGAAATAGACTCATCATTAAAAAGCAAACCAAAGACAAAATGAAAATTAAAAAATAAAATATAAAATACGGAATTAGACAAGTACAACTTCACAAATCCTCAAAAAGCAGTTCGAAATATTCCTTAGACAGTTAAGACTGAATGATCTCCTTTAATAAGACCGAATCACGTACCAATTTATACGAATTGTTGATAGAAGCATTATAGTCTATTTCCGGGCTGGTAAATGCCCCTCGCTTTGGCTCTGTCCCACCCCACCCTTGATCTGTTTCACCACTGCACAGGCTGCAATAAGTTCTTACTATTTCAGCACTATAAACAAGCGCCAGGTATGGAATTCCTGTTCCTGCTCCAGTTCGTGCCCCCACCGTATATCCTGCGACTACCCGCCGCTTGTTATGCATTCATTTTACTTTTTTCAGCTTGTATTTACATCTTGGTCGTGATTTATGATTATTTTACCAGCATGACTCGGCCATAATTAACTTTAAAAAATATGGAAAATTTCAAATGTTTGCAATTTAAATAAATAATCATTTATGCATTTGTTCATTTCCTCTTTTACATAATTTATTTTTATTTAACACTTTTATTGCAAAAACAATCTGGTGGGCTTATTGCCAGGTGGCAATCTCTTCCAACCAGACAAAAGTAAATGAAGCAAGTTACGTGGTCGCATAAATCATTCAAATGACTGTCCATCACATACGTGAGCATATGTCCACAAACCACACAAAGACGGACAATCACACGAACATTACTTTTCATATTAAGTGAGATATCATCAATCAAAAGGAAAGGAAGGGATGGTGGAGAGGAAAGGAAAATAAAAATCAGGAATGAAACACGTTATTTTACTGAATATAAATTAAGAGTTTTTTCAGTTGCTTCTTAAAGCACGCCAAGGACGGAGCGAGTCTTATATTGATTTGTAACTGATTCCAGAGTCTCACTGCATGGACAGTAAAGGACGACGTAAAAAAAGAGGAGCGGTGAACTGGAAACGCCAATAGACAATCTCTGTTTGAGCGTAGCGCTAATCCATGATTGGGAATACGCTGATAATTTTCGGCGAGTTAAGAGGGTGTGGCGGGACAGTTAAGGATATTATACAATAGAGACAGTATGTAAATTTGGCGTCTATTTCTAACATTCAACCAGTTCAATATCTTCTGATATGAAGTTATATGATCGTACTTTCGTAGGTTGAAAATAAATCTTAGATACACATTTTGAAGACGCTGTAATTTGTCCAGCTGTAAAGTTATATATAGTACAAACATTTGCCAAATTTTATACCTATTACATATACAAATTGATATCCTAAAAACGAATCCAATTTACATATTATAATTATGAACTAATCCAATTTACATATTATAATTATGAACTAATCCAATTTACATATTATAATTATGAACTAACTCAATTTAAGTTTCTACTTCTTAGCAATATTTTACCTATTTCATACCTTGGTCCTCCCTGCTATTACTGTAAGGTGGACTTGTCAGGCAACATATGGTGCTTCGGAAGTTTATACTACTTATAACTAGATAACAATTCTTACAAATAATTACTTAGCAAATACATGTCTACTCGTTCAGGCTAATTGAATTCCATCACATTCACTCAGACTTTGATCTTCCCTGCTAATTCCGTATATGGACTGGTCAGACAATAGATGATGCTTCGGTGTAGTACTTATGACTAGATAATAATTCTAACAACTAATTGCTTAGCAAGTACATGTCAACTCGCTCAGGCTACTCGCATTCCATCACATTCACTTAGACTTTGATCTTCCCTGCTAATTCTGTATATGGACTGGTCAAACAATAGATGATGCTTCGGAAGCCTGTACTACTTATGACTAGATAATAATTCTAACAACTAATTACTAAGCAAGTACATGTCCAGTCGTTCAGGTTACTTGCATTCCATCACCTTCAATCAGACCTTGGTCAACCAGGCAACCAACGATGAATAAGGGCATCGACGGCACTCTATCCTTGACTTTGTGGGAGAACATGATGGCTTTTGGTCTTTGGATATATATTTTTTCGAAAAGCGACCACAAAATAAAAACAGACCAGTTTGTTTCAATCGTCGTATGTCAGTGTGCCATCGGATCCAGTACAGCGGTTTTGCCAGTGAGTTTGCTGGTGTGCAACGGTTCACTCAATTAAGATGAGATTCTAGACTGCGAAACCCAGCCACGATGACAACATAAAATTTCAAGAATTGATGTTGTGTCATTCATGCATATGTAGATCACGCAAGTTCCCTCTTAGAGTAGGCAGATTAAACAGAGTGGTAAATTTTCCAATCTTCGTTTCCATTCTTTACATCCATGTTTCTTTTCATACAGGAAAATCATTATTTGGCCTACGTACAGGAAAATCATAAATATGTATTGTATTGGGTGTTAACATAAGTTGTGTTCGTTTTTTTTTCCAATTAAAAATGGGCACCAAAAGTAAAACAAAATGGTAAAGATTATACGTCATTCGAAAGAAAATTTTCTGATTTACAAGATATTGTGTTTTCTTTTAACGTTACATATATTATTTTATTTGATTACAAGCCTTCAAAATAGAATGTCAAGTAGACGAAAGTGAACATTTTCAACACCTCCTTCTATTCGCGTTCAATCGAGGAAATAAAGCTGCCAAAGTTGCTCGCGATATTTGCGAAGTGTACGGTAAAGATGCTTTGAATAACAGGACAGCTTGTCGATGGTTTTTGCGTTTCAAAGACGGTAATTTTGACCTGAAAGACATGGAGCGTACCGGACGACCAGGGAACTTCAATGAGGACCGTTTAAACCATATTATTCATGAAGATCCCCTTCAAACCACTGTAGAATTGCCTGAGCAGATGTAGTCACATGACTGTATACCGCCTTCTTAAATCAATGGGAAAAGTCCAAAAGTTCGGCGCTTGGGTTCCACATGTTTTGAGTGAAAACAACAAAAATCAATTGTCGTAAATCCTCACTTTCATCTACTTAACATTCCATTCTGAAGGCTTGTAATCAAATAAAATAATATATGTACCGTAAAAACAAACACAATATCTTGTAGAGCAGAAAATTTTCTTTTGAATGACGTATAATTTTTACCGTTTTGTTTTACTTTTGGTGCTCATTTTTAAATTTAAAAAAAAACGGACACAATTATGTTAACACCTTATAATTCCGAGATCGCTTGTTTCCCATACAATACAAGCTTTAGTTCCTGAAAAAGGATGGGGACTGAATTGACTGAGTATTACATTTTCCCTCAATAATACCATAATTAATACAGCCACCCATGGTATTACTAATAAATTACGTGTTTTATGTAAAAATCTTGATAACTTACCTTAAAGATTTCTTTTAAATATATTTTTTTAAATTGTTTTATAACAGGGTAGTTACCCCTTCAACATTACATCGCAGCATATTTGAGTGGTAAAGCTGAACCTGTTTCTCTCTCGCTGATTTCAGGCAAGCACACCCCTGACAGGATCCCGATCGAGATTCTGGCGTTGGTCGTCATCAGAACCAGACCATCATCAGCGTTAGTCCGGAAAGTCTTTAGTCCAGTCATTTCATATTTAACATGTTCCTCGCGGGAAGCACAAACGCCTGTGATCTGACGACAATCCAAGTT
This sequence comes from Odontocerum albicorne, assembly GCA_949825065.1. Lineage (NCBI taxonomy): Eukaryota > Metazoa > Arthropoda > Insecta > Trichoptera > Odontoceridae > Odontocerum > Odontocerum albicorne. The sequence continues at coordinate 1,277,729 of OX463842.1, read as the reverse complement.
TCAAATCACAAATACTTAAAAAGAATGACACAAAACCGGAATGAAAATGAAACTAAAATTTAAAATAATCTTTATTCTAGCGACATCTCTGAAAACCTTGTCAAATAATATATTAGTTTATGAGATATTGTTGAATAAACAGAGCGCCGATTTTTTTTGCTTTCTCAATATTTCCAGCTATTGCGTCACATGTAACGACCTGTCGCGCGGATCGAGTCCTGCGATGAGTCTCTCTTACGTAAATAAACATTACTAGTGCTATATGCATTTGATTGGGTGAGTTTAATGAATCATTGCTTTGATCGTAGCATTCCTTTGTTTATTTTACGTAATATTAAGTTTATCTCCTTTATTTAATGAGTCTCCTTAAGAGTAATGACTATTATTTATTATCAGAAAATTACTTATGTGTCATATTAACTTGGTGTTATAATCAAATATCAGTGGTTCTAAACAAAATACGCGTTTTAACTTAGAAATTAAAAAACGCCGAAATTGTGCCGCGCACAGGATTTGTGGAATTTGATTTTTAACGCGGTGAACAGATTAATACCGGTGCAAAATCAGTAACATTGCAAGTATTTAACCTATCTCGTGCAACTACAATATTTCTAGCAGAAATGCTACCGCCGATTTAAACCTTGTTATAATTTATGTAATATATTTTATAAGGCATCAAGAGCATACAACCAGGAATAACTACTAACGATTTTACAAGTGTAAGTTGACAATACGATATCCGCGCACTACGCCGCACCACACGGCAGTGCCCTGAACAATTCCGAGCAACGTAACTCTTCTGTAGTTATCTTAAAAATGAAGTTTTTCCTGCTTTAAGAATCAAGAAAAAGAGGAGATTTTCTGTCTTTGAACTGTTTTAACCCTTCCAGTTCTGTGATGTGTAACTAGTTTACATTACTTCTAAAAAATTTAATATATCTACCATATAAATATAATAAATACTGGGTTCAGATTTAAGGTATTCATCCGTAATACATTTACGCAATGAATGAAAAAAATAATATTTATAATAATTATTACTTATCGGCCACATCAGAGATATTTTGTGAAAATCGGGAATAAACTCACAAATACAATCAAACGTGTGCCAGTGTGTGACGTAGGTATATTCATTCTAAAAAACCCGCTATGGGTGAGGAAGTGACGCTATTCACGTCTCACTCTACTTCGGTATATGGAAACGCAAGAAATTGAATCTAAGTTCGCTCGCTTCTCTCGCTCAGTAGCTCGCGGGCTTTCGTTCAAGGTGGTCGCTTCGCCCGTTTTGTAAACGTCAGCTGATGTTTTTTTTTCATGTTTTCAGCAATAAAATTTCAATTATTATCAGTTTTGACTACAAATTTAATTAATTTAAGCGATTGGCTATGAATATTCTTATTTTTCCGATTTTAAATCGCTCATTTTTACATGTGTATTGATGTGCATTGAATACACAGCACCGGAACGCGTGGATTGTTTTAGCACAGGAAGGGAAAGGTTAAGGAACACTTAAAAAACATTTTTTAAACAAAATGTTCATTCATTTGTACTGCACCGCTCTATATGCTATATTTTAACTGGAATTAAACATGTTGAAGAACTGGACCAGAAGATAACATTGTTTTTCGCCACAAAGTTCAAATCTTGGTTCGACATTGTTTTTTTTATATTCATCCGTGGTATCACTTGAGTAATCAGGCATTCCAATTACTAACTGTTTTTCGACGATTTAAAAATATTTCAATGAATTGATCCAATACTGTATGAAAATTTAAATCGATTTGAATAGCATCTGAAAGTTGAGTGAGATTAATAAGCTCACTTGCAACATATCTAAATGCATTATCATAAGTTTTTCAAGAGTTGAGACGAAACAATACATATCCATGATAAGCTCTTTGTGCTTGTCGATACTATTTAGGGACTTGTGTTTCGCATAGAAGGATGAGGTTGTTTGAATAAAAGTCATCGAGATCGAGATAATCAAAGAGAGGCAAGAGATATGTCGGTGTCTTGCTCTCGCTGTTCGCTACTAGTGAGTTCAATGGCCGCGCGGCGACCTTCGCCCAGTGCTGTCTCGCATTCCTTACAGTGCGAGTTCAATGAACGAGCGGCCAAGGATCGCCTCAGTGGGTTCAGTGACCGCACGCACGGTCGCTACACTATCAAAGAACTTGGTGTCATATTCAAAAGCAAATTTACTTTAGGTTATAATATTATTAGTATGATCTTGAATCTACCAACAAACATCTTTGGTTTGTGCTAAGAGTCTTGAGAGCATTTAAAAGTGGTAGCGTTAAGGAAGCGCTATATTATTTATTAGTTTGAATAGATTTAATGCGGCTTAATCATACTGGTATGAAAGTTGAGAGACATCCAGAATAGCTTAATATTTGAGCGAGTCCCAAAGAGGGGTTTACATCTTAATTGGAATAAGTATGGGTACAGCCCATGGTTCTATCTCACATTTTAATGAGTATTCTTAGAAATTACTCCTAAAATTAAAGAAGAGATCTTACTGCCTGTTTATATTGTACTTAAATAAATTGTTAGATAAAATCGATTTCCAAACCTTTGTTAAATGCATCAGACATGTATCATATTTACCCCATTATGAATTAATATGATAATTGAGTGATCATCATTGTCAACCAGGGTCAATCCACTGCTGGATGAAGCTCTCCCCAAGTAGGCTCCAAATAGTTCGGTTTTTTGTTCGTTGGTGCCATGTCATGCTGCAATGCTTCCTGATATCATCGATCTTGCGTACCTTCGGTCTTCTTCTGAGCCTCTTAATGCTTTTTAGGTACTTTAGCGGAATGTCCGATAGGGAAGAGATGATGATGGTTTGTTGATAAATAATAAAACACGTTAGATCGTAATGCGGAAAGAGAGAGTGTTTATTTTTATAGTAACGTAGGTATTTATATCTTTTTGGAATGTGCGCGAGAGTGCGCTCGCGATATGCTTACGTCTCGCTTCTGTGAATGCAGAAACGGTTATTGTCGTGTGTAGGTATTCATCTAAATATGGAACTGGTGAGATAGCCGTGGTGCGTTCTCTCTCTCTGGCGTGTGGTGCGGTCGCTCGGCCGACGTCAATGGCCGGCATGTGACCTTCGGACTGTTTACTATAATTTATCGAGGAATCCGAAGGTCATTTCATCGGTCATTGACCGTATGTATGCGACAATATTCCGCGACGACCGCCACAGTACCATTGGATTATTTTGGACGTCTATCGGGAATTCGACATTCTGACATAATGGAATATTGTGTATTAAATATGATGTAATATTGTGCACAACTTCAGGAACACCCAAATAGCCAAAAATCTAATAAAAAATAATCGAAGTCAAATCACATCTGGTAGCTAGAATAATGTCAAAGCATATCTCAAAATGCAAGCCTTATAAGCTATGCTAAGTCAAAAAATCATTCTCTCAATAACTATACTTTAGTAAAGCACCCCAAGTGAACAGAGGTGGGAGCGATTCCGACCGCGGCCGGCCGGAACAGTTAGCGTTGGTACCTTGAAAATAATAACTTTTCGCTATAATTTATTGCAACTGCAATGGAGCCATTGTACAGAACGGAGGAGAATCGAAATTTGCATTTTACTCCGCATCCATTGGGGTACCGGCGCCAGAATTAATTACCTACAAGTATGACCTCTACCAATGGCCTACCTATCTACCTAACGCCGAGCATCGCTCTTGCTTTAATGTATGGACACAGAGAAAACCTTTTTCTAACTACCGTTAATTGTATTCCCGTTTCTTCTTTAGTGTATGTGCTTGGAAATGTAAGACCTTAAAATGTAATTTATAAGTTAAAGCCTTTTTAACGGGACCAGTGTTCAGTCAATCAGGATACCGTAAAGCAAATATTTGCCAAGTGGCTGTTTACACATAGCGAGTTTTTGACAAAACAGTAATTGAAATCAATATATGTTAGTTAAAAAAATTATCAAAAAACTACTTCAAGATATATTTAAAATGTCGACTAAACATAACTCATATCCACTACACATAATTCTTCGTCATCATCATCCTGTCGTGTCATCATGGTCGTTGCTGGGTTTCATAGTCGAGGAACCCCTCGACATTTTAAAACTTTCGATAATATCAATCAAACGTCAATTTCAAGTAGCTTCTTCCTGCAGATTTTACAGATATGTGTATTCTGCAGAGCCGCCTGGTAACGCTCTCGCATATTTGTAGCGCGTTGACTATTTCTCACAGGTCTACCTGTTGAGACACCATTAGCTCTAGAATAGGTAATTCTCCACTTTTAACGATCCTGAGCTACTTATTTCCAGTCTTCAAGCATCCCGCATAAAGTCAGCGACTCTCATGGGCTGCGTTACAGCGCTTTCTCTGTCCACCAACACTTCGCTTACCCATTTCTTCCCCGTATAAGACGCGTTTTGAGAGCCTATAATTACCCATGCATATCACATATCCGGTCAATCTTCACAATAATATATATTAGGTCCCCACATACGAAACCGGCGTTTTGCCGTACTGGCAACTTTGATCTCAAATATCTTCTCCTTGGTTAAGAATTCCAAATTCAAATTTATACAGCTATTTACTCAAGTATTTGTGTTTCGAAAATTATAATTCATTTGTTTTTTCCTCAATTGTTTTTTTTCTTTGCGTCACTCAGTTTACAAAATGGAAAACTTGAAATATCGCGTTATTTACGAGTACGAGTTCCACCGTGGCACCAGTGCTGCAGAAACGGCTCGAAGGATTAATGATGTGTATGGCGACGATGCCGCAAAAGAAAACACAGTGCGTTTTTGGTTCCAACGTTTTCGTTCTGGAAATTTCGACCTGCAGAAGAAGCCCCGTGGACGGCCGGAGACCAAAGTTGATAATGAAGAATTGAAGGCTATTGTGGAAGCGGATCCATCGCAAACCACGTCCGAGTTAGCTGCAGGCTGCGGTGTTAGTGATAAAACTGTTTTAATCCACTTGAAGCAAATTGGGAAGGTGAAAAAGCTTGAAAGGTGGGTACCTCACGAATTGAGTGAAGCAAATCAACAAACGCGCGTTGACTGCTGCGTTGCATTACTCAACCGGCACAATAATGAAGGGATTTTGAATCGAAGCATTACCTGTGATGAAAAATGGATCCTGTATAATAATCGGAAGCGCTCATCGCAATAGCTGAACCCTGCCGAACCAGCCAAACCATGCCCCAAACGAAAATTGACTCCAAAAAAGTTACTTGTGAGCGTTTGGTGGACTAGTGCTGGTGTCGTTCATTACAGCTTTCTTAAATCTGGCCAGACGATTACGGCAGATGTCTATTGTCAGCAACTGCAAACCATGATGGAAAAGCTAGCTGCTAAACAACCGAGGCTGGTTAATCGCTCTAGGCCACTGCTGCTTCATGATAACGCTAGAGGCTACCAAATTAGAAGAGCTTCAATTGGAATGTCTAAGACATCCACCGTACTCTCCGGACCTTGCCCCAACAGATTACTATTTTTTTCGAAATTTGGATAACTTCTTGCAAGGGAAAAAATTCAACTCCGATGGGGCAGTCCAAACCGACTTCAAAGATTTTATTGATTCCCGTCCGAATGGTTTTTTTAGTAAAGGGATCGATGAACTACCTATGAGATGGCAAAAGTGCATAGATAGCAATGGTACATACTTTGATTAAATAAATATATTATATTAAAAAAAAATCAACTTTATGTTCCTCCCAAACAAAACGCCAATTTCACATGTAAGGACCCAATATATCACAGGCTTTAAAGTTAGAGCATTGCAGGACCAAAATATACGAGTTTGTGACACAATCACTTGTATGTATCCTAAGGATCTGACGAAGGAAAAGCTGCTGAAACATTTCAAAGTTCCAAAGGTGCATTATATAATGAACCCAAGTTTCAGATCCATAGAGAAGTGTGGGAAAGGTAATAGTCATGTAGACAGATAACTTGACAGACTGTCAAGTTATCTGTCTAGCTGTATCTGTCTATCTACCTAGCTTCCAATTGAACATCGTGAATCCCATAACACCCCTTCATGACTCCTCTCCATCCATTCCTATAGTTCGAAGAACAGTTTATAAGGGTAGTCCCGTTGGATCTCTCACTTGGTCAGTCCAATGTATTAGAGTTTATTCTCTTGTACATCTTCCTTCCACATATCAGTGACCATAAGCCTCTCCAAACTACCTCCTTGACCTCAAGCAATATGCTCAAAGATTCAAAAGACTCATCACAGGCACTTTGTCACAAATCAGTCAGTGACTCTCCGTTCTTCGAGAAAGAAGACATAAGTTTGCGTTGTCGTTAATGAAATTCGTAGCATCCTTCTCCAACACATTTCATATGAATATATTTTACGTATTTCGTTCACTCTCCGAATTCACGTCTTCACGCCGTATATAAATATTGCGAAGACAAGAGACTTAACAAGACGCATTTTTATCGTGATGGTAATGAGTTTGCTATTTCATTTATTTTTCAAACATATGACTGTATTACATTTAAAATAAATACCAGCTTTATATTATTGGTTGATTACATTTAATGCTACGTTTGGTCAGTGTTATTGCATGGAAAGGAATCATGGACCCTGAAAGTTGGTAGTATGAACCGAATGGAAGCATTCGAAATGTGGATGCACCGGATAATGCTACGGATACCCTGGACGGATATGGTCAGCAACACAAGGGTTCTTTAAAGAGCTAAAGTTGATAGACAGTTGCTGACTAATATTAAAATCCAAAAGGTGTCCTACTTGGGTCATGTACTTAGAGGAGCAAAGTACAAATTACTGCACCTGATCATCTCAGGCCAAATAGAGGGTCGAAGAGGTGTTGGCAGGAGGCAAATCTCATGGCTCCGCAATATACATGATTGGACTGGTATAAGAAGCGTTGGGGATCTTTTTCTTGGGCTGCCGGGGACAAATATGCCTACTCTCAGGTGATAGTCAACGTTGGGGAGACCTGACATGACACTAGGAAGAAGAAGAAGAAGAAGATTACATTAAAAAAAAGGATTCTATTTAAGTTATGCATTGACCATAAATCAAATATTAGCGGATGGTGTAAAAAAACGCACAAAAAATGGAATGTTTACATGCGATGTAATCGTGTTTAGCTGTCATTAATTTTACGAGTATGTATGATGTGTCGAGAAAAACAAATTTTCATTAGCTGGTTTAATTATGTTGCCAAAAATTTCATTTCGCTACACGATCTCTTTTAACGAATACACATAAATACGAGTAGCATAACACCGTTTCCCGGTTGAGATAGGCAAAGACGTCAGAGTTTCGGAGTTTGCTTTCACAACACACACCCTTAGCCTCAACACTACAATCAAACACCTAATCATACAAGCCTTACCATTTCTCTAACTTTCTACGTTTTCTCCTTTTTAAATATCATTTACTTGATCCCAATCATACTTTTCTAAGTCTTTCTCTACAACGCATTCATTTCACTCCCATTTGCATTGTATATTTATTTCATTAATACTTATTGCCATGCCGCTACCTCTTCCAACAAACCTGAAGCAAGATGTTCGAGACCTGTAGTGCAACCAGACTGATAATCTATTAAAAAAATGGATTCCAACGGGAATCGAATCCACAATCTACTGCCTAGAATACAAATACTTTACTAGCTAGACTACGTAAGTCGAAAAAAAGTCATAATGATAAATTGTTTCGTTTTAACGAAATCCTAGTACTTCTGAATCTCCAAAGATTTTCAAAAACCGAAGTTAATAAAATATTCCCTAAGCGCCCTGTTTGTTCCCTGGCGATGTGGTGGCTGGACAAGTTATTTGATTGCTCTTCACCTGGTGTAAGTGGGTTTGTATGGGTTGCCCAGCCACACTGTTTAACAACTCCGGTAGTCCAGGGCAGAGCTCTTGCGGTCACCTTGGTCTCATAGAGAACACCGCTGAGGTCTGAGGGTTGTGGCACTTAAAAATCTCCCTATTTTAGTTTTCAACTCTTCCAGTTATAAAGCTACTTGTAACTTGCTATAGAGTACTTAATTAAAATATTTTAATTGATATAGTAAAGTGTATGTTCTCTTGAAAGTATAAAGCTAGCGAACGTTCTCTTGAAAATTAAATATACAAATAGTATTTATGTTTAAATGTCGAAGTAAAGTATCGAACTACTATCTTTAAAAAAGGAGTATGAGATATATATATATATATATATATATATATATATATATATATATATATGTAAAAGAAACGAAATATATGTGTTGTGATAGGAAAGTTTGGCGCTCTCTCCTTTCTGCATATCTCGTTTGAATGTAATATGTTCAAAAACACGTTTTTAGTATATTTGACAATGGGTGCCCTCCATAGTCCGAAAACTAATAATACATACATGTAATCTCGCCGTATCCCTTGCGAGGTAGGTTGGGATAACAGATCTCCAAAATATTCTTTCCAAGTCCACAGCTTCCGACTCCTCCACAATCATACATCTCGTCAAGCGCAATATTTTATTATTCATACTTCTTAATTTGCCCTCTTTCAAAATCTGGTCCATTTGATCAATTCTATTAATAACAAAAAAATATTTGATATGGATGCTGGATAACAAAAAAAAAACACGTAACATGAAACTTTATAATTTTGGCAAGAACAGGCGACCTTTGTGGCCAGTTTGTAATACTCAAGCCTTTCAATCCGGGAGTTGTAGATTCGATCCCCGTTGAAAACCCCTTGAATTTTTTTTAAAATGTTTCCCGTCTGGTGTTCAACTAAGACCTCATAAAATATTAATGTTTGGTTCGTTATTGTATTGCATACAGTGAAAGTGTATTACAATACGTTTTTTTTTGGCTTGAACCATTGAGTGGCCGATTTCACAAGAGAGTTCCCTTAATCATTTAACACCTATAGGCAGAAGACTTTCGTGTACTTGTTGGTACGACGCTGACATTACAATTTTTAATTTTGAGTTCGATTCTAAATGGTACCCAAAGTAATTAAAAATGTGGCCTTATTTTGTAAAAGAGTTTATCTGGTAATAATAGTCGCGTGCGCCAAGTATGTGTGGGCATTGCACATTTACGTGCATTAAAAATGCTTACACATGCAATGACCTAACGCGAATTCCGTGCCTGCTGAAATTGCTCTAAACCCAAAAACTCAATTAATTATACCAAGAAGAATATCGTTTCTCGGGCATATTCTTGATTGTATCCTACTCAGTTATTCGGGCATGTTAAAGGGTTCATGTGCAAGAGGTGTCAATTTTGTAACAACGATCAAAGTAAAATATCTAACTCACTTAAAAAAGATAAAAAAACTCTCGATCAATTTTGACAGATGAAACAAACGGTTTCTTTTAAGAAATAAACGTTATTTATGTGTAAAAGAAGTACATTTTAATATATTTCTAAATCAAATCAAATATCATTAATCAAATATAATATATGTTAAGGAAGAAAGAAAAAATGAGAATGAAACACGTTTAAGTACTGATTTGAAATTCCGTGCGTTTTCTGACGCTTTTTAAAATATGCCAATGACGGAGCGGGTTTACATAAATTGATAACTGGTTCCAGAGTCTCACTGGATGGGTAGCAAAGGATCGCATAAAAAAACGGTTAACTGGGAGTCAATAAACAATTTGATTGAGCGTAACGCAAGTTTATGATCGAAAAAACGCTGAATGTTTTCAGCGAGGGTGGAGAGGGAGGTGGATTTGTTAATGATATTATACAATAGCGATATTGTGTGAATTTGGCATCTATTTGTCACATTCAACCAATCATTTTTTTTTTAATGTGATTTCAAATTATCATAGTTTCTCAGGTTAAAAATAAATCTCTGGCAAACATTTTGAAAACAAACTTTTGGAGGAGAATTTTTTTCGTATTGAATATATTTTTTTCTATATCAATTCTGTGAATTTCGTACCTTTTACTCAAAACTTTGTACAATTGTGTGATAGGTTGGCAGGGAGTACCATTTGGCTATATACACGCAATAATAAACAATACACAATAAAGATTGAAATAAATACATTGATATGTGTATTATCAATATTTTAATGTTACCAAAAAATTGTGTGGTGTGGGTTCGGTTTTCTTTACAACATATGTTTTTTTTGTACATGGTTAAACATGGTACATCTGGCAGGTTAATTGATATACAGTAATTTCTTCTAACCAACCAGCTAATCTTAAATACTTAAAATTGTTTAAATAATCCAGGAAAAAAAAACCAAAAAATATATTAGTTAACATTTACATAAAGAGGCCCAGAAGAAGACCGAAGGTACGCTGGATAGATGAAATCAGGAAACATGGCAGCATCACATGGCATCAACGAGCAAAAAACCGAACTATTTGGGGTCAACTTGGGGAGACCTTCATCCAGCAGTGGATCGACCCTGGTTGATAATGATGATTATGATGATGACATTTACATACACACCATCACCAATATCCATGTAGAGGTAGGTAGAAAGAACATAGCTCCAGGCTTTCCTATCTCGACACATATACTTAGTATCTTCTACATCCATAAACCTTGTCAGACAACGTCTACGATTTATCTGGCTTTCTACATTTTCTTCTCTCAGAAAATTATTTACCTCCGTGGTAGGATGCTGGTCTCCCAACCCGGAGTTTGCGGGTTCGATTCCCGTTGGAAAACAGATTTTTACAAAAGATTTCAGTTGATTTTCATTTAATACCTCTTTAAAATCTCTCTGGTTGGCTGGAAGATATTGCCACATGACAATAAGCCCGCCATGGTAAACTGTTTACAATTAAATCGTAATACAATTACCTTCTTGGTCTTTCTCTCACTTGCCTTTCTTTCCCATGTGATGAAATGTATATATGTTTTGTTAATATTTCTTCATTTATTTGTTCCGCACGACCAAACCATTTTAGCGTGAAATTCTTTATTTTAAGAAGGTTATAAATTACTTATGTCCATCAATATTGGAAGAAAATAATTCGTTCAAGTATGTAGCACAATGTCGGAATGTAATGAAAGTTTGACACGTAACTTCTAAAGGCTGGTACTAACTGAGAATGGTATGGATTTGTTATGAGAGGCGCCATCTGTTGGTTAGACCCGGGACTTATTGATCTATGTGTTATAGTTATGTTCGTTCGTATATTAAAAAACTCAACATTTTTAATATTAAATAAAACTATAATCAAATCTGAAATTAATAATTAGATGCTAACACAATTAATAATTAGATGGTTATGTTTTCATTTATATCGAAGAAGAAAGAGAAAGTTTTAAGGGATGAAACAGCCCGGACGAAGGTGTCCGCTAGCGGGGGCTGAATCGAGGGTGTAGGGGTCGCATTGCTAAGACACTCAATGCCGCAAATTGAGGTTTCGCATGCCTCACGAGACGGTGGGGCCCAGCGCGGCTCATCAGTGGCCGGGGCTGGGCTGGGGAGGCGCCCCCTTTTTTATTGTTCTGCTTCCGCGGGGCTCATTAAAGCGACCGCGGCTTAGGTGTTGAGGGATGGGTCATCCCGCTGTTAATTTTTTTTTTCAGATAGTGAAAAAAATGCTTTAAGTCATTTTACTGAAATTTTCTGTACAAATTCATTCAGAATATTCAACTTGAATTAATGATTGACGTTATCTAAATTTTAATTTAACAGTAAGATAGAAAAATACATTGTAAGTCACGTTGGTATGGGGAACAAGATCAGCCGTGCACTTAATATTATTTTGCCAATCAGTCAATAACAAAATTTTCATCTACATGGAAAAAGTTTGCGTATTAAAAAAGGGGGATAAAAACATGCGTGTATTGCGTCAAATATCTAACATTTCAATGTATGAGAATTCCTTTCAAAGCCAAACAGTACTCAAAATATTAGTTCATTGATTCAAAGTCTTGTATTCATTAATTTGCAGTAAACTAGAAAGCAATGTTTGTATTTGGAGTCCACAGAGTGTATGTAACTCACTCACGGTAAAGAAGGTACAGAAAAAATATCTGCAATATCACTATGTAAGTGAGTTTTGTGTCTATCTGCAACATGACTATATAAATCTGCAATATGACTATAGTACGAGTATATAAGTTAGTCCGGTCTATCTACTCGTATGTCTTCATTATTTTACTTTCTACAAAACACACTTGAATATACTCGTAATTCTATGAGCGTATAAAAAATCTTCGTCTCCTTGTAAACGTCGTCAAAATCATTTGAGGAGCTGTGAGCTATCCAGCATTACTAGAAAGATAAGCCTTAAAGGTTTCTTACAATACTTGACTGCGCCTGTTGACTCAGTCGCACATGCAAGCACGAATTTTCCGTACTAATAGCAAAATAAGAAGTAAGTCCCACCCAATGTTTCAACATATTTTCTCACATAAATATTTGGGACAAAATTGTTGAATTGACAAATATATATTCATAAAAAATAAAGTATTTACGAAAAATATACGACGAAAACTGAAGAAATCAAGATACGGTCCATTTGGGGTACATTGAGACTAGCTGGTTTCTTAAAGTCTGGAAAACGAAATAAAAAGTAAACCCACATATACCACCTCAGGTTAACTGTCAGCAAAAACGAATAAACGAAAAGCCTCAAAGGAGTCCAAATTTTATAAAAGTAAAATGATAAATTACAAATGGGAAATGATGTTCACACATAAAAAAATCCACGACACAATACATTGAAATAGTTAAGCAGTATTATAAGAATGAAAAAAAAAAGCAAATAAGAGATCTATTAACCACTAAGAAACCCATTAACCACCCAGAAGACAACACTTTAGAGTATCTCTGAAGGTACAACTATTCACCCACTCCTTCAAGGCCTGAGGCAACTCATTCCAGCATTTGCTGGCTGAGTATGAGAAGGATCCCTTGAATAGTATTAGATAATGGTTTGGGATCTTATGTGTATTTCTAAATAATTGTCAAAACAAATGTAATATGCCCCTTTATCCATAACTTGATCTTAGAACTGCTGAACCGGAAATATCTTTATGTGATTATGACGTGTGGAAAAGATTTGTGTGGGTTCTTCAGTGTGGGTTTCTTCTTGTTGTTTTGATTTTCGTTGTTTTGTATTTGTGTTTCTGTATATTTTTGTGTTAATTTTTATTCTTATGATTGTGTGCGGTATATTATGGGATGAAAGAGTTTGGTCTTCCTGGAGTGATGATGTGTGAAGAGTTTGATTCCGCATGATGTTTCCAGTTGTAATTGAGTGTCACTGTTTGTCAGGTTGATGAGAACGTGCAACGGTGTCTTGCTTTTGTGTAATCAAAAATCGGAAAGAAGTGTCGATTTATTTTTTCATGCTTAATATTTTTCGCAAATTATGTATATTTCTTGTCATGTGTAATAATAAATAAATAAAAAAATTTATTAAATATCGAAATAATGTCACCTAAATAAAAACATTATACAAGACACGAACATTTTGTTTGTAACAAACTCGTATTAGTTGATGTCGAAATGCATGATGAACCCATTGATTGAACCCATTGATTTTTCATAGATGCGGGATGAACCCATTGATTTTTCATAAGGGAAAGATTCAGAGATGGCAGATAGCGCCTAACACCGGCACCGGCCAGATACGCTCAATTTTCAATGACGATAATAATAATGCGTGTGGATAAACTATAGCCCGTCTCGAAACAAATGTAAATTCAGATTGAAACGGCAATCAAAATGCAAAGAAAAGTACAAAATAGACCAATAAGATGTTTTTTAATATATTTTTAACAATTTATATTATTACCTCGTTTTTTTTTAAAGAAAATGAAACTGAAATAACAAAAAAATAAATATGTAAAACACAATTTGTTAATTACAGGTTGTTAAAAAATACGGTTTGTTAATTACAGGTTGTTAAAAAACACGGTTTGTTAATTATAGGTTGTTAAAAAACACGGTTTGTTAATTACAGGTTGTTAAATAACATGGTTTGTCAATATAAAAATGTATAATTCAACTGATGTAATTCTAGACAGTGCCAGTGTGAGTGGAAGTATAATTGGATCAAGCGTATGATATTTTGAAAGAAGAAAATGTAAAAAGGCAGAGTAATCGTAAGTGCTGTCTGGCGTAAATGCAGAAAATGTAAAAAGGCAGAGTAATCGGAAGTGCCGTATGCCGTAAAGACAGAAAATGTAAAAAGGCAGAGTAATCAGAAGTGCTGTCTGGCGTAAAGGCAGAAAATGTAAAAAGGCAGAGTAATCGGAAGTGCTGTCTGCCGTAAAGGCAGAAAATGTAAAAAGGCAGAGTAATCGGAAGTGCTGTCTGGCGTAAAGGCAGAAAATGTAAAAAAGCAGAGTAATCGTAAGGACTGTCTGGCGTAAAGGCAGAAAATGTAAAAAGGCACAGAAATCGTATGTGCGTGTGTGCATGTGCGTGTGTGTATGTGCGTGTTTATATATGTGTGTGTGTGCGTATGTGTGTGTGTGTCATGACATGAAAGTCTGGCGCTCACTCCTCTCTGCCTACCCCGACAGGGAGACGGCGTGATGGTATAAATATATACTTGTCTTTCACAATTGAATGCCTGGACTAAGGAAACTTTTGCTTTAGTTACAATATACTCGTATTTATGAACATTTAACAAAATGGTAAATACTTATAGTAACACGATGAACTCCAAAAAGCAATGTTTACCAAGAATTTTTGTTCGGGGTTATAAATATATTACATCTTTACAAAGCAAATGTGAAATTCAATTGAAAAAAGTAATTCAGTGCTTAAACACAGAGTTCAATTAATATAAAATGGAGCATTCTTCAATTCATGAGAACTGGGTGAATATTGAACGCAACAATTTTTCAATAAAATGAGCTCAATTTACAAATAAATTAACAAAATCAGCATACAATTATTTTAGTTAAAGTCACTTTTTGATGTAGGCGTTGGCTTTATTTTTACTTGTCTTGCTGAGAATTGGAAATAACATTTGCTGTAAGAAGAACTAACTACTGGACACATTTTCTTTTCAACCATTTATTTAGTGAGGAAATCATTACAGTCCCCAGGTGAAAAGAGGCCATTTCTCGAAGAATTTTCCAAGTCTATTTATCATCATTATTTTTTTCGACTCTGAAAAAACCTTTTATTTTTTTTCAGAAACATTTCACAGGAATGACCATTGATGATATTTTTTTATTCCATATTGAAAAATTTCCGATACTTAAGATTTATAAGAAGAAAAAAAACGAATATCATAGGTCAAACTCCATATATTAATTAATTTTTTCAGGTCCTTTGAACATTACAGATTTCCCTAATTCGTACAAGGACCAAACATAACAAGTACAAAAAAAAACGTGTTTAAAACAGTTCAAAGTTTTAAGACTTATAAAGAATATTGTAAAAATGTATATGTTACACTAAAACACTATGACAAAATGTAGCCTGTAAGAATATATAAAAAGATGACATTATTTCAAGTACTACACTCAATTCAAGAGAATTTTCCTGAAAGAACCGAGCGACACATGAAATATATCTATATGAGGACACACACTACGCCATATTAATATCATAGCCATAAATCCATTATACCTATCAAATCTGTATCTTTAAGATGTTTTTCCATAGATTAGCTGAACTGTATGGTCGATATCTTCTTCATTTAATATTTTTTATTTTTTTTTATTTATTTATTATTATTTTTTTTTTTCAAAACAAGCTTAGCCCAATTACTTTGAAAATACAAGACACTAAAAAAGAAGAAAACTTACATATGTAGAGGAAAAAAAAAAGTTAAAAAATTATAAAAAATAATGCATATGCATACAAACGAGTGTATACAAACACAAACATATTGTACACATATATTCACAGTCATTTAGGTATGTTGATGAGTGCCTTCTAACGCGCTCAATCTAAGAAGAAAATTTACTTTTGGTGATATGAAATATGTCAATATCCGAAGCAGTCCCGTTCAGAAGAGTTAAGGCCCTTCCAACAGGCATACCGGCTGGAAGACCCGTTATTGCGTATGTTATTGAGAACAGTTCTTGCCGGCGCAGTCTAGTGTAATTGTTAGTAGTAGTGTAAATGTATTGTTCCAAATCAATTCAATAGGAAAGCGTGCTATAATACAGCTTTTGCCATTGCTGGTCCTATGGCGTAGAATTGTCTTCCTCTTGTTGTAGTTATCGGTGGTGTATGGCTTGTGCAGCTTTAGAAAGCGCTTTACACAGTCAAAAAAATTCGTCACCTTTAATTAAAAAAATTATATGGGTTATTGACATATCATAGTGCTTACAGAAACCTAGCGAACATTATAGTGCGTAATTGGTGTACGAAGATATCTAGAGCCCGTATATACAACAGTTATATCTCAATCTAAAGCTCGTAGATACATCTCAATCCAAAGCTCGTGGACTTAGATTTTTTTTTAAGTTGTTGTTTATAAATGCAGTTGCTTGTTATTTTGATTGTAAAAAAAACAACTGAATAAAATAAGTCTTTTCAAATTTCAAACAAAACACATCAGCTTTTGTAACCTTATAAAATGAATAATGTAAATAAAGCTTGACATTTAAAATTCGCGTGCGCAAAGTAAATAAAAACATACAAAACACAAACAACTGAAAAGAGGTAACAAATAATGCGTCAGAGGAATCGTGCCTTCTCCCTGCCCAGGTTATGAATTGTGGGTATTTAAGAATCTAGAATTGTCCTTTGTGGGTGTGAGGTGTTATTCGTCATCCCCATTGTCTCAACCTTGTGTCCCACAGTTGTGGGAATTCCCATCCCCCAAACCCCTTAGACCGAAAATTCCCTTTTCGGGGGAAGACATTTCTTCCCTGGGATAAATTCCTCTGTAGCCCCCGGGAAATATGGGTCCCATAACTCCAGAAAGAGGAGACGAAGATGCAGGATGACATCCGGGATTAGCTGGGTATTCAGACCACGTTTGCACTTATCATCTCTGCATTTTATAACATACCGTGCTTGTATAATTTAACGATAGATTCTCGGATTAACTTTTTTGTTGACACGAAAATGTCTTCTCTCTTGTCGTGTTTTGAAACGACATGAAAATATCGTAAGAAAAATGTAAATGTTTTAATATGGTGGGAGTCAAAAGTAAATCAAAATATAATATATATATAGTACTCGTATTAAATATTCAAAGTAGAAATCCACTTTATTAAAAAAATTAAATTTTATTTTGGTGTAAATATAATACAGTTAACATGCCGGCTATTTTTTTTTATTATTTAATATTTCATAAAATTAATTGAGTTTTCGTATTTAAAAGTATATTTGGTTCACTTTTCCTTCCGTGGTTGCAGTCCTAAGACTGGTTTGCAGCAATTTGATCTCTTCTCCTCCATTCCCCCCTGTCCTGTGCGGCTCTTTTTAAGTCTGTATATGTTGAGCAGCGCACGTCTACCAACAGGTCCTCCAGGTACTCTCGGCGTGGGCGTCCCCTAGAGTTTGTCCCCTCGGTCATACCCTCCATTATGGCATGCAAGAGGCCCTCTTGTCGTATTATATGACCGATCCATCTTGCACGCCTTTCGGACAGGATCCTGAGCAGGTGCCTTCCTCCTTCGATTCGTTGGAGAACCTCTTCATTTGTGATGCGGTCTCTCCAGGAAATTCCTAATAGTCTTCTATAGGACCACATCTCAAAAGCCTCTAGTCTTCGTCTATCTCTTTCGGATAGACACCATGTCTCGCAGCCGTACATCAAGATACTCCATACATAGGTCTTGATGAGGAGTATTCTCAGTTTTAGGTCTATATTATTTGATTCTATTATTTTCGACCTTTTATTAAATGCAAGTCTAGCCTGATGTATACGGCTGTCGACCTCGCTCTTGGACCGACCGTCCCATGTTATTTTGCTCCCGAGGTAGACAAACTCCTTGGTGTTCTTTAGTGGTTTACCCGACATCACTATTCTCATCTGGTGTTGCGCTCGGCCTACAGTCAGCAGCTTTGTTTTGTCTTTATTTATCTTCATACTGTCGTTATTTTGAAGAATGCTTTCCATAGTTGTTAAGGCCTCTTGTAGTTCCTCTTCACTTTCAGCAACCATAGCAATATCACTTTTAAGACCTCGTTAATATCTTTCTGGTTGGATGTCAGAGATTACCACATATTAATAATTGGCCAAGTTGTACAGTATACGAATTAAATAAAAACTATTGACTCATTTGAAAACAGTTTAAAGACTGGATAATTACAAAATCCAACCTATTTTTAAGAAACATTAAAAAAAAGTTCATTCAAGACTGGATAAATAATGTAATTAGAAGAAAATTTAAAACTATTAAAGACGTTTTTTTTATTCTAGATAAAATCATTATTGAATATCAAAATTATTTTAAAAGGAATCCCCAAAACGATTTTTAATTGTAATAAACCCTTATTTCTAAGTCCATCGACTTTTTTTTAAGGTGAGATATTAAAATAAATTTATATATTATATATCTTGAAATGAACTGCTACAAAAGGAAAGTAAGTCTATTCAGCAGAAACAGATTCCAATTCCAGAGTTATATCAGTTCTTGTATAACAGTTTCTGATAGAACGTGACGTCTGCAGTGTATCAGTTACCAATGCCTTGGGGCAGGGTTCTCATCCCGTGACAAACATGAGACAACAAAAGGGATATCTCCATGCAGCCTTCAGAATCTTCTCACTCTTCAGCCTCGAGCCATTTTAATTTTCACACCGGACTGTAGCATAATGCAAAATCCCGCAGAACATTCCTGGTCATAGAAAGTATAAACCGTCTTACTCTTTTATTTTCGGATCTCGTAATAATTCCGAACAAGTTTGGACTTTTGTAGAATGCTCTGGTAAAGATTGTAAAAGTCTGGGACATAGCGTATTCGTGAAAGCCTTAAAAAAAAATTCAAATCCACAATTTTAAAGCCTAAGGCATTCATTCTTACTTACAACTTTTAAAATGCGCTTTAAGTTATTTCAATTTGTATGATTTGTCTTGTCCAGATTTTTCATTCGGTCGAAACTATGACAGTGCAATCAATAATGTATTTAATATATATTGAAGATCCATACACTTTAATAGGGTTTTAAATCGACGTTTCTTTCTTTTGGGAATTTAATAGAGATTAAAATTATTTCATATATAATATTTTCACTGAACAAATTTATAAAAAAAATTGTATCACTGTCACCACCATCCATCTTATGTTGGGATATGAAGACAAAACAGATATCCACGTTATTCTATCCAAGAATACGTCTTTTGCTTCTGCAATACATACACATTCTACTTTACAAAAAAATATTTAAAAAAAAAAAGTATTTTGAGCTTTATTAGTAATAGAAGCTAGTTTTTATTTCTTGTTTATTTAGAATTATCTTTAGATTATGTATTTGATTTGGTTTAACCATTTATATAAGTTTTGTAAAATAAGTAAATATTAATATACCTTGTCATTAATACTCTCCCGTTGATTATAAAGGTTGTTTACTCTTTCAGAATTTGATTTGCATGTATGACGAGATATGTATACAAAAATGAACCAAGTGATAGATGTCTGGGTATGAATTGATAAAGGAGTTCGTCAAGGTGATACGATTTTTCCAAAATTATTTACAGCTGCTCTTGAATATGCCTTTAGTTAACTGGAATGTGACTAGAAGTTTGATTAAAAGTGAACGGGTTAAAAACCAAATTCAAGATGAGCAGATTTGCGATTCCAAAACTAATAATTGTAGATAAGAAAATGCTGGAACTTGTCCAGGGATTCCTGAATTTGGATCGATTAATTTACTTTCTTGGTGGCATATCAAAGGAAATAGCACGTAGAACAAAATCACTTGTAGTACTAGCATGGAGTTTTTTGACGTCTGAACAATATTTTTAAAAGTGATCTATATTTGAAGCGAAATGTCTTCAACCAGTGTATTCTCCCACTACTTCCGTATGGCTGCAAGACATGGATGTTTACAAAGGAACACACTGAAACTTTAAAAACACACGGAAACTTCAGACCGCACAGATGAGCTTGGAGAGATGTACACATATACTGGAATAAACTAAAAGAGGCTCTAAACCAAAACTCCTGGATTCGCAACAAAACAATTATAGAATATGTAATAAAGGTGTGCAAGAAGGTGACGTGGCAAAGGGCAGAATGTCAGAATCCCGATAAACATGAGAAATAATCCAGTGGTACTAAAGAGGCCAAAATAAACCCAGTAAAAACTTAAAGTACGCTAGACGTATGAAATCAGGAAGCGTGTCAACATCATATAGCACCCACGAGTAAAAACCGAATTATTTGGAGTCAACCTGGAGAGACCGTCTTTCAGCAGAGGATCGACCCAGGTTGACAACGTTGATGATATATTTTTAATATGTCAAAATTAGTGAGTTTGAATCCAATATTAGAGCGTTCTTGAGTAAAGTTTTCTCACTTAATGACGCTTTATAAATGGTCATTTTATTATAATAATAAATAACAGTGGTTCTTTGTGAATAGAAGTGTACAGATAAATAAATACAAAATAAATGAGACGACAATCAGATCGGTCGCAGGGTTCACGTAACAGTCGGTCTACACAAGTTGATTGCGCTCACGTTACGGTCGTACCTGGCGAATGATACCGCCGCAACGACTCCCATTACAAACTCGACCGCCGAAAGCAATTACGTCTGAACTGTTTTGTTCCGCAGCGCGAAATAAATCAACTAAATAATTATTGCAATTGCAAGCGATACCAATCGCAATATCATTTAAATAATGTACTTGAATTGTATAGCAGCGGTGTTCGCGAGTTCGGAGGTGGTCAGGAATGGCGGTGCTAAAAATGAAACAACCGCTTTAATGGGTCTAGGGCGCGAAATCTGGTGATGAGGCCGCTTCAAGCGACACGAGTCGGCTGTGTCGAAATATTCAATGTTTGATGTTAATACTAATGTATTTTGAATTCTCTCGTTAAAAAAAATGTAAATCAGTTTTAAGTTTCAGGTTATTTAAGGAAAACACATTCCTTACATTTTATGTTTTTCTTTCTTGTATAACAAATTTTCGCAGGACCACAGATATGTTTTGCTGTGGCGGCCAATGTATTTTTGATACTGATGTATAGTTTTTCTTCAATATTTAATCCATCACTCATTTCCATATTTCATAGCTTTTTCTTAACACCATCAACACCATCTTACAGTTTCTCGCATCTGATTAATTTATGCCTGTTTTATATAAAAATTATAATAAAATAAACTAAAAAAATGAATTGTACGGCATTTTTACACTGAATGGAGAAAGTGAATAAAACTGAATTTAAAAAAGATAATGAAATCAGTTTAAAACTTTTTCGAAAAAAAAAAAAAAAACCATTCACAATTGCTATTGGGTTAGCAATTGTATTCTGTTTTTTATCAACAAGCACATTTCGAATTTTCGTTATTCAACTGTTTTCTAAAAAAACAAAATAAAAAGGTCACTTCTCTGGTTTAACAGTTCGTCTTGTGACAATAATTCTCCATGTGCAGAAGTATTGCCATCACATACACGTATGATAAATTTTTATATATTCATTTATATGAAGAATTTATAAACATCATAAACACATGACAAGAAATATACATAATTTGAGACATGTAATTTAATTTGGACACACAATTTTAATGGATCTGGGTTTGTTGCCTTTGATTTGTCGTGTCTTCAGTAAACTAGACTTTTGTCTGTATCTCACTGAGGACATATAGCGTGAAAAAATAATACTTCTTTCCGATTTTTGATTATATAAAATTTCATTGCACATTCTCATCAACCTGACCAACAGTGACACTCAATTACATATGTATACATCACGCGAAATCAAACTCCTCACACTTCATCACTCCAGACAGACCAAAACATTCATCTCATAATATACCGCACGTAATCATAAAAAAATATATAAAAAAATATAAATACTCGTATAATACACCAGACTCAAGACTTCACACAAACCTCTTGCAAGCCCAAGTACTCTAACTCCTGTCGCAATAACAACCACGCTCCGATCGACTGCCTAAATTGTTTTCCTCCCTTTGCCATTATTGATGAAGCACGAGTTTTGTTTGTGCTTACTCTAGGGGTTCCTTAGCCGAAAACTCGATTAATGGGACCGAAAACAATGTGGCTTCCCGGTCACACTCTCCAACATTTCTAACCAATTCAGTTGTGTTGAAGGGTACTATACAAATGACTGAATGAATTTATTATCAGCTCTCAAATCTCTATGAATAAAAACCCTTATCCGATATTCGTTTAAATTACTCCAGCTAGAATGTGTGAAGCTCCATAATTAATATAAAATGAGAACACTGACACTTTGTTTTTTTTGCTTGTCACAATACATGTCAAAACAAACTCTGTCATCATCAGGTGAGTCGACAAGACCTCTGATGATGATGATGATCCAGTAAGTGTTGAAATACACTGTGATATGCTAAAAACAAAGTGGAACTAATCAAAGTGCCAGTATTTTAATTTCACATCTCTTTCCTGAATTTAAAAAAAATATCGGACAATTTATGGAAATGCGATTTCTACCTGTTGTATATATTACGAATATATTAACAATACATTCTAGAGCTTAGAATTGATAGTAGAAAACCTAATAAGGGCATTTTTATTATTTTGAAAAAAATCAGATAAAAGTTTTAGCATATTCAAATCAGCGATATATCTTTTCAGTGCCCATTTCCCCGTCATCCAAACGAGATTTTCGCACATCTGTCCATCACATCACATCAGAATAACTCGATACAGCGTATTATCTAAAGCGGGGCCGACAAGGGTATCGAAGCGGACCCCATAAAACAGGGTGTTACGGAAATTAATTGTGTAAAAATTCGTCGCTGTTAAAAACGTTTCGTGCCCGGGGCTGGCACAAACTTGTTTGTATTGTACGCAGTATATGCAGGCTGCCATCCACAGGGTGGCCACACAGTATTGTTTATACTCTTTTATTTTATACATTTGTTTCCGAAAATAGTTGTTCATTGTAATACACGAATTATCGATATGCAGTAATTCTTCCTGCCCATCAACTTAATTTAAATGAAGTAAATGAATTATATTACATAAATAACCATGTTTAAGATAATCATCATTAACCTTTCCCTTCATGTGCTAAAACAATTCGCGCGTTCCGGTGCTGTGTATACAATACACATGTAAAAATGAGCGCTTTAAAATTGGAAAAATAAGAATATTCATAGCCGATCGCTTAAATTAATTATATTTGAAGTCTAACGTGATAATAATTGAAATTTTATTGCTGAAAACATCAGCCGACGTTCATAAAACGGGCGAAAATACCACCTCAAATGGATGCCCGAGAGCTACTAAAGCGAGAAAAGCGAGCGAACTGAGATTCTATATCTTGCGTTCCCATATACGTGAGACATAAATAGCGTCGCTTCTCACCCATAGCGGTTTTTTAGAATGAATATACCTACGTCACACACTAGCACATGTTTGATTGTATTGGGGAATTTATTCCCGATTTTCACAAAATATCTCTGATGTGACCGATAAGTGCTAATTATTATTAAAATTATTTTTTCATTCGATACGTAAATGTATTACGGAGGAATACCTAAAATCTGAATCCAGTATTTATTATACTTATAGAAATATTCAAGTTTTTAGAAGCAATGTGAACCAGTTACACATCAAAAGGAAGGAAGGGTTAAAAAATGGAAGGTTAAACATACCATGTAAGTTAATTTCAGAGTCGTTACAAATTGCCTGCTGAAGACAAATTGTAGATTAATATATAAAACTTATTATTCAAACGAGATAAGACTTGTCGATTCGAAGTTTTTAGACAAAATGGTGTATAAAAAACTAATAATATGAGTAAATTGAACTTTTAACGGAGATATTGATTGCATTTCATCTATTCTTCTTCTTCTAAGTGCCCTGTCGGGTCCCCCAACGTTGGCGATCACTTCGGCGAATCCGTCTCGGTCCTGAGCCGCCCGGAACAGTTCATCTGCACTCCGGATGCCGGTCCACTCCCTCACATTCCGCAGCCAGGACATCTGTCTTCTTCCGGGCCCCCGGTGTCCCTCGACTTTCCCCTTCAATATAAGCTGGAGCAAGTGGTACTTCTCTCCACGCAGCACGTGACCCAGATATGAAATCTTTCTAACTTTTATAGTGGACAACAACTCCCTGTCAGCTCTAGCTCGCCTCAGGACTTCGGTATTTGTCACCATGTCTGTCCAGGGAATTTTGAGCATTCGACGATGCAACCACATTTCAAATGCTTCCAGTCTGTTCATTGCCTGGACTTTCAAGGTTCATGTTTCACAACCGTACAATAAAACAGACCACACATAGCATCTAATCATCCTCTGACGGAGTTTCAAATTTAAGTTGTCATCACAGAAGAGCGACTTCATTTTATTAAATGCAGTTCTTGCTGCCTCAATTCTGCACCTGATTTCCACATCCGGGTCGAGAGACTGCGTATGTTGCCGAGGTATCTGAATTTCTCCACCCTTTCGACGCTACGGCCGTTCAAACGCAACACTGACCCACTGTAATCCAACCGCCCGAATGTCATCCACTTGGTTTTATTTCATCTTTTATTGGGGATAAATATTTTTATACTGGTTTATGCATAAATTTGATGAAATATTTGTATTTCAATTTAATATTTTCTTTTAAATTGAATATACCTTACAGCGCTGCTCTTCACCTTACTCAACACACCAGTCTTAAGTACTGCATTCATTTATGTGTTTAGACAGTTGTTTCTTGATATAATTATATGAACACTCCATAAATACATTTCATTACACCTAAAGCCGAATGAAATATGTACTCGTATAAGAAGATTAAAGGATCTTTCAAATCGAGTGTTTTTTTTTATTAAATTTTTTAAAGTTCTTGAATAAAACACGCAATTTGGTTTTATTTCAAAAACTTTTTATCGACCATTGAAGTATAATGTATAACATTTAAACATAAAAACCAATATGTTATCTACCAAATGTCCACCTCTTGCAGCTTCACAGATGTTCACTCTTTTGTCAACATTTTCGATGATATTTTGGCATAATTGCGATTCTTACTCACCAATAACGCGAATAATTTCGTCATTCAGCTCAGGAATTGATTGTGGGTCATTCTTATAGACCTGGTTTTTCACGTAACCTCAGATAAAATAGTCCAACGGTATCAGATCACAAGATTTTGGTGGCCAATTAACATGACCGTTTCGGGAGATTACAATACGTAAAATAATACAACAATTTGAATGCGTTGTTGTATTGTATACGACTCCATTTTTATAAATATCATACATTACACTTCTCAAATGTCACAAGACCCGGGCAATTTCGCGATGTCATCTGTGTTTTATCCAAGAATTAAAAAAAAACTCAATTTGAAAAACCCTTTACAAAGGTTACTTTGTTGTTCTTCATCTTTTGGCATGTTTTTTGCGGTTATCATGCTAAATATGTTTTTTTCTGAATGTATGCTGATGCAAGATGTATATAATGTAATGGCCACTGCCATCACTTTGTAAACTACAATAATTGTAGGTAAGAGTGTCCTTAAGGAGACTTTACTCTCTATCTACGGCGCTGTACAAATGCTCTTTTTATTATTATTAAATGTCAGGCTGGTGTACACACTTCTTCTGCTCGCTCTTCTGCTCACCCTTCTGCTCACCATTCTGCTCACCCTCGTGTTCCCCATGTACCCGTACACCGGCCACCGCTCTCATTGCAAATTCTATTAAAATTGAAACTAATTAGTTAATCAAGCGCCGACCGTAATGTGCCATAATGGACGCTAAATTTGAATTATTTAATTCATCGGGGATTAGCGAGGTTAGGGCTTATTTCCAATTTAATTATCCGAAATCATTCACGGACCGTGTCCGACGTGCAATCAACATTTGTATGTTTTGCTGTGTTGTGTGTGTGATAATCTAATTTGTTATCATGTTAACTCGATTTACATTTTTTGTTGAATACAGTGATGGTTTATTTAATTATGAAATCGAATGATATTCATAATTAGATATAAAATTTATATAAATTCCTAATAACTAATTAATTGAGTTGCATTTTTCACCATTGCGTTTATTGCAAAATATATAATCATTTAAATAATATTTTTGCTTATTTTAGAAAAATGTATAAATAACCTTTAACAATTTTTTAAAAGTAAAACTTATTAAATATGTTCAGAAAAACATATTTTTTTATTATGTTGTATTATTTTATACTTTTGCTACATACAATGCAACCTTAAATATGCGTCTTAAATATGCGTCTTACTAACTAGGTTACAGAGGTTGCAGCCCAGTGGTCAAGCTGGTAAGACGCATAAAACAGAAAAGTTTTCTTACCAAATAGGTTTTTCCAAACATATGCAGATGTGGGGAAGCACATTATCCAATGACTTCAGCCACTACCTTCACATCTTTACACTTAACTGATATATATTTATTTTGTAATATTTTTAATATGCCAATAATAGTGGGTTTGAGTCCTGAGTCTAAATGGCCCTATGTAAATTATCCTTCCATTTTTATTATCATCATCATCATCATCATAATCATCATCATCATCATCATCATCATCATCATCATCATTATTATTATTATTATTATTATTATTATTATTATTATTATTATTATTATTATTATTATTATTATTATTATTATTATTATTATTATTATTATTATTATTATTATTAATATTATTATTATTATTATTATTATTATTATTATTATTATTATTATTATTATTATTATTATTATTATTATTATTATTATTATTATTATTATTATTATTATTATTATTATTATTATTATTATTATTATTATTATTATTATTATTATTATTATTATTATTATTATTATTATTATTATTATTATTATTATTATTATTATTATTATTATTATTATTATTATTATTATTATTATAATTATTATTATTATTATAATTATAATAATAATTATTATTATTATTATTATTATTATTATTATTATTATTATTATTATTATTAATAATATAATTATTATTATTATTATTATTAGAGCATTCTGCAGGCAAGACACATACTGGATTGTAGATCTAATGATGATAATGAGATAGCTACAAAAATATATAAAATTCAAATTAATGAATTTATAAAAGAGTGAAAAGTCTTAAAAAGTATGCATGATAAGATGTATTGACGTGGTAGATATGAGATATGTATTGCAAGACAAAAATGGAGACCTGTATCTTTCCCTACCCCAAAAGGGGACTTGGCTTATATTTATAGACTAAACTCTCCTTTAAGAGAGTTTCCTCTCTGAACGGCACTAAATAAATTGTCCTTTTATTATAATTGATGATGATTCTTTAATCAGCTGGAGACATGATTACGAATGAACAAAATTATGTCATTAATTTCAAATGAATGCTATTAGGTCGGAAGAAACGATGACAACAGAGACGACGCACTGCAAATCCGATTATGGCCGAAGGTCTCTGTTTTAAGCCCGACGTGTATTACTTACCGCCGGGTACTGAATGAAAATGCGTCCAAATTACCATTCATTAAGTGTATTACTGCCAACATTGATGTCGGAGAAGCAACCGTGGATGTTGAAAATTAAAGATAGGTGCTGAAAATATATACGCTATTAGTAAAAGAAACATAATAAACTGTATGAGAAGATGTATGAATATCCAGAAGATAAAGCAAGTTTGTGATGCACATTAGTCATTCGCGTTTCACTTCATTTCTCTAACGTCGTAAAAAGCCTTTGAAGACATTGAAAATTGTTTAAAATATATTTTCTACTCTTATTGAAATAATGGGGAAATATTATATTTAAAATGAATATGTTACAGCTGATTTTCGGATAAAAAGGAGATAAAAGTACATAAAAAATAAATGCTATTAAAAGCGTAACTTTTTCCATGTCTTTAGTTCAAACCAAAAACGTTGAGGATATTTTAACGTGGCTAGAAAAATACTAAAGGAAAATCCCAGTGTGAAATTATTGGTTAGAAGAAGGATAATTGCCAAGTGGGAGGGGCGGCGGGTGGTGGGTGAAGGGTGAAACATTGTTTTTCCAACCCCTAGTGATTGTAACAAATAACGGTTGGGCTGCCCCACCCCCTAGCGCCGCACCCCAGTTACAACTAACTAAACCACTATAACCGCCGGTGAGATATATTGTCTGAGTCCATCTTGCCCTAAACTATGCCCTGGTTTCGGGTGAAGATAACCGACGAGGTGCTTGAGCTCACCTCACTTTATGTGGGCAGGTCTGCAAGTTGAGATGGCCACCAACAATGCGAATTTGTGATGGCTCTTTTTAGAGAGAACACCTTCCTATTTATTAATGTAAACGTTGGTACTTAGAACAATTAATTATTAAAACGTTAATTTATTTATTTATTTAACACTTTTATTGCAATACAATCTGGCGGGCTTATTTCCAGGCGGCAATCTCTTCCAACTAACCAGACAAAAGTAAATGAAGCAAGTTACGTGGTCGCATAAATCATTCAAATGACTATCCATACCCACGAAATTCATAAACATATACTTGAGAACATGCCCACGAGCCCCACAAAGACGGACAATCACCCGAACATTATTTTTCATATAAAGTGAGATATCATCAATCAAAAGGAAACGAAGGGATGGTGGAGAGGAAAGGAAAAGAAAAATCAGGAATGAAACACGTTATTTTACTGACTAGAAATTAAGAGTTTTTTCAGTCGCTTCTTAAAACATGTCAAGGACGAAGCGAGTATTATATTAGTTTGACTGATTCCAGAGTCTCACTGCATGGACAGTAAAGGACGACGTAAAGAAAGAGGAGCGGTGAACTGGAAAGGCCAATAAACAATCTCTTTTTGAGCGTAGCGCTAATCCATGATTGGAAAGACGCTGAAAATTTTCGGCGAGGTAAGAGGGGGCGGCGGGACAGTTAAGGGTACAAAAGATATAGTATGCAATAGATATAGCTATACAATAGATATAGTATGTGAATTTGGTGTCTATTTCTAACATTCAACCAGTTCAATGCCTTCTGGTATGAAGTTATATGATCTTACTTTCGTAGGTTGAAAATTAATCTTAGACACACATTTTGAAGACGAATTAATTAATGTCATCCACGGTTGTAGGTTTTTTTTAACGTTTCATTACTATTATTACATTTTTATAACATAAAAGGGGCTTGTACCTTATATAAAATATTCAAGGGGTTAACTATTAACTCATTTAACATCAAATTCCCGTATGAAATAATGTGCTTAACACAATAAAACTTCTCCGACCCATCAACTGACAGCTAATTGTCAAAACTACTTCCAATATCATTTATCAACACAACATCAAGACGTAGATAAAAGTAAATTAATTATATTTCATAATTTACTCATAAAAGTTCGCACCTCATTTTATTGACAAAAGTAAAAATAATGTGACATCTGTTTTAGCACATCAAAACTATCTAAATATCATCAGCAATAATGTGCTATTAGTGCGCCATCTGTTGAGAGTGTATAGATCTGGATAAGTATTATTATAAATATTTTCCGTTACATCAATTGATCGTGGAACAGATTTTTACAAAACTGAGATTCAATTGGTTTTAGATAGACTAAGTCTTATGATCAAGTATGATTGTCAACCATACATAATGGAAAGCCTCTGTGTGTTTTTTATTCTGTTCAAACTGTTTCACTTAAGCACACATATAGTCCTGACAGATCAAACCTAAAGTTTCGATGGTGGATATTAAACTTCCACAAGACATATGGGTATAATCTACTGCAGTATTTTGTTGAACTGTGTAATATGTAAGACTCTTTTTCTGATGCTCAAAAGTATTATAAAATTTAACGATTAACAACATATTCATAACTTTTATTTTTACTATTTAAAAAAAATGTATAATTTGAATAAAATGGTAAAAAAATGAAAATTCTTTTCAGACTGCCGCCATTTTATAATTTTTCTTTGCTACCAACTATATCGAAATTATTTTTTACTAAGAAACTATGTATAATTTTTATTTCGAATATATAAAAGGGTTCTAATCATGTGGATCAGCTCACCCCCTTTTTTTACGGCAAGATAATTTAACATCTGATAACATCTTGAATTTTTAATGTTATTCTTCAAAAAAATTTTGTGGCATACATTCTCAAATCACCAATAAAGAAACTAAAAAATGTATGTGAAAAATATTTTTTGTTTTTTTTATTTAGTCTGAAAACGCACCCGAAATTCACGCCTCTAGAGTAGAATATCCCCCCTTAATTTGTGAATCTAACGCAATATTATTGAAAGAATGAGACAATTTATTAAAAAGAATAAAACTTGTTGAGTGCAAGGATAGAAATGTGAAGGACGTAAAAATATTTGAGTTTTACAGCGTAAATTGTGATTTGATTTTTTGAAATCATTAATGGTTCAATTCAATTTTAATGTTAATAAACATTTTAATCATTTATTTATAATAGCAGTAATGTATGAAGTTAAGTTTATTAATATGTCACAAGCGTGAAGTATTAAATATCAAAGTGGTTTAATAAAGGCAACAACAAATTAAGCGTTATTCGGGGCAGACGTGAGACAGCTGAGAGACAAGTCAAGCAGGCTGCAAACGACGTGTGCAAGTGAAGTACAACAACAAGTGCAACAGAAGTGCAACTGCAAGCAAATCTAACAAGCTTGCAGAAACCTCCGCTGCTCTGCAGTATCGGCTGCAGGGCTTTCCAAAGTCTATACATTGCCAAGCTTGCACCTTATTGCCAAGCTTGTTCTCAAAATTAACGTTGTATTATAAGTACAGTAGCACCTCGCTTTACACACCTCGTTATAACGTAATCGACAAAAAAGAAAAAAAATATTTCTGATGATGACGAACGAACGAGTGATTTCCCCATAAGTGGTACCTATATATATACCGCACTTCTAGCGATGATATGTTTCGTATACTGAACATATCATATCATTTATCATTCAGCCCATTTAAAGCATACTACTTCCGGCATTTATTTATTTTTATTTATTATTACACATGACAAGAAATATACACAATTTGAGAAAAACAACAGATAATTTGATTTGGACATACAATTTTAATGGATCTGGGTTTGTTGCCTTTCATTTGTCGTATCCTCAGTAAACTAGGTTTTTGCCTGTATCTCACTGAGGATATTTAGCATGAGAAAAATAAATCGATACTTCTTTCCGATTTTTGATTACACAAAAACCAAACCCCGCTGCACGCTCTCATCAACCTGACAGTGACACTCAACTACAACTGGAAACATCTTGCGAAATTCAACTCCTCACACATCATCACTCCAGAAAGACCAAAAATGTTTATCCCACACTTTACTGCACACAATCATAAGAATAAAAATTAAAATCAAAACAAAATTAAAACAAAAAAAAAATACACAGAAACACAAATACAAAAACAACCAAAATTAAAACAACAAGAAGAAACCCACACTCACGAGCTTACATAAATCCCTTCCACTCGTCATTCATCCTGAAAGCCCAAGTACTCAAAATCCTGTCGCAATAGGCATACTTTATCTCAATTAGTTAATGCTGTTAGAAATCAACAAGTATCATAAAGAAATTATAGAAATGCTACAACGTAATAAATGTTATGCACAATATTAAAAAATAATGGGAAAAATTACTTATTGACATGTCTCACCAACAATAGTTCAATGTAGTTGACACTGAATATATTCAGACATTACTCAATGACAACTACAACCCTCTCATGAACGAAAAACTATAAAAATCGACTGAAAAATAATTTGCTAATTCTGATATCGATGTGGAAGTGTGACCAAATTTTTTTAACACCAAAAATGTTATTCGATTATATCAAGAAAGCGTCTCATCTATAAGACGTTTAATTGAAAATGGCTCTAATGTAGCGCGAAACAGTGTAACAAAAAGAAACGTTTTATTTATAGTTAAGGCATTAACACTGTGGAGGTTAAACAACACTAATTTTGTAATTTATTTTTATCAAACACTGTTTATTCCACTTTTTGTGACGGTATAACCCTACCGGTTTCAAGGATTTCACCTCATCTTCAGGGGAGCGCAAACAAGACTGTGGAATAAACAGTGTTTGATAAAAATAAATTACAATGTCTTTAAACCTCCACAACGTTAATGCCTTAACTATAAACAACACTATAATTTGTTTATTCAAACATTGTATATTCCACTCTATATAATGGTATAGACTTGCCGGTTTCAAGGTTTTCACCTCATTATCAGGGGAGCACAAACAAGTATATTTGTGCTCCCCTGATAATGAGGTGAAAACTTGGAAACTGGTAGGGTTATACCGTTACATAAAGTGAAATAAACAGTGTTTGACTAAAAAAATTACAAAAATAATGGTACGTAATGTTTGAACCTGTAACAGTAAGATATCAAGTGAAAAGTAGAAAAAAGTAAAGGAAAAAATGAAATATCATGTTTTCATTTCTTTTATTTACTAAAATTCCTCTTTTTTTAATATCCATAATTAGACTTTAAAACATTTGCGAAAATTTTACTTTTAGATTACTTGTTAGTAAAAAAAAATTTAAGTTAAAAAATAAACGTCTATTTTTTTAATTTTAGAAACATATCCCTATCTTCACCCTGGCTCCATCCCAACTCACTGTTTTCGAAGACTGTTAGGGTCAGCTCTCCTCGTCCTCAGGTTGCATGCTCTTCTGTCCCGGACTACGTCCCGCAGGCCGTGCCTCTGCATCAGGTTATCATTTTGCACCACCCATGAATTATTTGGTCTTCCTCTGGTTTTTATTCGAGGAAGATCCATGGTGACTACCTGGTTCACAATGTGTTCGGGTGCTCTGCGTCCAATGTGCCCATACCTCAATCTCAATCGCCTCACCTCCATCTTACTGTTGATGTCTGTAACACCTAGGCTTACACGAATGCGTGAGCTTTTTATTTTGTCTCTTAGGAACACACTAGCTGACCATCTTGGCATGCGCATTTCAGCAGTTTCTAGTTGCCTGGAGTAAGAGTTATACTTCGTCCAGCATTCGGAGCCATAGAGGAGTGCGGGTCTGACAATCGTTTAATATACTTTTACTTTAACTTTACTGGCATTTTCGGATCACATAGAACTCCCGTCATTGATCTAAACTTCATCCATCCCACACTTATTCTATGTGTTACATCTGCTGCACATCCTCCATTGCTATGGATGAGTGACACAAGATACTCAAAGGAGTCACAATTTGGTAATGTTTCTCCATCCATTTGCGTTACGGCAGTGACAGCATTTGTATTCTCGAATGGTAGGTACATATACTCTGTTTTCTTCTGTGATCGGATGCTCTGCGTCCAACGTGCCCCTACCATCTCAATCGCCTATCCTTCATCTTACTGTTGAAGAAACCTATCCCTATACTCTAAGTATTATTTTTACATTCGTTAAGGATGATTCTGTTAACGTAATGATTTGAAGTAATGTAGCCCTTTCATCAAACGAGGTATTTACTGTACATATCATACATACAAGATTTATTGAATTGACAAATAACAAGGACTTTAGTTAGTTTAAAATATATAATTACCTTCAATAGAAATCCTCCTTTTGAAAATTTGTTTAGGTTAAATAAAATGACAAAGGGTCGAGTGTGGATGGACTATTTTATTCTCTCTTTCAGAAACTCGTAAATACATATTTTGTAAATTAATAAAAAAATATAAATCAAATAGTTTAGCTTCAACGTAGACAAATAATAAAGGATATAATACTTCATAATACATTACTTATAATTTGTTTCTATAATATGGTCTGAAAATTCAGAAAAGCTGTCTTAAGCAAATATTTATATTTATTTAGTAATTAAACACTACATTACTGAATAATCTAGCGGACTAGTGGACTTATTGCTAGATGGAAATCTCTCCCAAACAACCACACAAAATATTATAAACTAAGTCACATGGTCTCAAAAAAATATTCAAATATAAATAAAACTGTATGTAATTTCCCTCGTCATTATTTTTTTCATTTGAGTCAATAAACCACACACACACACACGATGCCACTTAACACCAGGGTGACCTAAGCATTACTCTTGTAACAAACCGATCATTTCCCCTTAAGAAAGCCTCAAGATGGGAAGAAATAACACGTATCTAAAAATAACTTAAACTTCGTCATCATGTAATGGAAAGAAAAATTCCAATCACCTTGCTTTTACAAAAACCCTGTTAGATAAGCAATTTTAAATTTTCAATACAACTCGAAAGTCGACAGTCAAAAATAACAAATTTCTCCAAGAACAATAGTTCATGTCAGACGAATTCAAGTAAAGCAGTGAAACACTAGCTCGGAAGCCGTTTCTTCTCACTTTAGCTTATCTTTTAGAGTCTGCATAGAGCCAAGAACTACATAAGTCCATTCCACCACGTCAGTTGTCAGCCGTCATTTATCACTTTGCTCATAGCCGCCCAGCCCCGTAGCGCCATATTTAGTTACAGTCCAGTTAATTTAAGTCGTTACGATACATGGTTAAATTAAGTTATCTTTTAAAACTCATAAACCATCTCTTCAATATTTTCATCCTATTTTTGTAATTCCCTTACTGCGTATAAATACCCATGTTTGTAAGGAATACATGATTTGCATCCATATACTTGTATCACAAAAGGTATTATTACAGTTTTATAGACTGCCGTTTTAATTTTAAGTCCTAGATTCAGTACATCAAGATTCGAGTTACGCGTACTCACCTGCCTTGATCTGAATACGTGTATTGCCTGTCTGAGTACAGAATTTTAAGAAATATTATGTTTGGAGAACTGACAGAAGTCAGAAGAAAGCACGCTTGGCAACGCAAGATATATAAGGACGTACTACATGAGGTGCTTAAAAATATTAATGCTCAGCATAGCTGGAAGTCAACCGTAACAGATGGACCCCAAAGGCGTAGAACTATTGCTAATTATCAAACGTCTAATGGAAAAATAAGGCACAGACAAGCTGCCAGCGTTGAAGCTCTTTGCCCTATATACAACACGATAAGCTTATCACAAATTACAATAGCTAACGTAGTCATATCCGATGACACTAACGGCAGGTACCCTGATTTTACACTTTGTGTTGTGTCTTCTGTTATACTCGTCATGGGTAGTGGGCATTCATTTTAATCAATATAAATACAACCAAAATCAAAAGTATGTAATGCCCGTGAGCTACTGAGACGGAACATTGACATTGAATATGTTATAGGTACCTCGAAGGAAGAAAGAACTGCGAACTGAGATTCTATTTCTTACGTTCACATATACCGAAGTAGAGTGAGAGTGAGACGTGAATAGCATCGCTTCATCACCCATAGCGGTTTTTTAGAATGAATATACCTACGTCACACACTGGCACACGTTTGATTGTATTGGTGAATTTTTTCCCGATTTTCACAAAATATCTCTGATGTGGCCGATAAATGTTAATTATTATTAATATTATGTTTCATTCAATGCATAAATGTATTACGGAGAAATACCTAAAATCTGAACCCAGTATTTATTATATTTATAGAAATATTAAAGTTTTTAGAAGCAATGTGTACTAGTTACACATCACGGGACAGGAAGGATTAAAAGGTAGTCTCATTTTTACGCCTAGCAAATTAATTAATCACTGTTTTTTAAATTACAAAATGTTGAACCTAAATACTGCTTAATTTTATTTCAAGAGATCTATCAAATTGAAATGACAAAGCTTTGTGTGAAATTAAGTGACATCATAATAAATTCATTCCAAAGTACCGTTGTCCCCATCTCCCGCATCAGATTATATCTAGTACTCCGGACAGGTACACGGATCGGTCATCTTTGGTGGTGGAGTGGTCGGGCGGATTATCAGCCCACCCTTAACCTTCCCTACACCGGACAGCCGGACCACTCCGCCCCCTCACCGTTTCCCGCAGAAAGGCACACCCCTAACTGACCCCGTCATCGATTACTTACCGGCATCAATTAACAGCTGACGGATCATTTGTCGGCCGCCTTCAAGAGGAGGCTTCATCTAAAAGGGGCCAGGATTTTCAATTAATATTATCTTTAAAATATATTAAATACTCGGTAATTTACATTTCTATTTAATATTTTTAAATGAACAATCTTAGGAAATAAAACTAAGATTGAAGATATCATGAAGTTGCTTCTTCAAAATGCAGAATGTCTTGCAAACAATGATTTTAATCTGAACTTACGGACGCGAAGTTTGTGTTGCTATACATACATATTTTTCGTACTTCTCTATGGCGTTTAAACATGGACATTTACTCAAACCACCATAATGAAAATAGAAGTTTTTAGAATGTAGAATTATGAGAGATGGGTTGACAAAGCCTAGAATTATGACATTTTAAAACGGATGAATAAAGTTAGTTAATCCAGAATCCAAAATTTAAGTTTGTGAACTTTGGGCACATGTTACGCAAATAAAGATATAAGCGCTTTCAACTGATGATAAAGGGAAATATTTAGGGCCGAAGAAGTGCGGGAAGAAAATACGTCACATATATTTGAAAGGTTTCACTGTGGTACCATATATTTATTTAAAACTGCTGCCTCAAAAGCAAAGATAACCATGATGATCGCTTACCTCCAAAGAGGAGAAGCACTTGAAAGAAGAAGACTACATATGTTCGATTCAACGATGAACTCAACCTAGTTAAACAGACCCATCTCTGGGTTGTTTGAATAGGTTGACGAAATCATAGTTATAAAACGATTAATTAATTTTAATTTTGATAAGAATGTTGTTATGATAATCAATCTGTTAGGCTAAACGTTGTTAAAGAATTTACAGGCTAAATAAGATTTAGGAAAGGACAGTATAGCTCACAGGCGCTCCAAGTCAGAAACTATTGACTCTTATGAAGTACGCATAGGCGCTCCAAGTTAGAAACTATTGACTATTAAGGAGTACGCAAAGGCACTCCGAGCAAGAAAACTATTGACTCTTATGGAGTACGCATAGGCACTCCAAGCTAGAAAACTATTGACTCTTATCGCTAATTATGAAGGAAGTCTACCTTAAGACTTGATTTTTCTTTTCCCTGGCTCCATCCCAACTCATTGTCTGCGAAGACTGTTGGGGTCAGCTCTCCTCGTCCTCAGGTTGTATGCTCTTCTGTCCCGGACTACGTCCCCCAGGCCGTGCCTCTGCATCAGGTTATCTTTTTGCACCACACATTAATTATTTGGTCTTCCTCTGGCTGTTATTCGAGGAAGATCCATGGAGAGTGCCTGGTTCACAATGTGATCGGGTACTCTGCGTCCAACGTGCCCATACCATCTCAATCGCCTCTCCTCCATCTTGCTGTTGATGTCGGTAACATGGAACTGCCGTCATTGATCTAAACTTCATCCATCCCACACTAATTATATGTGTTACATCTGCTGCACATCTTCCATCGCTATGGATGAGTGACCCAAGATACTTAAAGGAGTCACAATTTGGTAATGTTTCTCCATCCATTTGCATTACGGGAGTGACAGCATTTGTGTTCTCGAATGGTAAGTATAGATGCTTTGTTTTCTTTCTTACCTTTAGACTTGATTATAGCATTAAAAAAGATGATGTTGATATATTTATCAACTGAAGGTTTTAACTAAATAGCAAGATGTTTTCGTTTAAATAATTTAGACATTACTTTATGGAAATCGACGAATAGAAGAATAAAAATAAAATAATTGGTTTTGTTTTTTCTATATATTATTAAACATATCACTATTCACATGCAGGTGCGTTAGTTAGCTTAAAAAGTTTATTATTTACACTATAAAAAAAACATGGAAAGTGTAAGTAATATGTAATTTAATTTAATTTACTCACCTAATAAGGACATAGTTGAAATGCACACAGAGATATGCTGATAATATAGTGGAAGAAAATAAAGTCACTTAATTGTTGAATCGCATTAACAAGATTTTTATTGAAAATAAAGGAGCTTAGGAGCCAAATAAATGTTGACAATTTATGAGAGAAGACGAAATGAAGTGATTAGGGATTAATGTGAGTTTACGACTGATGTATTAAGTAAGATGAAGAAGAGTGATATGGGATGGTTTAAGCACGTAGAACGAATGAATGAAGAAGGATTATCAAAACAAATATACAATGTAAAGCGTGTGAGAGGCGTGTGAAGACCAAAAAAAGAATGGTTAGATCAATTGAATGATATTTTGAAAGAAGGAAAATAGGGCAGTAAGATAAATTGTAGAAGAAGCTTATGATGTGTGTTGATAAATGAATTTATAACGTTCTGTCCTCCATGTCTACCCGGAACGGGAAACGGCGTGATGGTATAGTTTAATGTATAAACAAAGTGTTGACAGATTAAAGTTAAACTAAAATACACGTATAAAATATTATTTCATCAAGTTTCCAAGGGTGTGCGTTGCAACACAGGTCTTATAAGAAAATAAACATTGACGCAATGATTCGTAATAAAATCAGAAATAAGCTTGAATTCAATGCATAAAGTTTCATACTTAAAATGTTTTATCACTGAGTAACAGAAAATCACTTTGAAAATCATCACAAAGAAGTCCTTCAAATAAAGAGAACTATGGGTATATAATTGAAAAGATAGTATGTCCTCGTTCTATCTCTTCGTGTATAAGTGTTCTGCGAAGAACTGTTTTTTCTTCTCTTTCTACTCTAGCTTAATTAATACTTCTCTTAATTTGATGGAACATTTTGTGATGGATTTAAGAGCAAAATATCCTATTACTCTAGATATAAACAAAGACAATATAGCAAGGATAATTGATTTTTCACTTTGAATTATGTTGCGACTATCATATATTGTCAAATTATTTCTATATCGTAACGTAATAAATTTGTTGGAAATGATTAAATCATTAAAATTGTCAGTGTAGGAGATTTTTTTTTTCTTTCTATTCTTAGAGTTTAACTAAAAATAATCCGTTGTTTGTCAGCCAGCTGGTTTGTAAAACCGTCTCTGTTGTAGAGTTATATTATTTCTTAGAAATTTACTCAAAAACATTTAAGGATTTTTCTTTCCAAGAATTACTTTCTATCTGAGGATCTATTGGAAAAATGTTTTGTTATCGATGATAAAGAACACTAAACATCTTACGTGAAATTTTCCAAAGTACGAGGCATATCCAGAAAGTAAGTGTACTGAATTTTTGTAGGTTACAATTTTTTTTATTTAAACAAAAAAATTACGTGGTTACCGTAGTACATATGTAAGCTATTTTTCGACATAGTCACCATTCCTCTCAATGCAGGTGGTGAAGCGGGGTATCAACTTTTTGATGCCTTCCTCGAAGTAGTTTCCCGCCAACCCCTCCGTCCCCTTCTGCACCTCCTCCTTTACCTCCTCGTCGGTGAAAACCTTTTTTTACCCATGTGCAGCTTCAGGGAGGTAAAGAGATAGTAATCTGAAGGTGCTAGGTCAGGGGAATGCCCGGGATGGTTCAGGACATCCCACTTAAACGAGACGAGCAGTTCCTTCGTGGCGTTGGCCGTGTGTGGTCTGGCATTGTCGTGCAGCAGGCAGACTCCCTTTGTCAGCATGCCTCTCCTCTTGTCAGGACTCGCCCTCCGCAATTTTTTTAGGGTCTCACAGTATCTTGCAGAGTTGATGGTCTCCCTTTGAGGCATATATTCAATTAAAATTATGCCTTGACAGTCCCAAAACACGGATGTCATGATTTTCTTGGCTGAAATTGTGGTTTTGAACTTTTTGGCGGAGGGTGAAGAGGTGTGACGCCACTGTTGAGACTGCCTTTTGGTTTCAGACGTATTGTGTGCAACCCAAGTTTCATCTCCAGTAACGATGGAGCGGAGAAATTCATCTCCATGGAGTTTGCAGCGCCTCAAAAACTCTTGCCCGGCATTATTTATTTCGCACTTGGCGGGAGATTGGATTGACATTTTTCACGAAACGTGTTGTCGCGTCGACACTTCTCAACGTACTGACCTCGAACCGGTCTTGTTGCGGAGGGGAAGGATCAGGCTACACGGAAGTGTAGCCAACATGTCGAAAATAAAATCCATCCGGTCGTGAGAGCCTCAGTACACTTACTTTCTGGATACGCCTAGTACTTTCATACAACAAGTTTTCTATGAATACCTTCAAGCTCGGACTTTTTTTCATCCAATTCCTTAAATCTGATAATTGTGATTTAAGAGTATATGAAATACCACATTTCTCATCTATACCTCATGTAAGATAGCTGTAATCTAGATGGAATAGCATTTTCCTCATTTATATCTTATGTCTGACAATTGTGATCTTGATAAAATAATATAGTACGAGTACATTTCTCTGATACACTCAATTTTGTATTCGAATTTGAATTCGATAATTTATCTCCTCACTAAAAGATGTCGATAAAATTAAACGCATACAAGATATACGATTTGTAAACTTGTAACTTCAAATCCCAATAACTGAGTCGGGTCTTGATATGTTGTTAAAAGTGATAAGGCTCAAAAATCTTATCAGATAAAAGAAAAATGTTTGACCTCACCACATTGAAAATTATCAGCTTGTATATAAAAAAATATGAACTAACTCCGCTTGTCATGCTAGACGTTCCTTGTTCCACAGAGAAGTGGTTGCAACTTATTATTTGTGCAACTCTTACAAAACATACTGCATAGATTGGGTAATCAATATGAGCATTGTTTAGATTTTTATATAATTTAAGCTACTAGCAGAAGTTACGTCAAGAAATTGATCTTGCCGGGAAGAATAGATTGAATTTTATGGATTTGCTTTTTAGTGCTGTTCAACTTGTACTGTTTTTTTCCTATTTTATAACTATTTTTGCATATCAATGTTTAATTAAATGTGTTGTTTTTGATCTTGGTATCAAAAAGGTCGTTTGACCGTTTAAATAAAATAAAATGTATTCATATTGTGTGATTATGGAGATCTAAATAAAATAACAATTTATTTATACACCATATTTGATTATTGTGATCTTTATGATTCTTAAATAACACTGGCTTCACATAAATCTTATTTCATTGTAATTTATTTTTATCAAACACTGTTAATTCCACTTTTTTGTGACGGTATAAGCCTACCAGTTTCAAGACTTTTACCTCATCTTTAGGGGAGCGCAAACAAGACTGAGGTGAAAACCTT
Organism: Odontocerum albicorne; assembly: GCA_949825065.1. Lineage (NCBI taxonomy): Eukaryota > Metazoa > Arthropoda > Insecta > Trichoptera > Odontoceridae > Odontocerum > Odontocerum albicorne. The sequence goes on along the minus strand of OX463842.1, from coordinate 1,236,543 downwards.
GAAACCGGTAGGGTTATACCGTCACAAAAAAAGTGGAATAAACAGTGTTTGATAAAAATAAATTATAATGTCTTTAAAACTCCACAACGTTAATGTCTTAACTATAAACAACAATCTTATTTCAGATAGTCGTGATCATGATGCAGTTCCACTTTTCTCATTTAAATCTTATGTTTAACAAATGTGATCTTGATGAAATAATACTTTTAATTTTCCGAATTCCATCCAACCAAAGTTTTCCTGTAGTGCCTCATAAATATCCGACCAAAAATCTCTTTTTAAAATCCCTTCACTTAGTGGATGCTCATCCACGTGCCCTGGTACCCTAAATTACGTCTAATACAAGCAGCTGCTCTAGGCTATAAGATTTTTTGTTACTGTACTTTGTTAGCCCAAAAATACTAAAGCAAGTTCCTTTAAATTGCCATTATCAGATATTTCATATTGACTGATCGAGTTTTTCTAAATTTAACATAAAACATATTTTAGTCAAGTATTTAGAATTTATGAGTGTTGATTTAATTTTCATAAAAATTGTTGTGCTTGACAGCAATACAGGGTATTTTGCTAGCTTCGTGGTTAAAGTTGCAGGTAAACAATTCAGTCAATATTGTCAATGATTCTAATAAAAAAATTTAAAAGGTTATCTTCTCTGATTGTTTTATAAATATTTTGTAGGTTGTTTTTATTATATATAGAATGCCACCTTTTTATGGTTTAAAATGCCGAATATTTGTTGCAGTTCTTCAACCAACAAACTGACATGTTTTTTTTGGCTGTCCCCTTCGTATTCTGTAATTTGTTCTAAGAACGTCGGCAATTTGAGTGACAAAAACGCGAAATAAACTCCGAGAGACATTGCACTGTGGAATTATTTACAATGTATTTTTTATTTAAATAATAATATTATTTGATTAATATTCGAACTGTTATTAATATTAATTAATTATTTCTAACAAATATCTAACTCCTAATGCATTTTTTTTAAATAAAATAAATTACTAATTGGCACAGCAACACAAAGTCAACGCCTTTGTGGTATTTTGTGAAAAGTCTAAATGTTGTCTTACTGAAGTATTCTTATTGTAAAGTGTTGTTGTATCATTGTATTAGACTTTTGTAGTATACAGTATAACCTGAGGGGCTTATTGACAGTTCAAACAATACCAGAGTCCTTTAACTATTCCTTCCCTGTGATGTGTAACTAGTACATATTGCTTATAAAAACTTTAATATCTCTATAAATCTAATATATACTGCGTTTAGATTTTAGGTATTCCTCCGTAATACATTTACGCATTGAATGAAAAAATATATATTAGCACTTATCGGTGACATCAGAGATATTTCGTGAAAATCGGGAAGAAATTCACCAATACAATCAAACGTGTGCCAATGTGTGACGTAGGTATATTAATTCTAAAAAAACCGCTATGGGTGAGGAAGTGACGCTATTCACGTCTTACTGTCACTCTACTTCGGTATATGGGAACGCAAGAAATATAATCTCAGGTTTCTCACTTCTCTCGCTCAGTAGGCAGCGGGCTTTCATTCGAGGTGGCCGCTTTGCCCATTTTGTGAACGTCGTCTGAAGTTTTTTTTATTTATTTTTTTTAATTTCAATTATTGTTACCTTTGACTTCAAATTTAAGCGATTGCCTATGAATATTCTTATTTTTCCGACTTTAAATCGCCCATTTTTACATGTGTATTGAATACACAGCACCGGAAAGGGCAGATTTTTTTAGCACAGGAAGGGAAAGGTTAAGAAAAAGCAAATACTGAAGAGAATCGAACTCATAAATCCCTGGTTGAAAAACAAACGTCTTATCCACTAGGCCACGGAGGCCATTATTAAATTTTATGAAAAGACATAGATAGATTTCGTAAAAGTTTTAATTGAATGTATTTAGTGTCGTAATTGCAACTGATGTGTTTATAAATTGAAAATTTTTATTTTTTTCAATCCTCAAAAACCCTCGTTGAATTAAAAACATTATTGAGAATTATTTTATTATAAGGTACTTGGTAAAGGAGTGACAATAGCTTCTTAATAGACAATTCAAATTACCCTTGGTTCCCTTATGACCCAGGATTAATCTTGCAATCAGATCAGAACGAAAGTGTATTGTCACAGCTGCTGCTAAGGAACGTGAGATGTGAAAAGTGCCCTTATCTGTCCCTTGATCTGTGCGAGATAATCCTACAAGCGATTGACCCGCCCGCACAGTGAGAAAACCCACCCCTATCTTCTTTGAGAGCTCGGTCCGGTTCCGGCCCTGTCCTGGCAAAGGGAATGCGAGATACGGACTCCTGCGGTTAGATAACAAATTATCCTTGAGCTAGGAATGAGTGAGCATTTTTTTTTATCCGCAAAAAAGCGGCAAAGGTATTGAATTTTCACGGTAATGGTGTTTTTGTTTACAGCTCCGCTCGCCTCTAACCTTAAGGGATGCTACTCTGGAGTGGTTGAAGGTACTCTGGAGTGTTTATCCTTCCTGGGTGATTCAGTGTTTTCTGGAATCCTGCAGGCTGTGGCGCTTGGGTCAAAGAAAATGTTCCTTCATGATATTGTGAAAATAATTGTTCATGGTTTTATTACAACTTTTGTTCAAGTACAAAAAGATAAGCATTTCTTGCAGAGGGATATTTAAAAAAAGGAAGAATACCATTTAGTGTTCGAACACTATTGTATTATAGATTTATGATAAATATACCTCATACTTTAAATAACAATAATAAATTAACTAATAATAATAATAAATAAATAATAATAATAAATAATCTCCTCAATAGCGCTCCAACTCGGGGCTGGAACTCAGTATTATTGAAGATTAATATATTGTATAAAAGTTAAATGTCAGGATAAAAAGATAGTGGCTTCGGTCATTAGATTTGGTATATTTCCGCATCAGCATGTGTTCAGAAAAACATATTTGGTAAGAAAATCGCAGTAAATTAATCAAGGGTAGAGGAACTACAAAGAAACCCTTGTAGATTGTACGATATGTATTTAACCATTTTTTTAAATTTGATTCCTTTATTTTGTTAGATTTGTACATACATACAAACGCACGCAGTGTTCTTAACAACTTGTTTTTGTGATGACCTCCATCGCTTAGTTGGTAAGACGTTTGTCTTCCAACTGGTTCGATTCCATTGAAACTTTTTTTAAAAGGCTTCCAGTCTGGTTTTCACTTAAGGCCTATTCAACATCTCTCTCGTTGGTTGGAAGATATTCGCACAAGGTAATGAATTTACCAGGAGAAACTGTATACAATGAAAGTAGAATAAAATACAGTGACTTTATACTATATTATGATATAACATACTCGTATGTGTCATTAAAAGGAAGTGCGCAGACAGATACATATAATCTTCCATTACAATGTAAATGTTACAAACGAATACAAACCCACTGAATGACAGACACGTGTTTTAACAACTAAACCACAAAGGTTATTAATCAGAATTAAAAAATATATATATACGCAATATATACATGCATACCATCACATCATTTCCCTATCTGGGTAGGCCAAATTTTCCAAGCTCACACATATTTTTCGCTACTTCTACATCTATTCACTTTCTCATACAACTCCAACGTTATAGTAAGTCGTCGACTTACGACCTATCCGACTTACGACTCTTTGACTTTACGACCACAATCCATGATCGGTTGTCCGCCTGCGCTAAGCGTCGCGCTAGCAGTCCATATTGGCCTGTGCGCATCGTGGTCAGTATTAGCTGCGGCTTCGTATAAGTACTTGTTGTCTTGTTATAAGCATTTGTTAAGCCCTTACAAGATGTCTACAAAAAGAAAATGTAAATTTCTCAATCTGCCAAGAAGCAAAGAAAGGTTATTGATTTGAAAACAAAAATGACGGTAATTAAGCAGTCCGAAGGAGGAAACTAAGTGAATGCCATTGCGAGTGATTTAATGCTATCACACTCTACTGTGAAAACAAACAATCCAGACAAAGCTCACCATGTTTATGCAAAAAAATAAACAAACGGCCAGTAACAAGTTTAACATACTCGTATATGTATAACAAACACCTGCAAATGTGTTTTCATATGTTTTATTAACATAATTTTTAACCAATTTTACTGCAGTTTATTTTTTTTACTTAATCCTAACAAATTTAAAAATAAAAAACAAAGCAATACGTCAATATATTAGAATATCAGCTGCATGCTGATATGATATGATAAAGAAAACAAAGACAAACTCGAAAAATAATAAAAAAAGAAACCATAGAGAAACCCGATAAATGCCAGTGGTGATGCACTGATTATAACAAGAACATAGAAAACAGTCTTAAAATATCCTCACGCACTATAATTTACATATGTAGGAAAATTATTGCATAAGCCGACTTACGACCAGATCAACTGACGACCTGTTTATCGGAACCGATTGCGGTCGTAAGTCGATGAATACCTGTATATCTAACTTTTAACGTTTCTTTGTTTTAACATATCATTTATTGAATCCAACTAAACTTACCTTTGTCTTCCTCTATCACATTTATTTCTAACATTTGCACTATATATGTATCTGTTTTGTAAGTATTTCTTTATATATTAGTGTTACATGCCCAAACCATCCCAGGGTGCTTTTATTTACCTTACGCAATACATCAACCTTAAGTTGACATTCATCCTTAGTCACTTTATTCCGCATTCTTTGGTGCATTGTAACTTCATGTATTGCAAATCATTGTTACCGTGAAAACATACTTTTTCTATCGATGATGCCAAATTCTTACATATCAGTTGTAACGGAAATAAATTGAACATATTACAGGCCTTAGAAATTTCTAAGTCAGTACATCGATCCGAACATTTGGTGAACAGTTATATCCCAAAAATCTCTCCGCTCTTGGCCGAAATCGTCCCATGCCTCCCTCACTCCTCAGCCCCCAACCGTTGAAGCGTGTATACGCGGTACCAGTTCGAACAAAATAAAGTCTTGTTTGTGCTCCCCTGAAGATGAGGGGAAAGCCTTGAAATCGGTAGGGTTATACCGTTACAAAAAAGTGGAATAAACAGTGTTTGATAAAAATAAATTATCATGTATTTTTCTAATTGCACCCATTTTAGTAGCATTTATTCTGCTCTCAAGTGTTTTCCAAAGTCTACTTTTCACTACTTCCAAACATCAAACATCACTACTTCCAAACATCAAAATTTGCACTAAAATACTGCGTGAGAATTACAAAGATCAAATTCACAGGTTTATCAACAAATTATTTGTTCAACTTTTGCATCATAAAACTGCACGAATTGGGTAATCAATTTGGTCATTGTATGGATTTTCATATAACTTTGACTACTTACAGGAGTAAAGTGAAGGAGTTATTCTTGCCGAAATAAATTGATTGAATTATGTAGATTTATTTATTTGTGTTGTTCGACTTATGCTGGTTGTTTCCCTATTTTTATATCACTGCTTACAAGTCAATGTTAAATTATTTTTGTAATTTATTAATTAAACACTGTTTATTCCACTTTTTGTAACGGTATAACTCTACCAGTTTGAAGGCTTTCACCGCATCATCAGGGGAGCAAAACCAAAACTTGTTTGTGCTCCCCTGTTGATGAGGTGAAAACTTTTAAACTGGTAGGGTTATGCCGTTACAAAAAGTGGAATAAACAGTGTTAGATTAGATATAAACAAATTACTGTGTCTTTAAACCTTCACAAAGTTAAGTAATATCTTAACTATAAATAATATGTTAAATTATTGTTTTTTTTAACATTTGTGTCAAAAAGGCTACAAAAAATAAATTCAAAATTAATTGAAAATGGCATTAGTGGCGGAAAACTAAAATGATTTAGCAAATGCTGGTTGATATAAAATTATGAAAAAATTGAGAAAAAAAAATACTTTGCCAGAAGCATTGGTTTTTACATGTGTATGAGTATTTTGTTATGTATGGGTGCACAATGATAACTGCTATGTACTTTTACCTCATGTTATGTATGGGTGCACAATGATAACTGCTATGTACTATTACCTCATTTTATGTATGGGTGCACAATGATAACTGCTATGTACTATTACTTCATGTTATGTATGGGTGCACAATGATAACTGCTATGTACTATTACCTCATGTTATGTATGGGTGCACAATGATAACTGCTATATACTATTACCTCATGTTATGTATGGGTGCACAATGATAACTGCTATGTACTATTACCTCATGTTATGTATGGGTGGACAATGATAACTGTTACGTACTATTATCTCATGTTATGTATGGGTGCATAATGATAACTGCTATGTACTATTACCTCATTTTATGTATGGGTACACAATGATAACTGCTATGTACTATTACTTCATGTTATGTATGGGTGCACAATGATAACTGCTATGTACTGTTACCTCATGTTATGTATGGGTGGACAATGATAACTGCTATGTACTATTACCTTATGTTATGTATGGGTGCACAATGATAACTGCTATGTACTATTACCTCATGTTATGTATGGGTGCACAATGATAACTGTTATGTACTATTACCTCATGTTATGTATGGGTGGACAATGATGACTGCTATGTACTATTACCTCATGTTATGTATGGGTGCACAATGATAACTGTTACGTACTATTATCTCATGTTATGTATGGGTGGGCAATGATAACTGCTATGTACTATTAATTTATGTTATGTATAGGTGCACAGTGATAATTGTTATGTACTATTACCTCATGTTATGTATGGGTGCACAATGATAACTGTTATGTACTATTATCTCAGTAATTCGACAAACAAATTTTTTTTAAGGCTTTAACTCTAATTATCATGAGACGGTGAAATAAAGTTTGTATCACTTTTTATGTTAAATAAATTGTGCAGTAAGTTTATATTTGAGAAAATTACATTGTGCAGCAAAAATGTTTGCGAATACAAGATTTGCATATAGATATAAAAGAAAGAAGAATATAAAATTTTTCGGTGCATTGCCCTTTGCTGCTCCCATCAGAGGGTAACAATAAATAAGACCCGAGTCAGTCAGCGCGGCTCGAGACATGGGTAGAAGGTAGAACTGAGTGGAGGATAGAACTGAGTTGCGGGTAGAACTGAGTCGAGACAAGAACTGAGGAACGAGGAACGGGCTAGAGAAGTAGGTAACATAACGGCTTGTGGATTCAGGGCCTGAAAAAATAAAAAAAGTCCTTACTCGTACTGTTGGTTTAACTCTTGCTGAAAAAATGTTTCAAAACAAGGTTATTTTATTTATCAAAATATGTTTTATAAGCCGTATGTTTAATTACATTAATAGAAATGTTAAATTACATGAATAGAAATATCTGAGAATGAATATTGGGAAATCTTAAGCCACTGTAATAGAAAAGTGTGAAACGAAAAGTAAATGCAATATATGGGATTGTTATTCAAGATTTAAGCGAATTGAAGAATTATTTTATTAAACCTTTCCCATCCTGGGCTAAAAAAAAACCGCGCGTTCCGGTGCTGTGTATTCAATACACATGTGAAAATAAGCGATTCAAAATTGGAAAAAAAAAAGAATATTCATAGCCAATCGCTTAAATTAATAAAATTTGAAGTCAAAACTGATAATAATTCAAATTTCATTTCTGAAAACATGAAAAAAAAACATCGGCCGACGTTCACAAAACGGGCGAAGATACCATCTCAAACGGATGCCCACGAGCTACTGAAGCGAGAGAAGCGAGCGAACTGAGATTCTATTTCTTGCGTTCCCATATACCGAAGTAGAGTGAGAGTGAGACGTGAATAGTGTCGCTTCCTCACACATAGCGGTTTTTTACAATTAATATACCTACGTCACACACTGGCACACGTTTGATTGTATTGGTGAATTTCTTCCCGATTTTCACGAAATATCTCTCATGTCACCGATAAATGCAAATATTTTTTTTTCATTCAATGCATACATGTATGACGAAGGAATACCTAAAATCTGAACCCAGTATTTAATATACTTATGGAGGTATTAAAGTTTTTAGAAGCAATGTGTACTAGTTACACATCACGGGGAAGGAAGGGTTAAGTAGTATTTTCTCAGACGTTGAGAAATTCAAAAGAAATACCGAATGCCGTGTACCAAAAATAAAGAATGTCAATGGGGTACTCAAACATATATACTCAAACCAGAAAGTTTAAAAATCAGTTAAGATAATTAACAGTCCACAAAAGTGTATAAGTTTAAATTTTGATGAATGGGAGGGAAATAAGTGTTAGCACGTGGAACAAATGAATGAAGAAAAACTAACAAAATAAATATATAGTACAGTACCCGGCGGTAAGTAATACACATCGGTCTTAAGAAAGAGACAGTCGCCCATAATCGGCTAACTTCGGCTTTGTAGAACGTCGTCTCTGTCATTCATACACGTGTTGCGTCGCGATTTGTCAGTCATTATGGCCGTCATCGTGTGACAGAGACGGCGCTCTACAAAGCCGAAGTTAACCGATTATGGCCGAAAGTCTCTTTCTTAAGCCCGATGTGTATTACTTACCGCCGGGTACTGTACAAATGTGAGTGGATAGTATTGTAGAGGAAGACCAAGGAAAGTATGGTTGGATTAATGAATCATATTCTGAAAGAAGAAAATTTAGAAAGTCTAAGAAATCATAAGAATTGTATGAGAAGGTGTGTGGATGTAGAAGAGGTGAGTAATGTGTATCGAGAGAGGAAAGTATTGTGCTCTATCCTTTCAACCCACCCCATGAAGAAGAAGGCTTAATGGTATGTATGGTCTCTTAAATATCTCATTACATATATAATGTGGGTTGGATTCTTTTTGCATGTATGCGTTACATTTATCTGCAGGTATTCAAAACATCATGGTCAATATATTTAAGTACAAGGGAATTTAAAAATTATTCTTCTTCCTCTTCGCTTAGGTCGTATGACCTGTTTGTTTGTCCTTCCACCTTTTCGGCGGCCTTCCTGGTAATCTCCTGCTGTTAGGGTTTTCAGTCTTAGCGATTTTTGCTAGTCTTATATCCTTCATGCGGTCCACATGATCCTTCCAAAAGCGCCTTTTACTTATTCCCCACCTCACTATGTCTTCAACACGACAGATATACCGTATCGTCTCATTTTTGATCCGATCTCTAAGAGTTCCGCCTGCGATGGAGCATAGGGTTCTCATTTCTAAATTTAAACATGTGTATATATTCTTACAAGGTTGGCAGAGAGAGAGCAGATCTTCAGACTTAATGTGCACATCCACCACTTTCGCTTCTTCCAAATTCATACATCTTGTAATGTTAAATTTTTTGCTCTTCGTGCGCCTCATTTTTAATCTATCAAAATTTGGATATCTTGATCCAACCACTTTTTCTTCGGTCTACCTTTTTCATAAACTTCGGATATGTATACTTATTTAGTTAACCCTTCGTCATTCAATATGTACGTATCTTAATATTCATTTCTTCTTCTTATTTCTAGCATCTACTTTAGGCATACACTTATTTCTGAAATCTTCATTCTTCAATTTTTTGTAACACAAATATTTCACAGTGCGTGCATGTTTTACTTGTTATCAAATATTGTAAAAAATACTGTTTTATATTTAGTTACGGAGACAATACTTCTTTACAATCGTCCATCATACAAGTAAAAAAGGAAAAGAAAAGAAGCAGTGTTTGGAAAAGTGGGTAGCAATTTATTTAGTGGCGGATAGATGAACTTGTATCGCAGATAATAGAGTGGTTGCCGCAACCCTTCTCTCCTCGGACCCTCCGAGCCTCCACCGGGGTTGGACCGCGCATCTCCCCCCAGCGGAGGGTTTCGAACTTTGTGACTTCAATTTAAAATGAGATTTCTTACAGTGCAACAATCTTGACTCCGCTCATCTGTAACAAACAGCGTGTTCTCCTGATATTCTCTCATCTTTTGTGTCGACGGTCGGGAATGAGGCGAGGATAGTCAGCACATTGTTTCGACGATACCGCTGCAGATAAAGATATACTCTAGCAGTGAAAGATACTGGAGGAATCAAAAGGAAATCTTCTTCTCTCAATCTTTTGCAAAGACAACTTTTTGAAGACAAACTTTACAAATAGAAAATTTAAAAAAATCCTTTTATGAAACATTAAAGCAAGTTTAACAATTCTACTCGGGTATTATTTTATCAGACAATTTAATGGAAGAGTTACAAGAGACATTAAACGGCGTGTAGCGATAGAAAACAATGTCAAGGGGGGCACTAAAATATATCTACTTAACCGGGATGTTTCGAAAGCTGCTAAGATGAATCACAAAAGTATTGTAATACCAACTTTGATGTATGGGACTGAAATGTGGACTTAGAAAAATACTAAAATGAGCCGAATAAATGTGGTAGAAATGTATGTACTGTGAAGAATACGTGGGATGACAATGTAGGAGAGAATACGGTATAGTGTGATTAGTAATAAATGTAAACTTAATGCTGATGGCTGTGTTTAATAAAATAAACAAGAACATTCTGAGATAGTTTGGGTATGATGAACGAATCAATGACAAATAACTAACAAATCAAATATATATTGTCCATTTGAGTAGAAGGCGTAGTAAAGGGAGACAAAGGTTAGTATGGTGGGATCAAAATAATGATATTCTGAAAGAAAGAAACGTAGAAAGTAAGATAAATCGTTTAGGTTGTTTGAGAAGCTGTATGGGTTTAAAAGAGGCGCCAGGTGTACGGCATCTTCTAGGGAAATGGCGTGACGTTGTGTATGTTTTTGTTTATGAAAATATTATAATTTAAGAATTTGTGCATATATTTTTTGCTTTATTGGGTAGCCGACCTCCATAATCTGATTGATAAGTCTTCCAAGTCGGGATGTGGTTCCCGTTGATATCTAAATTATTTGAAAGAATTTGGATTTCGCTTAAGGTTTATTTGATACATTTACGAATGATTGGTTGATATTGCCACAAAGCAATAAACCCGTAATGTTATACTACGAGTATATACAACTGAAATAAAAAATGATGTCATAAGTTTTTGATTTTCAATTGATTTCTACCAATCAAGTGTTCTGATTAGAAACAAGGGCATATACAAGTCTACTGATTAGAAACAAGGACATATACAAATGTACTTATTAGAGACAAGGGCGAATACAAGTGTACTGATTAGAAACATGGGCATGTACAAATGTACTGATTAGAGACAAGGGCATATACAAGTCTACTGATCAGAGAAAAGGGCATATACAAGTGTACTGAATAGAGACAAGGGCATATACAAAATGCTTCGGTTTTGATTTATTTAAACCTCGCTTGACATACTCGTATTTGACTTCCATCCAAACATTAGAGGTAGAAATGCCGTTACTCACGGATTTGTGGATAGTAGCCTTGTTATTGTTATTAGAGGTAGCAATGCCGTTACTCACGGATATAGTGGATAGTAAGTAAACTTGTTATTGTTATTAGAGGTAGCTATGCCGGTACTCACGAATATAGTCAATAGTAAGTAGACTTGTTATTGTTATTAGAGGTAGCAATGCCGTTACTCACGGATATAGTGGATAGTAAGTAAACTTGTTATTATTATTAGAGGTAGCTATGCCGGTACTCACGAATATAGTGAATAGTAAGTAGACTTGTTATTGTTATTAGAGGTAGCAATGCCGTTACTCACGGATATAGTGGATAGTAAGTAGACTTGTTATTGTTATTAGAGGTAGCAATGCCGTTACTCACGGATATAGTGGATAGTAAGTAGACTTGTTATTATTATTAGAGGTAGCTATGCCGGTACTCACGAATATAGTGAATAGTAAGTAGACTTGTTATTGTTATTAGAGGTAGCAATGCCGTTACTCACGGATATAGTGGATAGTAAGTAGACTTGTTATTGTTATTAGAGGTAGCAATGCCGTTACTCATGGATATAGTGGATAATAGACTTGTTATTGATTCTTGACATCCTGTTTTTTTAAATGTTATTTCACTCTTTATTCTATATAAAATGGCTTTGTGAGGATAACTTATATATACCTAAGGTTTCGGCTGTAACATTATGGAATTTCAAATTTGAATATTTAACAATAATATGTTTTGTAGGAATTATTTTAAAAAAAATTTCGTTCTAATAACTAAGCATTTTTTTAATTCTTACTTATTCGTGGTAACAAGTTTTATTTATAAATATTAAAATAATGTGTTTTATGGTTAATATTTTAACAGCGATATACAATTCATTATATTTTTTAATTATTAAATTAGTATAACACTTGTGTACATTTATGTTCTTACATAAAAATATTTTTAATTTCATCTTATTTGTATAAATCTTCTTCCGCTCAGCTCTGTACCCTGTTTATAAATTACTCATTTCGCTGGCTTTCATATCATGAGCTGGAGTGTTATTCTTGGTGGCCCCGTTTCTCACCTTTCAGAAAGTTTCAGATGACAAACTTGTCTCACATATTACTCAGGTATGATTTTAACATGCTCACAATAGTAAAAATACGACCATAAATCTAACAATTATTGTTTGTTTGCACCTTACTAAAAATATAATAACTTCCATAGCCCAGTTGATTAAACGCCAGTGGTTCAAGCCGGAGGTTCCGTGTTTGATTCCCAATTGTTCCCGTTTTTTAAACGGGTCCAAGTCTGGTTTTTACTTAATACTTATTTAACACCTAACTGGTTGGTTAAAACATATAGTTATATGGCAATAAACCGAAGAGGTTATTCACATACCACGTAATACAATGTAATATTATCAAATCCTGTTTTAATTCATATTTACTCAATGTTAAAATTTGAAATATCCTTCATTTGACCTATTGTCAAATTGGTAATATGCTTGTCTATGATCTCAGGGTTGTGGGTTTAATTCCTGCTGACACTTAATTTATTAGAAAACGGAATTGATCATGTTGTTATCTTAATGTCTCTAACATATTTTTGGCTGGTTAGAAAAAAATACATAAAATCCGCCAGTATATACTGTTATGACGAACGTGTAGTACAAAGACTCCTTGGCATACAATTTACACTGGTTTATTTATAACGTTTAAGGCCTAAAAGAGGGATGAAAAACTGTTTTAGATGATAAAAAGTCCTTTAATTTTTCAACCTATTTTAATAGTTTCTTAACGCAATAATCTTGACACATAATTATTGACTTCTTATGTTGAACTGTAACATACATAACAGAAGTGTAACACAAAACAATTTATTAAATAAAACAATAATAATAAAAAATGTAAATTAATAACTTATTTTTAATGTTAATCTTTTTAAAATACAATAAAGGACTTAGTAGGATAAAAAAACCTCATCATGTCTTGACGAATTCTGAGTTTCCTTAATTTCTCCGACAGTTGTTTAAGTGTTCGACTGTATAAAGAATCTGGAATCGATTGTTCGATTGTTCCTGTGTGATTGAATATTCTGAAGCCACCTTCTGCTATTCCAATAAGGGTGTTGAGTTCGTACAAGTAAAAAATTGTTTATTTTTTCAATTTCCTCCCTTCTCTATTTGCACTAGTTCATGGGCCGCTTCCTGAATCTTGATTAATTCACCTTTGTAGGGAATACAAACGGGAATAAAGCCGGACGGAGCATAAAGACGGTTCGGACGTAAAGACGGAACGAGCATAAAACCGGACCGGAGCACTCCTCTACAGGGTCGCTGTCTGATATTTACAAAATTTGTTGAAGACCCCGTAGCTTTTAATTTATTATGATTAAAACGCTTAAATTCAAAGGCATTTGCATAATTCGTAAATCACTTATACCATATACTTATTTTCTTTTAAATGTTTTATTCAAAGAAGCATTTACAGGAAAAAAATCATTTTTTATCGATTTGGTATTTAAGATATATTGTAGATATATATATATATATATATATATATATATATATATATATATATATATATATATATATATATATATATATATATATATATATATATATATATATATATATATATATATATATATATATATATATTGTTACAGAATGATTTAAAACTGAATAGTGATTTTTTTACGCAATCACACAATTACTCAAACTGTTGGACAATTCTTCGTAAAACGAAAAAGATGAGTCACTTAAATTCAAATTGTTGTGTATTTTTTCCACATTCAAGTGTCCAATCATTCTGTAAGGAAATACATCAATAAATGAATTACAAAAATATCACTTATAAATAATACCAATGATTTAAATAATAATTTCCAATGTTCATACCAAACACAGTTCTACCACGTCAGCAGGTTATTGAAAATGATACAAATAATAAATATGGAGAAGAAAAAAAATACTAGTTTCTTAGTCAATTCAGTCACATAGTGGGTAATAGAAGACAATGTTATTTTGAAATGTAACTATGTTAAGTAAAACTGGTCTTCGAAGAGAGCAAGAGGGAATACCTAAATCAATGCGTTCTAGAGTTGCAGTTGTGTCCACAAGACCATTCAATACTTTGTAAAGAAATACAATATCAAAAGTACGTATACGAGTCTCAAGCGATTGAACGATCGAAAAAAATAGAATATATAGTATCATTGTAAAGGGTATTTCAAATTGAGCGTTTTTTTTTTAATTCTTGGATAAAACACAGATGGCGTCGCGAACTTGCCTGGGTCATGTAACATTTGAGAAGTATAATGTATGACATTTATAAAAAATGAGTCGTATACAATACAACAACGCGTTCAAATTGTTAAATTATTTTATGTATTGTAATCTCCGGAAACGGTTGGACTATTTTCTTTGGGGTTACGTGAATAGCCAGGTCTATAAGATTGACCCCAATCAATTCCTGAGCTGAAAGATGAAATTATTTGCGTTATTGGTGAGCTAGAACCGCAATTATGTCAAAATGTCATCGAAAGTTTTGACAAAATAGTGGACATCTGTGGAGCTGTAAGAGGTGGACATTTGGCGGATATGGTTTTTTGTGTTTAAATGTCATACATTATACTTCAATGACCAATATAAAGTTTTTTTAAATCAAAGCCATATTTATTCAAGAATTTAAAAAAAACAGCTCAATTTGAAAGACCTTTTATGACCCAATTTCATTTAGCAACACTTCTTGTACTTGGAAGTATTGGGTGATATTTTGGGTCACAGAAAGGTGACCCATAGTAGCAACACTTGCTGTAGTTGAGGAAATACCGTTCTTGTCTATATCGACACGTATATATAACATTGTATTGTATTATACTTTTACTGGATATCGTACAAATTAGCAGACTAATTGTTATATGAAAATATCTTCCAATATACCAGAAATATATAAAAGGGGTCGTAAATAAAAAAACACGATTTAAAAAAAATCTGGCTTCTTACCAATCAGACCACGGAGATCCTTCCATTGGTAAGTAAGGTTAAGAACACGGTTGTAGTAACCATTAAATGATGTTCTTCTTCACATCTGCATATGCTTTAAATAACATACTATATTTGGTAAAAAAACTCAGAAAACTTATCTCATGAAGACGAACTACTAAGGAATCTTTGTAGATCTTCTAATATATAATTGTAACCCATTCGGTTTTAGACATAGTTTATTGTATGTGAATAATGTTTATACTTATACAATCATAAATTTATATCAGACCTCTCGAATAGGGTTGTCTTCAAGTACTTCATAAAGCTGTTCACGCCATCCATATCTTTAACAATTAAAAGCAGGCCATTCCACGCTATGCGACCAGCAACGGCAAAGCTCTATCAGAATAAAAACCCCGTCTTATTAGATTGATTTCAAAGTTCTACTTCTCTCCAAGTTTAACAGATACAACGAAGACATTCCTTCAAAGGACTTTTAGAGTTTTATATAAATAATGTTGAATAATGTTTTTTTCAGCTATGCCGCACCCCACCCCAGGGCTGGTCCTGTACCTGCACGTATTTTGGTTTATGATGTACGGAGGTCGTACGCAGTACGCACTCCCGTTTATGTCGGGTAGATGGCGCTTTGCGCTTGGCTCTCAACTGCCTCCATGTCTTGCCCTCTCGGAATGGATTTACCGTGATCTGAATTAATTATGCCCACTTAGTTCCCATAAAAATGTATTCGACTGTGTCACGATCTGAATCGAGGATTTTACCCGTTTTACGGTACATGTTTATATAGATTGACGGAATACGAGTGTAAGTAAATGGGAAGTATCGATAAAGACAGCAGAGAGGTTGTACTTGACCCAATACGTTGAAGTTATATGACATGACTCCTGATGTTGCTGGTCCCGTAGCGTAAAAGTATTAGATATATTAGTGGCGTGTGCAGCTTTAGGAAGATAACCCTTTTTGAAAGATCTTAAAAAAAAATAGATTTATTCATTACTCAACAGTGCAGTGTACCTTAAACTATATTTAAAAAAACATAAGTGAGCGTTTCATTTATAAGAAGGGAAATATTCCAAGAATAAAAATAAAAAAATACGAAATAAAATAAAACAATTCATTGAACAAAAGTTTAACATTATTAAACATTATCGATACGATACGGGACCGTCTCGAGATGAGAAACCCGCACAGTACCACACCGAGTATTACTATTGACAGTCGTGTAGAATGAAAAGTACAGCTGCATACAAATTGAACAATGATACTCAAAAATATAACTTAATCCAAGTTAATTAAATGTGAACACGTCACAGATATTATACATTTCACTACACGAACGTTTTACTATAACATATCAGAAGATCTTCAAAGGGTTTTTTGTTGTTTGTTTTCCCTTGGTAGGTTTTCAGTAGTTTTCTTAGCAAATATTTTTTTCTATACATTTGCAGATGCATTAACCACCTTCTTATCCTCACGCTAAACTATTCATTAAGTTTTGAAACTGTCAATAATGATGTGTTCAAGTCCCGAGTTGGAGCGCCCTTGATGAGAGTTTGCTCTCTAAACAGCTCTATATAAATTACCCGTTTGTTACAAAAAAAGGGCGAGACGTGACAAAAATGATTATTTTTACAATATACAATCTGCACTAGAAAAAATAATTCTTCTTTTAAGTCACATTATGACTATCAAGGAACAGCTCTAAAACTAATCGTTAATAATAATGTATAAAGGACAATTTATATAGCGCTGTTTAGAAAACAGACTACTCAAGGGCGCTCAACTCGGCATACGAACCCATTATTATTGACATGTAAAAAATATTACTAAATACACCATTACGTCCTTAGTAAGATACAGGCAAAAGTCTAGTTTACTGGGGACACGACAAACAAAAGGCAACAAACTAATTAAATTACCTGTTGTTTTTTCGCAAATTATGTATATTTCTTGTCATGTGTAAAATAAAGAAAAAAATTATGCCGATTCGGTTTTGGCATAGGCAGAAAGAACCTGATTTTTTTTAGTGAAGGAAAACGAACTACAAAGGGAAAAGAGTGCAAAAAACAGAGCTGCAAAAAGAGAAGACTTGAATATTGATATAGAACTACTAGAAAGAGTATTAAATAATGTAGCTGGGATAGTTTCATGACATTTAAACAGCTGGAAGAAATCGGAAGCAGAGATTTGTGAAAAATCTTAAACGGCAAAACTCCTTACTGCGGCACTTAAATGCATTAACAATGAAATAACCCTTTTTTTATATTTTTACTGACAAAATTAATGGCCATTAAGTATTCTTTACTTTTCACGGGAAAAATATAAAACAAAAGGTAACGAATCTTGAATAAAAACTGCATATCTCAACATCTTGAATAAAAATTGCACATGTCAATTTCAAAGTATGATAATACAAATATTTTGTACAATACGGAAAGAAAAAAAAGAATAGAATTTAATCAATAATATGAGACTTAGAAAAAGGGTATCAAATCTTTCTAAAGTATAATATAATAAATCTGTGGCGGTCGCACACTCGGTCAATGACCGACGATCCGACCTTTGCATTCCTTGACAATTCAAAACAAACAAGTACAAAGTCCACACGCCGGTCATTCAACTCATTGCCGGGCGTGGAGCGCATTCCATGCCAGAGCAAGAAGGCACCACAACTGTCGCGCCAGTTCCGTATTTGAATAATACCTACATACAACATTAATCGTTTTGCGAATGCAGAAACGAGACGGCGGCATATTGCGAGCGCATTCCCGCACACATTCAAGAATGATATAAATACCTACGTCTACCAAATAAATCTCTCTCTTTCCGCATTGCGATCTAAAACGAGTTTTATTTATCAACAAATCATCATCATCTCTCCCTTAAGGACATAGCTCCTAAAAATCTTTCGAGAATCACGCCATTTCCCATTTGAAGTAGGCATAGAGGACAGATCGCCAAACTTTCCTATCCAAACACACATCCGTAGCCTCATCTACATACATACACCCTCAGACACAACTTGTACGATTTCTTAGATTTTGTACGTTCCCTTATTTTTAAATATCATTAATTTTATTTAACCATACCTTCGTTGATGTTTTTTTACATGTTTTCTAATCATATTTGCATTATTTTTTTTTTTCGTCAGTCTTTCTTCATTCATATGTTGCACATGCCTAAACCAATTCAAAATGCTCTTGTTCATCTCATTGAACACATCAGTTGGAAGTGCACATCTATCTCTTATCACTTTAATCCAAATATTGTCTCAAAATACGATTTATGGGGAAAATACTTAAAAGATAAACTGGAATAACCAGTCTTTCAGTAGAGATCTTCGATCAAGAAAATGGTAGACGAAGAACTCTCCTGAACTCAATATTGATACATAGAAATAAATATAAGTACGAGTCCTGAAATAACACACATATTTTAAGTCTATGGAAAGAAAATACATTTAAGAGAAGCTAGCAAAAGGTTTCAGCTCATACTTTACCACCCTTTCAGGCAAGATACACACCCACCAATCAAATGTGAGACCGGCCGCGAGGACATTTGATGTTTTAAACTCGCACACATTCACACAGTCAAAAGCTTCTTTGTGGATGAATGTGCAATACGTATTCAACAAAATATATACGTAGAATTATTGTCAAGGGGTGTATAACCAGACCAAGGGCTACTGCCCTTTGGTTTCAACATTTAATAGCATTTCCCATTAGTTTTCGATTCAATGTCACTTTTATTTTTTCAATCGGACAAATATTTATAAGTATCGAATTTTAGTCTTGAGTTCTAAGAAATAAAAAAAACCCAAGATGAATAATAATGTTCGTTTCAAATGCAATACATACTCGTACATACGACACAATATACTGATTGACTTTTAATGGCGCAAATTCCGCGAATGGAATGCTTGTTTTATGGTTCAAAATTTGAATAAAGCTACTAAAAGTCAGACGTTATTCTTTTTCTTGGAATTTCTAAATTTAGACAAGTGTCAAGTCTAGTTTCAACGTGTATGGAAATTTCAATAATTTGTTTTCTGTCAACATGGTCAGAATGTTTTTTTTTTAAACAGATATGTCGTAGTTTGCAAAGTATTTTTTGTTAAATAGTTCAAATTTTGATGACCATAATAATTATTGTTATGATTTGCAAAATTTCTTGTGTATTAAATTATGAAAAGGCAAAATAATCCCTTCGATTATTAGATATAGTGAGAGAAGGATAGAAAATTTATATTTTATAAAAAAAAAATATGCCCGTTTATTGACAAAGGAACTAAAGAGGCAATAGTGGTCAAATAAAAATACGAGGGATCAATTTATTTTATTTATTTATTTATTATTACACATGACAAGAAATGTACATAATTTGCGAAAAACAACAGGTAATTTAATTTGGACATACAATTTTAATGGATCTGGGTTTGTTGCCTTTCATTTGTCGTACCCCCAGTAAACTAGGCTTTTGCCTGTATCTAACTGAAGATATTTAGTATTAAAAAATAAATCGATATTTTTTTCCGATTTTTGATAACACAAAAACAAAACCCCGTTGCACATTCTCATCAACTTCAAAACAGTGACACTCAATTACAACTGAAAACATCATGCGAAATCAAACTCCTCACACATCATCGCTCCAGAAAGATGAAAAATGTTTATCCCATAATATACCGCACACAATCATAAAAATAAAAACAAAAGTATTAAGAAGTACAAATATAAAGCAACAAAAAGAACACACACAAATCCTTTCCACACGTCATTCATCCTGAAAACCCAAGTACTCAAAATCCTGTCGCAATAACAACCACGCTATGGTCCAATAGTATTCTTACCACAAAAAAATCATGAAGTTGTTCGACAATCAGCTGTATTGAAAACGATATAAATTCGAAGATGCATTCAATTTAGAAGTCTTGGAGGTTTTTTTTTTATGAAATATACAAATCAATGTTCTAAGGTAGGTTATTAAAAAAAACATGTGTAGAGCAATATAAAAAATCATGTAAAAAGTATCAGTACGAAAAAATCAGTATAAAAGCTAAAAAAATCACAAGTTGAAAAAAATACTTATTTGTTGTATACAGTACAACTTAGAGGACGTATTATCATGTGAAAATCTCTTCCAGTCAACCAGAAAGATGTTTAAAAACCTTAAGGGAAAACCAAACTGATTTTTTTTTAATCTCTGTTTCAGCTTCGCAATCTTCGGGCTGGAAGACAGGCAGACGTCTTACCAACAAGGCAATGGAAATCGTCATCTTGATGTTGATAAATAATAGTTTAAAGTACTGTGGGAACGGTCGTCGCTGAATATTGTCAACACATACGGTCAACGACCGACGAAACGACCTTTGGATATGTCCAAAGGTCGCATACCAAAACATTGACGCGGCCGGACATCGCGCCAGTCCCGTAAACAAATTGTTTACCCACAAATACTATTTACGATGCATTCCACAGTAGAAAGAGAACGCATCACGCTGTCTCGCCGTTTCCGCAAACAAATTGTTTACCCACAATATTGTTTGCGATGTCTGCAATACTGCAATCGACCATTTCGGCACGCACAGAAGCGAGATAAAAATATATCGCGGGCGCACTCCCGCGCCCATTCTGAAATGTATAAATATCCACTTACCGATAAATAAATTATTCATTCACTCTCTCTTTCCGCATTGCTAATTGACGTATTTTATTTAAATACCAAACAATCAAAATCATCAACACGTCCCATTACAAACATTCTGCCAAAGTACCTAAATATTGTACTTCAATTTTGTTGTCTACAATACAACCTTCAAGGTTTATTGGCGTGCGGCAATCTCTTCCAGACAACCAGAAAGATCTTAAACAAGCCATCACTGGAACCTTTTAAGAAGCTGAAAGACAAGTGTTTAGTCTGCTAGTCTACGAAGGTCATGGAAAGTAATGTTGATT
This sequence comes from Odontocerum albicorne, assembly GCA_949825065.1. Classification (NCBI taxonomy): domain Eukaryota; kingdom Metazoa; phylum Arthropoda; class Insecta; order Trichoptera; family Odontoceridae; genus Odontocerum; species Odontocerum albicorne. The sequence continues at coordinate 1,215,254 of OX463842.1, read as the reverse complement.
ATAAATAAAGAAAAAAAAAGTAAAGATGAACTTAAATCAATTAATAGTTAAAAAGTGTTGGAAAAAAATTTGCGTTTTTAGTATATTTTTAGACCTATTTTTATAAGAGCTTTTCTAATGTAAGTTTGCAAACCTTATTCTCATTGGTTGTTATTAAAGGAAAAGCATTTAACCTGAAAGGAAAGTTAAATTGCAGTAACGATTCGTACTTTGCCAACATTAATTACTCAAGTTTAAAACAAAGTTTCAACTCTAATTTGTTTATGAAAAAACTTTAATATCAACATCTTTCTAAAGTTTCAAATTTGCTGTTTGTGGTAATAATTTTACCTGACTGATTCACAAAAGGAGATTCGAACCTAAAGCTTTAGTTCTTTTATCATTTTGTGTACATTATTAAAATAGTAATAAATTTATTTCAGCAAAGAACAAAAATGTACATTTTTTATGAATATATCAAGTTTGCCGCATTCAATTTTATAGTGATGCTATAAAATCTTTTAACAAAAATAAAATCATATTTGTTAATATTGTTCTGCCATCAACTTGAAAATGGGGGCTGCAGTGTCTTCAAAATTCTTGTCATCTTGTAAGCTAACTAAATTGAATTCGAAATCATTTTGATTTCGTATATCAATTCCATAAATTATTATACCAAACGACTTATACTTGTTTACTCTATTGCATTGTTTTCAAGCTGAACTTAACGTTACATTTTGAAAGCGTATGAATAATATCCATTTCAAACGGAAAGAAATTGTTTATACGTTTTAAAGCGCTCGAAAATAATGAGATGTGGGAAATTCCCGAATAAAACCAGATGCATGCGTGAAGTGTTTCAATTCAAAATATCGTGTCTCTTCAAAACATGTTTAATGATTTTGTTAAAATGTATGCCAAGTCTTATTTATGTATGTATTCAACAAGCTCTTGGCAACAATAACTTATCGACGAGTCTATGTACATATTTATTGGACACATCATCCGCATTGTTTGAGAATTATTTTGGCTACGAGAGACGATATTGCACTGCTTGCGTAGACGGAACAGGAATTGAACGAGGCCTTAAGAAAGATGGAAAATGTTTTGTCATCAAATTACAATATGAAAATAAACAAAGACAAAACAAAATGTATGGTTGCTGGAAGAGAGGAGGTGACCGCGAGTGTTGTTCTGGGTGGCTTCAGTGTTGAGCAAGTGAAGGAATTTGTTTACTTAGGTAGCATAGTAACCCAAGAAGGCCGATCAAAGGCAGAAATAATAAGTAGGGTCCAACAGACAAGAGTTGTTTTTAACAACAAATCCAAGAAATTTGAATCTCCTAACATTGATATCAATACAAGAAAGAATTTAGTGAAAACTCTTGTCTGGAGTGTGCTGCTTTATGCCTGCGAAACGTTGACCATCAGCTAGAGCGAGTTCGGGCGTCTGGCTGCCTTTGAGATGTGATGCTACAAGCGCATGGTCAGGGTCCATTGGTCAGATCACATCCGAAACGACGAGGTATTGAGCGGGGTTGGAGAAACGAGGCAACTCCTAAATAGAGTGGCCCAATAACGATCCAGTTGGATAGGTCATAACATCAGGCACCCAGACCTGCTCCTTACTATCGTCGAGGGAATTATTGAGGGCAATAACCATAGAGGCCGCCCTAGATAAAGCTACATGGACCGGGTGATCCGGGATGTGCGCTGTGGCAGCTACCAGGAGATGAAGAGACTGGCGGATGACAGATATGAGTGGAGGGATCGAGTGCTTGGTGCAGACCAATCCTAGGATTGTAACCCAGAAGAAGAACTAGATATGTGTAAGGATAGCATATACGAGTACGCAGATGCGTTGAACTATTTAAATAAGGGATACAAAAGTACAAACCTTATTATTATGTTTTCCGAATTATTGAGTATAGACATGGATGGAGCAAAATTGTCTAATGATAATGTGGAAGCCTTATTAACGCTTAGTAATTAGAATTTTGTATAAAGACTATCTCTTCTAGCATTTTAATAAAAATTTAAATATATGTACCCATTGTGATTTTAAAAAATACCAGCGCGTTTTACTTTTGGAGCATTTGGTAGAATAGTGTACATTTGAACATTTGTGTATTTTTTAAATTTACCTTTTTAATTTACACGGTTTGGCTTTTCACCTTTGTACGGTCGTGTATTGTGTCGGTGACTTATATAGTTATACACGCTTATGTACTCTTGTTTATTTGCATTTATTTTTTTAAGTGTACTAAAGAAAATGTGGCATGGTCCCTGTGACGTTTCACAAATTTGCCACGATTCAACCTTGTAACAACGTTCAGTAATTTAAATTATTTTATCGACTTTAATATAACCCTCGATTCTAACAAATAGCAAGTTATTTAGGTAAATACATTACATAAAACTAACAATAATGACAAATTAATACACTTTGTTACAAATTAGCAAAAATATGTCAGTTCGTTAAAATCAAATAAAATTTGGCGACGTTTGTCAAGTCGCTACGTAAGTCTGCATTGGCTAGGGATGGGGGTATACAATAATTGGATTTTCATTTTTTTTACTTAAAATTAAATGTTCGTAATAAGTATTAATTCATAGTGGATCTTGGCTTATTTAAAAATATATACAAATCATACATTCCATTTGAAAGTCAGTATAATGAAAATTAGGAACTAAAATGTCAGTTTAGAGAAAAACAATATTTCGATTTATAAAAAAACGATTTTACCCCATCCCTTTGAGACATGACATTTCAAACGTCACAGCGACCATGCTACATTTTTTTGAGTATAATTATTTTAAAATATATGTATATTTTTTAAACTGTCTGTAATGTATGATGCACTCTCATTTTTTTAAATATTTTTAGAAAGTATGTTGAACAGTTTATTGATAAATAAATATTATCAACATATAAAATTTTAAAGAAACTAAAAAACCTTAATTTTTATTTTACTTGAAATTATTTTCATAAATGTTTTTAAGAAGAAAATATGCTTTCTAATTCATAACTTAACGAGTTATAACTTTCGTGAAAGTGTCTTTTAATTTCCAACAACCAAGCACTTTTGTTTTTAGGAATCGTAATAATTTTCCTAGTATAGTATTTCAAATAAGTTTCCGTATAACAATAAATGTTTAACAAAAACTAACACTATCTTAAAACAAAAATTATTGTTGTCTCAAGTTCAAAAAAATCTGAGGAAAAGCTCTTGAATACAGTAATAATGTTGTGATTACAGATTTTATGTAATTTGTCTCGGCACAAAGGCTAAGATGAAAAACATTTGATGGTCCTGTAAGAGCTCATCCCCCCCCTCCACTATCCGCTCTCATCCCGCCTTTCCATACATCCTCGGGCACTCACAATTAAGATTGGGAATATAAATTGATCAATAAAAGCGTTCTCCTTATTAGGTAAGTAGATTTCCCCAAGTATTCTCCTTACGAGTGCTGTAAATCTCAATTAGGAAACAATAGGCGTATCATTACGTGCCCCATGCCCCGCACCCCCCTATACATAGAGCGGGTATGGACTATATGTATTAAGTATAAGGGGGTGCCTTTTAAGCCAGCTCAATTATTCATCATTGTGCTGATTAATACCCCTGCCCCGGCCAGAATAAAAATATATCCCACGCTCACATAACCCATAAATATCCTGGCATCTTCCTCCGGCGTGTAATGGGTTAACGTAGCGCAATCTTAGGATGAAACATGAAAAATAACCTGTTCTGCGAATATACGTATTATATGTGCTTTTGAAGGTAAGTACGTTTTATATGCGAATGGTTTCGCTAGAATTCTAACATTCAGCAAAGCTTTACTAAAAATATAAGCAATTGTGCGCTTCAAAAGTTTATTTACGTAAAGCTTTACTTTTGTATTTTTTTTTGTTTAATGTCGAGTAGAACAAGTTTTAATCATTGACTTTGGAATTCTGTAAGCTTTTCTTCACTGAATACAGTTTTAACTATATCAGAGAAAGTGGGCATCCCTATCGCAATACGAAACTCATCTGAAACCATACACAACTTTCCCCGTCAAATAGTATGAGATGTACATTTGTTTTGATCTCATACTGCTGAAGAATTTGACGATATGAATAAACCTCTTCTATTACAGATAATTTATCTGTTGTACCCCGTCCTGTCTCCGTACTGTTTATCTTGATTTTGTATTTAATATTAATGACCGGGATTATATAAGAATGAAAATTATATACGATATATGAGTAAGCCAAAAAAGATAACGGAAAGTTGAGGAATTCTGCTATTGAGGAGCTATTTTCTCAGATAATAGAAGAGTAACAAGATATATTAAACAGCCTACAGTGATTGAAAAAATAGTCAATGGGGAATAAGTTATAATATACATAGTCTAACTGGACATTTTCAAAATTTGATAAGATTATTTTAAAACCATATTTTATGTATAGTAGACAAACGCGGAAGTGGTAAAATGTTGCAGAAATAGGTGCTCTAAGAAAAACTTATAAGTTGACAATATATGACGAAATACGAAGTGAAGTGGTTAGGGATGAATTTAAATTTAAGGCTGATCTAAAAATTAGATAAAGAGTAACACTCTCTATGTAGTGTTTGAGCACTCTCTATGTAGTCTCTATGAAAGTGTTTGAACATTTAGAATGAATGAAGGAAGAAATACTTACAAAATATTTATAAAGTGAATATGAGTTTGGTTGCAGAAGGGAATTATAGTTGAATAGAAGGAAATATTAAAAGTCAGAGAAATCGCAGACATAAGAAAGAGGGGGAAGACGTGTGCCACGACAGGAAAGTCTGGTGCTCTCTGCTCTCTGGCAATCCCAAGAGGGAAACGATGTGATGGTATGTATAATTGTATGTACAATAGTAATGATCCTTACACGTCTTTTCAAGATTTGGGCATATAATTACTTATCTGGTAGACTAAGATTTGGGCATATAATTACTTATCTGGTAGACTAAGATTTGGGCATATAATTACTTATCTGGTAGACTAAGATTTGGGCATATAATTTCTTATCTAGTAGACTAAGATTTGGGCATATAATTACTTATCTAGTAGACTAAGATTTGGGCATATAATTACTTATCTGGTAGACTAAATAAGTTAAATTATTTGTGGTTTGGGGTTCTAATGGGTAATAGGGCTACGATGGAGTATACTTTGCTGGAAAGTGTACCTCTACAAAATATCGTAATGCGCCATGTTGCAATACCACCAGCAACACTACTACCAAGTCCAATTCATTAGCGTCCTCGAGTGGTCTTTTGGCTCCGCGAACCCTGGGCAATGTGGCCACTGACATTAACATCAGTGTCATAGCAGATAATGAATGGGCGAATGGCGAGTCTCCGGCGCTACAAAACCGGATCCCCCCAGCTAAGGGAAGGTGACCCCTACAGAAAAACCCATCAGAGAAGGCAACGGGAAACCACTCTGATTATCTTTTCCCAGGCAATTCACTATGGCGAGGAACAAGACAGATGTCCTGGCTGCGGAATGTGAGGGAGTGGACCGGCATCCGGAGTGCAGAGGAACTGTTCCGGGCGGCTCAGGACCGAGACGGATTCGCCGAAGTGATCGCCAACGTTGGGGGGACCCGACAGGGCACTTAGAAGAAGAAGAAGAATCTACCTTATATTTTTTTTAACCAACAAAACAATATTTACTTTAATTAAAATAGTTTAAATGGGTAGATGAACTTAAAAGTGCGTACACCCTCCATTTTGTGGATCTGTGAGGCAGGATCTGTGATGAAGTGCCTTCATTCCTCAAGAAGAATTGTCATATATCTTTCCTTATTGCTTTTTATTCAATATTCACACTTTGCATTCAAGTTCTCACACAAACTCACGATTTCACGTTATCACTCCAATTCCAGCCGCATCATAATTTATTATGTGTATATACCCCCATAAATTCTTTATTACACGTCTACCGTTTAAATAATGTTGTTTTTTGTGGCCAATTTATTATCAATTAAATTAATACTATGCAATTAAATATATTTTTACTATAGAATATTCTAAAAAAATCTTAAAACATTTTCATATTAACCATAATTTTAGCCAGATTACATGTTTAAACTTTTTATCCGGTAAAGTTAGAGGTAATAAATGCAATGTTTTGTGTAAGTTAATTAAAAAAGTGAATAAATTTAACCAAAACCATGTTTAACTTGCAAAAGTTTGTTCCATGCAAAAGTTCTCGAGCGGAACTAAGAAAACTGCTAACGGTTTCCTGTAATGCACTCAAGTGTTGCACCCCGCCTGGAGGGAAGGTGCAGGCGAAATGCATTTTGACTCGGGAAAATCCCGGGAATCTAATAACAATGTATTCTAAGCGGAAAACTCAATTGTCAAGTTGTAAAAGTGGTCAAGAATGCATTCAACGAAAACGTGAAAACAAACTTTAATATTAACACCTGTTTTATATTAGAAATTTATTTCGCAGTTAATTTTTTTTTAATGAAAATTGAATAAACGATTGTTCAGGCTCGGATTACGTTTACCTTCTAGGCTGGAAGTTTATATTTAATACGATTCCCGATGATGGCTTAAGGAAAATTTCCATCCTTTTTTTCCGGAGGCTTTTTTTACTTTTTTGGGCAGTTGAAAGAAATTTCTAGTTACTACAATAGATTTGAGTGTATGTTACTAAAATGTAATATAAAGGCACTAATATTATGACATAAATTAATATTATACCACCTGTTAATTAAACAATCAATTAATTTTTACAAATACTAATTCTGAAGGTTTTTTCAGTGTCAACACTTTTTTTATTAAAATTTTTGTGTTCTTTGTGTTTTTAAGTTGTATTATGTACATATAAAATAAGGGTGCTTTGGAGTGAATAATAGAAATCAGGAGTATTATGTTGACGCATTTTTTTTTCTTATGAAAATAGTTCTCTTGATTATTTAACAACCTGTTAGTATGTAAGGTGTGAGAACTTTACATATTTCAGATACAGGGGAATATGTGTGCTCAAATACGTTTCTAACAAGGGAATTTAATTTGTTATAACTATGATAGGAATTAAATTCATAAACTACTAGGAAACTTGGAGACGAACCACTATTTTTTATTAGATTTAACATTGATACCTTTATTTATTGACAAATAACAATACGTGTTATTTTCCTTTTCACCGTTCAAATTTCATGCCTAAATGTAATGTTCTGGATATATCTTGAGTGTAGTGTTTTTTTTCCTTTTCACCGTTCAAATTTCATGTCTAAATGTAATGTTCTGGATATATCTTGAGTTTAGTGTTTTTTTCCTTTTCACCGTTCAAATTTCATGTCTAAATGTAATGTTCCGGATATATCTTGAGTGTAGTGTTTGTTTTCCTTTTCACCATTCAAATGTCATGTCTTAATATAATGTTCTGGATATATCTTGAGTAAAGTGTTTTTTTCCTTTTCACCCTTCAAATTTCATGTCTAAATGTAACGTTCTGGATATATCTTGAGTTAAGTGTTTTTTTCCTATACACCGTTCAAATTTAATGTCTAAATGTAATGTTTTGGTTATATCTTGATTGTAGTGTTTTTTCCTTTTCCCCCTTCAAATTTCATGTCTAAATGTAATGTTCTGGATATATAGTATCTTGAGTTTAGTGTTTTTTTCCTTTTCACCGTTCAAATTTCATGTCTAAATGTATGGTTCTGGATATATCTTAAGTTTAGTATTTTTTCCTTTTCACCCGTCAAATTTCATGTCTAAATGTAACGTTCTGGGTATATCTTGAGTGAAGTGTTTTTTGTGGTTTTGTATTTATATTTTCATATATTTTATTTTCATGATTATGTGTGGTACATTGTGGCATGAATGTTTTTGGTATGTTTGGAGTGATGAAGTGTGAGGAGTTTGATTTCGCGTGATGTATACATGTGTAATTGAGTGTTACTGTTTGTCAGGTTGATGAGAATGTATGACGGGGCTTAATATAATCAAAAATTGGAAAGAAGTATCGATTTATTTATTCATGATATAACATGTGTCCTCAGTGACATACAACCAAAATCCTAGTTTATTGGGCACACGACAAATGAAATGCAACAAATCCAAATCCATTAAAATTGTTTGTCCAAATTAAATAACCTGTTGTTTTTTCACAAGTGGTGTATATTTCTTGTCGTGTGTAAAATAAATAAATATAAATGAAAAAAAAAATATGTCAAAGTTTTCTCTCGACCAATTTTCTAACTCCCGATATATTTTCAGTCATCCTGAAAGTTTCTGTAAGGACTCAGTGACCGATTTCCTTATATAATCACTCTTTTGACGGATCCTTTTCAAAGGCGACTTTTCACCTTTGATATTACGAGTACATATTACTTATTCTTTTCATCATATATTATCATTCACAAGTTGCGAAAAAAATATTGTTATGCTTTGTCATTACATAGGAATGTTATTTATTTACTACACACTTCACTATGTAACAATCTGAAGGCTTATTTCAAGGTGGCAATCTCCTCCAATCAACCAAATAAAAATAAATAATATTATTTACATGGTCACTTAAGACCTCCAAGCTATTTTTCATATTGTATACTATTCCAATTCATGAACAATATAAACAACTTTTTTTTTTCTTACTGGCACTGTCCCAACTCATTGCCTAGGTAGGTTGTTGGGGTCGGCTCTTCTCTTCCTCAGGCTGTATCTTCTTCGGGTCTGGGTGTCGCTTTCGTTTAGGCCATTTCTGTGCAGGATTTTGGAGAACTGAGTTATCCAGGAGTTCTTTGGTCTTCCTCCGGACAGCTGTCGCGGAAGATCCACATACATTGCCTGATTTACCGTATGGGCTGGTGGTCTCCGTCTTATGTGCCCGTACCATCTCAGATGTCGCTTTTCCAGCTTACTGTTTATGTCAGTGACCCCAGACTACCACGAATGCGTGAACTCTTATTTTTTTAGTGATACTCCTGCCACCTAAGCATTCGCATTTCTGCTGTTTTAAGTTGCCTAGAGTAGGAGCTGTATATAATCCAGCATTCTGAGCCATACATAATCGCGGGTCTAACGATAGTCTGGTATACCTTTCCTTTTAGTTTTATAGACATTTTTGGGTCACACAATATAAACAACTATAAAAGTGAGAACTCACTAATTAAAGGAAAAAGGAGTAGTTTTAGAGAAGAAAAAAAACGGAAACTCAGTAATGAAACACGTGGCATTTCCGACGTGTAACGTAGAGTTTTTTTCCACTGTATTTTAAAATACGTTAATAATATTATGAGTTGTTAATCTTTTTTAAAAACCAAATTATTGATTAAATAAATTAAGATTAAATTTAAATATTAAACAACTAAATCGATAGAAGCTTTCGAGTTAATAGTTTAGTTTTCCCCCTCAATGTCAGGTTAATGGCGCAAGGGGGTTGGGTGTCGTGTGTAGGGAGTTGTAGTTCTCTCTTCTCCCTCACTCCCTAGCAGCCGTAACTAACAAGTTGGCGGGACCTAATCACTAACCCACCACCCCCGCAAACAGACGTAAATTCCAATCATTGCGAACCCTAAACCACTTCGAACTCACTTCGCCACTAAACAATGGTCTACTTTGCGCGAGACACATTCACACATGACTCTAACTATGTAGCTCTAAATAGCACAACATAGCGCCGTGTAGCGAGAGTGGGACACTAGGAGACCCACCGGCGGGCGTACCGTTGGGAAACGTATATCTTTTTATCAAGCCTCGGTAACATTTATTAAGTTGAATGAATTTATGTTCTAACTTTATAGATCTATTATTTTTAATATTAAATGAAAATAGTATTTGATAAACTATATTGTAGTCACCATCATCATCATCACCATCAGCCTGTATCTATCCACTGCAGGATGTAGGCCTCTCCAAGTTGTCTCCACAAAATCCTGTCCTTTGCACATTGCTGCCACATAATACCTGCATGCTTACGTATTTCGTCCACCCAGCGCGCCTTAGGTCTTCTTACAGGCCTTTTTATACCTATTGGGTACCACTGGATTACTTCATACGTCCAACGATGGTCTGTTGCTCGGGAGATATGTCCAGCCCACTTCCACTTGAGTCTTTTTGCAACCTCTATAACATCTTCAACCTTTGTTTGGGCTCGTATCCACTCATTACGTTTTCGGTCTCTTCTGGTATAACCTAGCATGCACCTTTCCATGCTGCGTTGTGTTGTTTGGAGCTTTTGTAACATTCGTACCGATAAAGTCCAAGTCTCGCATCCATATGTTAGTACTGGCAAGATGCATTGGTTAAATACCTTCCGTTTGAGGCAGATTGGGAGCTTGCTCTTGAAGATGTAGTTTAGTCGTCCAATATTGTAGTATACAGTATTAAATGGATAATCACTTCTTTTGACAAAATGAATTACATTTTTTACCTCCTAGGGTATGAGGCTTTTCCTTTTTTCGTTCTTGCTGACAGCTAACCTGAGGTGGTTTATGTGGATTTAATTTTTATTTTGCTTTCTGCCACAGTTTTTTTTTATCTAGATATACGGTGGTATGGGCTGAAAGCTCCTCGACGTCCTTGTGGTTGGGCTCGCCCTACATTAGTGGGGTGTATCTTGGCCGGGGGAATGTTTGTGGGATGAGCGCGGACCTTTTAATGTTTTAAGGATCTATCGAGTTGGCAATATTCGTTATAGTCGAAATCTGCCTTCAATTTGCGTTCAGGGTCATCACTTTAGGGATATGTCCCTGAAAGGTATATGAGGATTATAATTGTTGATAAATAAATAAAACACGTTAGATCGCAATGCGGAAAGAGAGTGAATGAATACTTTATTTGATAGTACGTAGGTATTTATAACATTTCAGAATGGGCGCGGGAGTGCGCCCGCGATATGATTCTACCTCGCTTCTGTGAATGCAGAAATGGTCAATTGTAGTATTGTAGGTAACCATTTATTTACGAAACTGGCGAGACAGCGTGGTGCGTTCTCTTTCTACTATGGAATGCGGCGCGATGCTCATGTCGGGCATGTGTCCTTTGGACTGGTATCCGAAGTTCGTCGGTCATTGACCGTATGTATGCGACAATATTCAGCGACGAACGCCACAATGTCTTCTATATTAAATGTGACAATTTGTTTTGAGATGTATTATATGTGCGATTCTCGGGATGAGTTTATTATATATACCATATGTACACATTGTGTTGCTGTCAAGGAACCTTTATTTGTTTGTTTGAATGAATCTGAGGCGGTATTTGTGGATTTGTTTATTTTTCTGCCATCTATTTATTTTCTGTTTTTTTCTACTTCTTCTTATTCTACATGTGCAAGGGTGTGGGCTGAAATGCATCTGGTCTCCCCGTGGCTGGGCTCGCTTTATATTGGTGGGGTACATCTTGACCAAAGGGGTGTTATTAGATGAGCCCAGACCTTTTGATGGCTTCTGTCTTGAATGTATTCTCTGCAATTTATGTGTTTTGGAAGTGTTATTTAAATATATTATGTACATACTATGTTGCTATCAACAAACCTATATTTATTTATTTAACGCATTACAAGCAGAGTGGAAGTAATTTATTGTTTTAAAGCTTAAATACATAAATTTTCTACTTTTTGTGTCAAAGAACTACACGTTTTACGAATCAATCCTTCTTCGGTGAAAAACACAGGTAAAAAGTGCTGTGAGGATTGCTTCTCTCCTCAAACACAGAGAGCCAATCCATCATGTAACATTCCCTATTTTGAAATAGCTACGGCTCTTACAATTCATGTTTGGATCCTCCTAAGACATTTCAAGATTCTTCCTGGTAGTTCAAAGCCAAGTGGCAATGCTTCTACAGGTAAAATTCACCATCTGGGGCCCTGTGTTTTTCTCTACTCGCTCATTTTAGCAATAGTAGTTGATTGCTTCAGAGGCGTTATTACGTACATAAGTATAGTTTAATATATCCTCATTAATTTATTTAAAGTATATTCCATCAATATATGTTGTTCAAAATATGTTAATATCTACAACTTTCAGAGCTTCTGTTAAAGTTAATACCCAAGTCTTTGATTATTCTTCTCTATGAATCACAAGGCCGTTCAGAGTGTATTCACATTATTTCAAAAGTATTAATCTGGGAAAAGTTTACATATTGAAATTAAGTATTTGGGTTTGAGAACTATAATTTAACTAGCAATAAGTAAAAGTAACTTGCCGAGTGTTGTTCCTTTGTTTTACGGGCTATCCTTTTTGAATAGGATCTTGGATATTGGCATCTTTAACATTTTAGATAATGCTTTTAAAGAAAGTTAAACGGTTTTTTTAGTAAGTTTCGGATGACTTATTATTTCTTTTATTTTTTAACGTTAGTTTCGTGTTACAATTGTATATCATTTTCTAAATAAGCTTTATATATAAACGGGTTTTACGTGTAAATGAAAGCTTATATATTACATTAAAATAACCATATAGATAATTTTGGATTACTTTTAACTATTACAGTTAGAAAAATCCGTTATTTAAAAACTGTTTTTTTTTTTCTTGAGCACATTAAAGGGTTCAAAGCTATAAAATAAAGAAAGGAATAACAATAGTTTTGCTTACTAACTTAAAAGACATGCTAATGAATTCTACAATTTCTATATCAACTGTTTTGATAAGAAACTTTACAAAAGTATTCCATGATCGATTTCTTGCATAGGTCGAATAATTATATTTTTTTCAAATCAGCTCACAGATTTTAAAACTCATTGGTTAATTGATTGTTCATTAAACTCCATGAAAATGGAATATTTAAAAACTGACCTTTCTCTAAAATGCGTGATGAATCCTAATTGTTTACAGTTACTCTAACAATTGTTTTATTTATCAAATGTTGTCTCCGACAGTAATAGTAAAAGATTGCGATACACCACTTACTGGAAGAATGCTCCAGAGACGCTGAAGATCGTATAAAATGGAGACGAGTTATAAGAGCAGTGCTGAGTCGAGATGAGTATAACTTACCATACTCACGTCCACTCTGGCAAGAATGGCAAGAACGAGAAATGGTTGAAATTGACCTTAAGAAAATAAAATTTAAAAAATCATTAATGAACAATAAAATTGACACAACTCTTCACGCCACGCCAATAATAAGACTTACCATTTCGACACACATCTGAAGCCTCTTCCGCATGCATACTACATCTCTTTCAATTTCTGACTTTCAATGTTCCTCTTCCACATGCATACACTTTCTCCTTCAACTCCTACGATTTCTCTGACTTTCAACGTTTCATTCCTTCAAAATATCATTCACTTAATCCAAGAATACGTTCTTGTCTTCTTCTTCTTACACATTTGCATTATATAATATATTTGTTTTGTTAGTCTTTCTTCATCTTACTCAAAACAACAGTTATAAGTTCACATTCATCCCTCACCACTGCGTTCCTTATTCTGTTATACCATATGTACATTATTACTCCCAGTATTCTCTTAGTACACATATTTTTACACCAATTATTCGGCTACTTTCAATGCTGTTTCGTTCGTTTCACTCCCATTTCTACGTTTCACTCCCATTTCTACGTTTCACTCCCATGTCTACGTTTCACTCAAAATTGTCATCAAAATACTGTTGTGGATATTCCTTCCCTGTGATGTGTTACTAGTACACATTACTTCTAAAAACTTTAATATCTCTATAAATATAATAAATACTGGGTTCAGATTTTAGGTATTTCTCCGTAGTACATTTACGCATTGAATAAAAATTAATAATTAGCACTTATCGCCCACATGAGAGATATTTTGTGAAAATCGGGAATAAATTCACCAATACAATCAAACGTGTGCCAGAGTGTGACGTAGGTATATACATTCTAATAAACCGCTATGGGTGATGAAGCGACGCTATTCACGTCTCATTCTCACTCTACTTCGGTATATGGGAACGCAAGAAATATTATCTTAGTTTGCACGCTTCAGTAGCTCTCGGGCATTCGTTTGAGGTGGTCGCTTCGCCCGTTTGTGAATGTGGGGCAATGTTTTTTTTATGTTTTTAGCAATTAAATTTCAATTATTATCACTTTTGACTTCAAATTTAATAAATTTAAGCGATTGGCTATGAATATTTTAAATCGCTCATTTTTACATGTGTATTGATATGTATTGAATACACAGCATGGGAACGCGCGTATTTTTTAGCACAGGAAGGGAAAGGTTAACATCATTTGATTCAATTCGAGTATAAATAAATATTTAAGTGCTCCATTCACTCAGTTTCCTACCTTAAAAGAACAATATATAATATGATTGATATTGGTTTAGTCAAACACTCTTTATTCTTCTTTATACAACGGTATAATAAACCGGTTTCAAGGATTTAACCTCATCATCAGGGGAGCAGAAACAATACTGTTTGTGTATTGTTTCTGCTGCCCCGATAATGAGATGAAAACTTTGAAACGGGTAATGTAATATCGTTGCATAAAGTGGAATAAACAGTTTTTGACTAAATAAATTACAATGTTTTTAAAAATCCACAGTGTCAATGCACAACTCTAAATAATATGACTTGCAACGTTACCGCAAAAGCGTTTTTTAAAGGCAGTTTGTTCACAAGCGCCATTTTATAAATCTGAATGATGCATGAAAGACAATAAGATACCCTCATTTTTACCAAAACAAACAGTTACGTCTCTGTTCAGACGCTAACATCAAAATAACACCGATCAATAAATTAATGACGTAGAATAACTTCAATGAAGCTTATACATAAAATTCTGAGGATTTTCTTATATCGTTATATAAAATAATCTTAATTAACAAGCTCTTGTAATACTTGTTAATTTTTTTGTTTCTCTTAACAGATTAAAGTAATTTTTATCATATTTCTTCAACAATGTTTTTTTATTCATAAAATATTCAAAATAAAATATTGGTAGGCAAAATAAATACCTTAAATAAAACGAAACGTGCTAGAAATCATTGAGATGCTCTGCAAAAACATACTTCATACTCGTAGAAATAAAATATCATAAATGATATAGAAATGATAGACCGCTTAATCTCGTATATAACATCAGAGAGATATATAATTCAATATGTTCCAGGAAGTGGTCCAGAATGAAATATGGAAGATGATTAGGGATAAACACTCTGTTAGCAATAAAACTCAAGCGGGCTCTCCATAATCTCCCGTCTCGGCCTGATGATGTGGTACTGCGTGTCCATAATAAAGCATCCCCATCGATTTCCCATCCATCAAATGTGACCACCATCGTCTTATCCTGAGTGGAGCGGCTCTTGACATCAGGGTAGGATCTAAATATTCGTAAGAAAGACAAGTTTTAGGGGCGCGCAAATATCTGGGAACATTTTTTTTTAATTCACAACTCCTTTTTATTAGAATATGCCACTCAAAGAGTTTTTTTTTATATTTCATGAGGCCATTTCTTAATTTAGGATAGAGCGCCATACCTTCCACATCCAAACACCGTCTTATACAAGTCTTATTATTTATCTTTTTACATTTCCTTCTATCAAAATATAATTCACTTGATTCAACCATGCGTTTCTTGGTCATCTTCTACCATGCCTTCCTCTCACATTTACATTATTAGTATTTCTTCAATCATTTGTCCTACATGTTCATTTCATCTCAATGTGTTCTACTTCATCTAAATCAACATACCAGCTCTAAGTTCACATTCATACCCGACATTTTATTCTGTATTCTGTCATAAAACTAAACAAATTGATTGTTGAAAAATTTTTTTTACTTTATCACGTCATGTTCTCCCTCATCTGATTAAAAAGAGGTAATTCAATATATTTTTCTCAGTGGATCTACATTTATTTGGTTCTTTTTAGTCATTTTTCAAGTCCATGGTTTTTATGTTTGTAAATTTTATTATTGTAAAAAATGAACAGCAGATCGTTATTGCCATTTTTATTTGCAAAAGCAATACCATTTATACTTAAGCAATACTGGGCTGTATTTTTCTTTAATTTAACAAAAAAGTGTTGGTGTATATGAATGTACAGTGCCCGGGGGTAAATACTCTCTCGAGCTCTGTATAGGAGGTGCAGTCCAAATCGTGGCATATTTGCTCCAGATACTGTCGGCGAGGGACCCTCTGCCAATCGATCCCTCAATCATTCCCTCCAGTATATTGTGCAGAAGATTTTCATGTCGCAGCATATGACCCATCCATTCTGCACGCCTTTCCGATATGGTGTTTTACAGGTGCTTGGTTTCATCGATCCTGCTGAGAACCTCATCATTTGCAATGTGGTCTTTCCAGGAAATCCTTTGGATTCGTCTATAGGTCCACATCTCAAAGACCTCCAATCTTTTTCGGTCTCTCGCATCCAACCCTCTTCGCATCCACCAAGCAAAACTCGTCTTTAATTAGAAATCAAAGGTTTTTGAATCCAACAATATGTACCTAAAGCTCCGCAAGCAATTGGTCAAAACATATGTGTGGAGTATTTTTATATATGGTTGCGAGACATGGTGCATAGGCGAAAGACATCTGCTCTCTAATGGCGCTAAATAACTTGTCATTTTAATATTATTATTTGGCAAGGGCGTGTTGCACCTTAATTCGACACTGCCCGGCGCCCAGCCCATATGAGAGAGCACAAAGAAATAAACTGACGGAGAAGAGAACACTTTATTGGCCACCGGTCTCCCAGATACTACATGCTTCTGCACTTAGGCCTCTCTGCGCTGAATCCATATGTTATCTAGTCTCCTGAATCAGAGTAAAAAGGTGTAAGATTTTTTTCACCTCTTTTCTTCACTTAATATTAACGGTTTAATCCTTTGGTCATGTATTCTTCTTCAAGGCTATTGAACCTAGTATGAGATT
Organism: Odontocerum albicorne; assembly: GCA_949825065.1. Taxonomy (NCBI): domain Eukaryota; kingdom Metazoa; phylum Arthropoda; class Insecta; order Trichoptera; family Odontoceridae; genus Odontocerum; species Odontocerum albicorne. The sequence goes on along the minus strand of OX463842.1, from coordinate 1,198,440 downwards.
CTACGGAAAACAAGGCGTCCGAAGAGAAATGTTTGAAACAATGCTGGATGCTGTATGCAGCACTTGTTTGTTGAATTGTAAAGAAAAAGAGACGGAATGTTTCTTAACTTTGCAGTACTCACAAGGCAAGTAATTATTTTAAATAAAAAAACTTTAATATCGAAGCAGTTGGAAAGAATCAAATAATTGTGTAATTTGTTAAGTCATGCAATTTATTCCACCTTATATAACGGTATAGCCCTATCGCTTTCAAGGTTTTCACCTCAACACTAGGGAGCACAAATCTTGAAACCGGTTGTATTATACCGCAATATAAAGTGGAATAAACAGTGTTTAATTAAGCACATTACAGTGTATGGCATTTAAACCTTTGCGGTGTTAATGGGTTAACTATAAATCTGTGGCGTTATGGCAGAAATTGATATGTTCGTTTTGCCTTAGTTTACCGGACAAGCAATATTAACTTTGATGAGCTCTTAAAACCAGTACAAATAAGCATTTTTTAAATTTTTCCAAACAACATATCTTTTTTTCGGATAATGACTGATACACTTAGTTTTGCCACAACATGCTGAGAAATATTTTCTATAAATTGGGAGAATAAACACAAAATGACAAAAAACGGACTTATTAACTTCTGCCATAATGCCATATAAATAATATATCAAATAATTTTCTAAAGATTTTCATCCCTATCCAACATAGTTTATTGACGGAAGATGTAATAAACCAAATTAGAAACAATTTGCATTCCTTATAATTATAGTACGAACAGGTTTAAAAGAATTACTTGACAGAAATAAAGACATTTATATTTTCTAGCCATTGGCTGGATAACTCATAAATTTTCAAGATTTAAAAATGCGTACCCCTCTCCTTATTTAAAATACAATACTTACTACTACCTATAAAATTATATATTTTAGTTCATCTTCATCTGATGAGGAAGACGGAGGTTTTCGAAACCGGTAGTAAACTCAAATAAAAGTGGTGAATACAAAATAAGAGTCTTATTTTACAGAAAATTTATGAATTACAGTTACATAAGTTAACTGTACAGGAGACATAAAATGTAATATCTGGGAATAAGTTTTGCAAAATCCAACGTATGGATACACTTAGATACGAACTTTGGTGTATGGGAACGAAACATGGACGTGGAAAAAGACTGAAGAGTGAGTGGAAGGCTTGTGAGAGGACCAAGTGAATGGTGTTTTGAAAGAAAGAAATAAAGACAGTTTGAGAAACCGTAGGAGATTTTCGAGAAAGTGTATAGATATAGAAAAGATAAAGTTTGTGTGTTGGGATAAAAAATCTAGCTCTCTGTCCTCTCTGCCTTTTCCGACAGGGAAATAGCGTGATGTCAGGTAATATATGATGTGATATTACCGTACTTTCTCTCAGGTAAAAGATAAATCTCAAACAACCCTTTTGAAGAGGCTTCTTCTTCTCAGTGTTATGTCAGGTCTCCCCAACGTTGAATATCACTTGAGAGTAGACATCTCTGTCCCCGGCAGCCCGAAAAAGATCTCCAATGCCCCTTTTGTCAGTCCAATCACGTGTATTGCGGAGCCAGGAGATTTGCTTCCTGCCAACATCTCTTCGACCTTCTATTTTGCCTTGGATGATCAGATGCAGTAATTTGTACTTTGCTCCTCTAAGTACATGACCCAAGTAGGATACCAACTATTCCTCCGTAATAACAAAATAATAGATTTTCTATTTATTTGTGTTCTGATATATAAAAAATCACAAATACCTTGTCTGATACTCTTGAAATAATTAGTACTTTTCCAGGTGTCTTCCGTGAGGTTCAACATTATCAATTCGGATATGTTGAGTGCTCGAGTCATAGTACTTTTCCAGGTGTCTTCCGTGAGTTTCAACATTATCAATTCGGATATGTTGAGTGCTAGAGTCATAGTACTTTTCCAGGTGTCTTCCGTGAGTTTCAACATTATCAATTCGGATATGTTGAGTGCTAGAGTCATAATAAATTAATTAAATCAGGAGCATTTGTTTTTAATTATCAAATGGTATATCATAAGCGCTAATCAATACATTCAGGCGCAATGATGTAAGTCAAACGGATAAAATCTCAACGGGATTATGTCCTTCTAATCTCGTTGGAATTATTTTTCAAACCACGGATGGTGCTACGCTAAGGCAGATGTTGTTTATTGATAGTCCTAATTCAACGCTCTAATTTTTAACACTGTCTTTTACTTACCATGCAGTGAGTACCAACGATTTGCTCCGCCATATTAAAATGGTGATTCCATATCCGTCATATTTGAATAGTGATTTAAAAAACAAAGTCACTGATATAACGTGTTTCATTCCCAAACGTACTTTCCTCTCCAACAACCCTTTTATTTTCTTTTGATTGATGATATCCTACTTTATGTTATTATTGAGGTGAAACTTCTATAGTAGCGGTAGGGCGAATTGGTCTGAACGTCACGAAAAGTGAAACGGTGTATTATATTATTATAATTAAATTATTATTTATTATTATTAAATATTTTACTTTTTAATAAATTATTGTTATTTATTTTAATATAAATAAGAATTTATTATTAATAATAATAAATATTATTAAGGGTATTATAGTTTTATTTAAGTTATTATTATTATTATTTAGTATTAAATTACACTTTTCATTAATGAATATTGTTTATATTTCAATGGAAATTATGATGGCAATAGGCAATCCCTCGTGATCGAGAATTATCAGCCACTGTGAAGGTGGAAAACACGTGTGCTTTTACCCAGTTCGAAAGTGAATTCGTCAAGAATCGAACCTGGAGCGCCCGTTTGCTTAACACTACTACTAACAGTAAGAACATGACTTTTCAAAGTTAAACCAACGGGCTTGTTGCCTTGAAACTATATCGTTCGATCAACAAGGAAGACACCTAAAATGAAAACAACAGGGAATACATTTAAAAAGGTGGTTTCACTGGGAATCGAACTCACAAACCTCGATAATAAAACAGAAGTTTTGCCAACTCGTCCAAGGATGTCATCGAGTTAATAATAGTTTAAACGGTTTTCGCTACTATGTAACTTTCTTCATTAACTTTTGTTAGGTTAGTTGGAAGATATAGACACCAGGCCATAATCCCATCAAATTGTTAGGTTGGCTAGAAGATATAGACACCAGCCCATAATCCCATCAAGTTGGTAGACTAGGTGCAAGATATAGACACCTGCCCATAATCCCATCAAATTGTTAGGTTGGCTAGAAGATATAGACACAAGCCCATAATCCCATCAAATTGTTAAGTTTGTTGGAAGATATAGATATGTTGGGTTGGTTGGAAGATATAGACACTTGACCATAACCCTATCAAATAGTTAGGTTGGTTGAAAGGTTGCCAACTCGTCCAAGGATGTCATCGAGTTAATAATAGTTTAAACGGTTTTCGCTACTATGTAACTTTCTTCATTAACTTTTGTTAGGTTAGTTGGAAGATATAGACACCAGGCCATAATCCCATCAAATTGTTAGGTTGGCTAGAAGATATAGACACCAGCCCATAATCCCATCAAGTTGGTAGACTAGGTGCAAGATATAGACACCTGCCCATAATCCCATCAAATTGTTAGGTTGGCTAGAAGATATAGACACAAGCCCATAATCCCATCAAATTGTTAAGTTTGTTGGAAGATATAGATATGTTGGGTTGGTTGGAAGATCTAGACACTTGACCATAACCCTATCAAATAGTTAGGTTGGTTGAAAGGTTGCCAACTCGTCCAAGGATGTCATCGAATTAATAATAGTTTAAACGGTTTTCGCTACTATGTAACTTTCTTCATTAACTTTTGTTAGGTTAGTTTGAAGATATAGACACCGGGCCATAATCCCATCAAATTGGTAGGCTAGTTGCAAGATATAGACAGCTGGCCATAATCCCATCAAATTATTAGGTTGGTTGGAAGATATAGACACCTAGTTATAATCCCATCATATTGTTAAGTTGGTTGGAAGATATAGACTCCTGGCCACAATCCTATCAAATTGTTAAATTGGCTGGAAGATATAGACACCTGACCATAATCCCATCAAATTGTTAGATTGGTTGGAAGATAAAGAAACCTGGCCATAGTCCCATCAATTTGTTAGGTTGGTTGGAAAATAAAGACACCTGGCCATAATCCCATCAAATTGTTATATAACTAAATGTAAATTAAATGCATAAATGAAAAATGTAACGCGTGGAATAAAATTCCTTAAAATATCGTTTGGGTTGGAGACAAATGATTTGAAAGTAGTCCGACTTAGAGTCACATGAATCAAAAACATTTTCTAGAATGCAAAATCTTTTTTTAATCTGGCGAGATTATTGCCATGTGACAATCTCTTCCAACCAACCAGAAATATGTTTTTATAGGCCCTAAGTGTTTAACCAGACTGGAATCCAATTTTTATTTAATCTGGGTTCCAGCGGGAATCGAACCCGCAACCTCCGGATCGGCAGACAAATGTATTACCACCAGGTCACGGAGGTCGTCTCTTCAGTTCGTTGTATTCAGAAACTCTTAAATTCTCAGAATCTTCGAAGATTCTGAGAATTTAAGAGTTTCTGAGTACAAGCGCAAAATGATAAAGATAATCTTCGTGGTCTAGTGGTAAGATGCTTGTTTTTCCACCCGAGGGCTGCGAGTTCGATTCCAGACGTAACCCTGTTTTTATAATGATTTTTAGTCTAGTTTTCATTTTTTTGAACGTTTTTTTAGTTGGTTGGAAGGGATTGCCATATGGCAATAAATCCACCAGGTTGTACTGTATATAACGACAGTGTTATACAATTATATATTATAATACATTCATATTCCCCAAACAGCTTTATACACATGTTTCTTTCCACATTATTGTAATTTATTGTTAATTTATTTATTTTACATGTTTATTTCTAAAATAGATAAGATTTTTCACAATTTATAATTAAATAGACATTATCTTTAGTTAAATATTCTATGTTGAACTAGTTCAATCTTATTCCATAAAGTTTTCCTATAAAAACACATTCCACAGAAAATTATTGCAATTTATTGTTAATTTATTTATTTTACATGTTTATTTCTAAAATAGATAAGATTTTCCACAATTTAAAATTAAATAGACATTATTTTTAGTTTAATATTCTATGTTGAACTAGTTCAATCTTATTCCATAAAGTTTTCCTATAAAAACACATTCCACAGAAAATTATTGCAATTTATTGTTAATTTATTTATTTTACATGTTTATTTCTAAAATAGATAAGATTTTCCACAATTTAAAATTAAATAGACATTATCTTTAGTTTAATATTTTATGTTGAACTAGTTCAATCTTATTCCATAAAGTTTTCCTATAAAAACACATTCCACAGAAAATTATTGCAATTTATTATTAATTTATTTATTTTACATGTTTATTTCTAAAATAGATAAGATTTTCCACAATTTAAAATTAAATAGACATTATCTTTAGTTTAATATTTTATGTTGAACTAGTTCAATCTTATTCCATAAAGTTTTCCTATAAAAACACATTCCACAGAAAATTATTGCAATTTATTGTTAATTTATTTATTTTACATGTTTATTTCTAAAATAGATAAGATTTTCCATAATTTAAAATTAAATAGACATTATTTTTAGTTTAATATTCTATGTTGAACTAGTTCAATCTTATTCCATAAAGTTTTCCTTTAAAAACACATTCTACAGAAAATTATTGCAATTTATTGTTAATTTATTTATTTTACATGTTTATTTCTAAAATAGATAAGATTTTCCACAATTTAAAATTAAATACACATTATCTTTAGTTTAATATTTTATGTTGAACTAGTTCAATCTTATTCCATAAAGTTTTCCTATAAAAACACATTCCACAGAAAATTATTGCAATTTATTGTTAATTTATTTATTTTACATGTTTATTTCTAAAATAGATAAGATTTTCCACAATTTAAAATTAAATAGACATTATTTTTAGTTTAATATTCTATGTTGAACTAGTTCAATCTTATTCCATAAAGTTTTCCTATAAAAACACATTCCACAGAAAATTATTGCAATTTATTGTTGATTTATTTATTTTACATGTTTTTTTCTAAAATAGATAAGATTTTCCACAATTTAAAATTAAATAGACATTATTTTTAGTTTAATATTCTATGTTGAACTAGTTCAATCTTATTCCATAAAGTTTTCCTATAAAAACACATTCCACAGAAAATTATTGCAATTTATTGTTAATTTATTTATTTTACATGTTTATTTCTAAAATAGATAAGATTTTCCACAATTTAAAATTAAATAGACATTATTTTTAGTTTAATATTCTATGTTGAACTAGTTCAATCTTATTCCATGAAGTTTTCCTATAAAAACACATTCCACAGAAAATTATTGCAATTTATTGTTAATTTATTTATTTTACATGTTTATTTCTAAAATAGATAAGATTTTCCACAATTTAAAATTAAATAGACATTATTTTTAGTTTAACATTCTATGTTGAACTAGTTCAATCTTATTCCATAAAGTTTTCCTATAAAAACACATTCCACAGAAAATTGCTGAGTAGATATATTATAGCTGAATACCATATTCCACACGGAGTTAGGGGTAAACATATTCCACACATATATTACGCCAACCTTTGAAGGTATAATATATTCCACATACATGTTTGACGTAAAATTGACAGCTTATCCGAAGGTCAATTGCGACATTCTCTAAGGATGATAAACGCCAGCCACGTAAAGCCGGGAGCAGGGGGGAAGATTAAGCTGAAGAAATATTACCTTTCCGATGATGGGGCCACGGGGTGGGGTGAGGGATGATGCGATTTGAGGCGAGGGATCGGAATACCAACGATGGGAGATTGAAGATTCAGGGGATCACAATCAGACCATCGAGGGTCACGCACTTCCACCTTCGTATTTGCATCGGATTTTTTTCCAAACCCGAGACCGACAGTAATGACTGACTTGACTTATGTTTTGAAACAGATTTTGCTTTTTTATCTTTACCTGTATACAGATCACGTAAGATATTCTGCAGTCTACAATATATGTTTTTTTATATTGAGTTTTTATATTTTATTCGAAAGTTAATATTAAACGAATTAAAGTAAACTAATAAATATATAAAGAAGAAGCTTGGAATTTGTAGGAGGATGTTGTAAGTAATATCAACACGGTAAAAAGCGAATTTGGGTAAACTGTATAATTCAACAATTATGGAAGAATAAGGAACAATTGCATTCACCTTTCCCTTCCTGTGCTAAAAAAATCCGCCCGTTCCGGTGATATGTATTCAATACACATCAATACATATGTAAAAATAAGCGATTTAAAATAGTAAAAATAAGAATATTCATAGTCAATCCCTTAAATTAATTAAATTTGAAGTCAAAAGTGATAATAATTGAAATTTAATTGCTGAAACCATGAAAAAAAACAACGGACGACGTTCACAAAACGGGCAAAACGACCACCTCAAATGAAAGCCCGCTGGCTACTAAGCGAGAGAAGCGAGTGAACTGAGATTCTATTTCTTGCGTTCCCATATACCGAAGTCAAGTGAGAGTGAGACGTGAATAGCGTCGTTTCCTCACTCATAGCGGTTTTTAGAATGAATCTACCTACGTCACGCATTGGCACATTTTTGATTGTATTGGTGAATTTATTCCCGATTTTCACAAAACATCTCTGAAGTGGCCGATATGTATTATTTATTATTAATATTATGTTTTTCATTCAATGCGTAAATGTATAATGGAGGAATGCCTAAAATGTGAACCCAGTATTTATTATATTAATAGAGATATTTAAGTTTTTAGAAGTAATGTGTACTAGTTATACATCATAGGGAGGGAAGTGTTAAGAAGAAATTAAATTGAAAATAAATAGCAGTAGTGAGATATTTTGGTAATTTAAGTGAATAATTTATGATTTTTTTCTTCGTCTTGTTATTGTATCAAAATTACTATACTACTTGCGCTCAGAATTTTCCAGAAGACCTCTCTGATGCAAGATACAGGACACCTCGAGTACTGCAGTTAATGCTGCATGGTCTGCTCCTCCCCGTAGATACAGAGGCGATCCACCATATAACATTCCCCATTTTGAAATAATGTCCTTGGTTCACTCAATTTCTATTCGGATCCTGTTAATATATTTGATGGTACTTCAGGACAGTGTAGAGTCAGGTGGGAATACCATTAGTATTGAAGATAAAAAAATAAAAGTAAAACTTAGAAAAACGTGGTATGATCAAATAAATCAAATTTTGAAAGAGAGAACTATTTAGTCTTTAAAATATGAAGAAAAAAAAACGCATGACATGGTATATGAAGGTAACAACAATAAAATAATTCAGGATATAATCCAGTAAATATCCCTTGGCTCTGCTTTACCCAATAGGGGATGTGATAAGCAGGAAGGTTCTATAAAACCAAGAAGTATATTTTAGATTTTCTGTTAAGGTCAACCTTTAGATTCAAAGCCACATACGACAGTAGACAAAGTGTAAGCATGTAAGCTAATCAAACTCGGGTTTCTACCATATAATATTTTTAGCGCCAGGTATAAAAGACGATTCCTACAGCGAAAACCAACAAATGTATTGTAATTTATTTTATCAAACACTGTTTATTCCACTTTTTGTAACGGTATAACCCTACCGGTTTCAAGGCTTTCACCTCATCTTCAGGGGAGCACAAATGAGACTGAATTATGTTCGAACTGGTAACGAAGATACACGCTTCTCACGATAAACACTCGGGTTGTGGATTGAAGGTTGGGGAAGGCATGGGACAACCAGGGGATTTGTTAAGGCAGATTTGTGTTTGTCCTCTAATTTATTCTGAAATGGCTAATCATGGTCACCGTGAAAACCATACATTTTCTATCGATAATGCCAAATTATTATATACCAGTAGTAATGGAAATAAATTGGACAGATAAGAGGCCCTATAAATTTCTAAGTCAGTGCCTTGAGGTGAACATCTGGCAAACACATATATTCCAAGAATCTCTCCGCTGCTCACTGAGGTTGTCCCATGCCTCCCCCAACCCCCAGTCCCCAACCCGAATGTTTACCGTTAGAAGCGTGTATCTCGTTACTAGTTCAAACAACATAATTCAGCCTCGTTTGTGCTCCCCTGAAGATGAGGTGAAAGCCTTGAAACCGGTAGGGTTATACCGTTACAAAAAGTGAAATAAACAGTGTTTGATAAAATAAATTACAATGTCTTTAAACCTCAACAGTGTTAATGCCTTAATTATAAATAATAGTATACAACAAAATGTACTTATAGGTTTTGTAAAACTATTTCAAGATTTACTTTTGTTAAAGTAAAAATGTGTTTTTTTTTTCATGATTTGGGCATGCCACCAAACCCAGCATATTAAAAACATGTCTACCAGATGAAAAAGGTCAATCAATTGGCAATTAGCACAATATAATCGACCCATTAAAACCATCTTATTTATAAGCCCATCAAGAAGTAGACGAATACAACGCTTTTTTAATTATATTTTAACTGACTGAAAAGAGGTGGCAATGACAACTATTGAAAAGACAAAATGATGGACCATAAAAAAGGAAAATATATCATGAAGGTTATTAAAGCTCTTAAAACGTGACATGAGCATCAGAGATAAGTTTGTTTATGTCTTATTGTTTAATTTTATAAACTTTTCTCCTGGACATGAAATATCCGAGTTAAATAAATGTTGAAAATCCCCTTTAATCCATGTTTAGTACTATTGTCTCACGCTTACTTCCAAAAAAATAAGACGTGCATATTATACCAACGCCAAAAATAAAGTAGAAAGATTACGTAAAAGTGACGAACGTATAAGGTCAAAAAAAAAAACTCCCACACAAAAAAAAAACAAAAAAGGTGATAGAACAATTCTTTTTATATTTTTCAATACAGTTGGGCAAAATATTTTTAAAATTAAGAATAAATTTTTCAATACCACTTAAAAATATTCTGAAGTTTTTTATTTAAAAAAAGTACAACAAACAACTTGAGACAACTTTTCATTTTAACTTATTGACTTTCTCTGCTCTTTGTCTGTTACGTTGTTGACTCCGAAAGTTGTATATACACATGCTTTTCTCTTCCTTAATCAAGATCCTTTCTATTTATTTAAGTAAACCGTTTATGACAAAAATTGACTTATTTGAAGATAATATTTACAATACTTAACAAGAATTATTCAATCTTTTTTTTCTTCTTCAGCCGTTCTGGATCCACCCCCGGATATAGGCCTCTCCTTCGGTCCTCCACAACTCCCTATGTCGAGCACACTGCATCCACTTCACCCCTGCGGCCCGTCTTATATCGTCCGACCATCTAGCCAGTGGTCTCCCTACATCTCTCAATAATAATGAATTAATCAATACGTAACTAAATATGACCTCAGTTACTTTAAACTGTTGTGTTAATAAATTAATTTGGATCTTAAAGGTTTTAAAAAGTTTTCTGTCAGTGTGAATTTCTGTTGTTTCATTTAAGTTCTACATTATTGAAGAATTTCAATTTCATTCAGCAAATGGATTTAACTCCCCATTTTGTTTAAAGTAACCTTAAAACATTCATATACTTTGGCGAAAAATGTTGTTATGCAATAATGTTTAAATTGAATTTTAAAAATATTATAATTTTGACTAATGTTATAATACGAGTACTTTTCTCGTTACTGACGGGTCATTACTAGTATTTGTATAAAGGTATACTAAACAACTCAAGTTAGTATAATGGCGACCATAACTTGTCCCTTACTTGTACTGTAAGGCGAACTTGCCTAGACTTTGAAACATGCATAATGCAGTAAGAAAGAAGTTTATTAAGATATCCTGTGTAGTGAGGGGTACGCGGTGGACAAGGAAAGCTGAAGCTATGCAGAGTGGAGGTTGTACTCGTATAGCGCAGGCCGCGCTGTCACCACGCGATGGGCACTAGATCATGCGGAACAATCCTGTCTGCCGGGATTAGTTGCTCCAGCCCTGCTACGCCGGTGATAAATGCCTCTGGGAGCTGCTCTACGCCGCGCCGTGTCGCGCCGCATCGCGCGCCTTGACACTCGAGGAGTTTCTCTTCACTTCCATTATACCTTGAGCATACATCAAATGGTCATAATTTTCCGTTTTTTCTTAGTCATTGCATTGCATAATTGTTTTAGATACCGGTCGATTTTAGAAAACCCTTTTTTAGATCTTTTTAAAATCTATGATTTTATGTGAACTCTACACATATACGTTACATTACACTTAAACCTGAATGTGTTACTATCACGTATCAGAAGATTTTCAAAGGTTTCCTAGTTATTCGCCTTTTGTTGATTAATTTTCAGAGGCTGAAACGGAGATTAATATTAATTTGCTTATGCTATTAAGTTAATTAGAATTTTTTTAAAGTTTTTCTATAAATTCAGGCTTTCCAAGTAAAATTTTCTCAAATTCTTTCATAATAATAAGCAAACACTTTTTGCTACAAAGGTCGTCATAATTATTCAAAAAATTTAATTGATTTAAAACTCGTAAATTCTTATAAGGAGACAAATTTCAAGTATAATTTTAACACTAAAAGTTATTTGATAATTTTCAATGTTTAAAACCCTACAACACGTGACATTGTGAATTTTGATAAAATTTATACTCAGCATAGGAAAAGTGATGTATACAACGGGAAAAATAATGAAAATAATTTTTAGTGTTTTTTTATTGAAAAAATGCATGATGATGCAAATTTGCTTCACATATATTTTGTTGATTTTTACCATGCAGATAAGTTTTTACGTGAAAATATTGTGTAAATAAATTAAACATATCTGAATTGTTATTATTTTTCCCTTTTTCAACTTCTTAAACACTTTTATTGTGGTTTAAATAATTCTTGAAATGCAGTTAAAAGTTGAATCCACCATTCCTCCAACAGTCAGAATTAAAAATCATTTTTTGATATACAAACGTCTTTTTTAAACTTTTTTTTGCAAATAGTCAACAAGTCAGATATTTGTAGCATATTATTTTAGTGTATTTTATAACTAAAAGATGGTCTTGCATTTATCATATTTTTTTAATTATCATAATGCAAATTTACGTCCAAATGCACTGTAGGGTTAAAACGAACATGTAACAAATTAAAGCTCTGTTAGATATTTGAACTAATCACTAATCGTAGTAAAAAATCCAATTTTCCACTTCTCGTTAACAAAACGTCCTGATATTTCATGATCGAGGTAAAATAATCGAAGCTTCTCCGTTTAATTTCGCCGAGAGCGAGCGTGTAAATATTCCAAACACAATATAAAGCGATCGTCAGACCGCAACTGACATACGCCCTTCCGGTCTGGGGCCACGCGAAGAAAACAACGCTACATCACATTCAGATCATTCAAAACAAAGCCCTCCGCATAATTTTAAAAGCACCCTACATCGTCCGTAATTCAAGACTCCACGCAGATACCAAACTACATACTATCCCCGAACATATGCGCGCTCTGGCCGAAAGGTTCTACAGCTCTATATCCCGTCATCCCAACCCAGTCATAAAAGCCTTAGATAACTACAACGCGAACACCAGTTACAGACACACTCGTCCGAAATCAATATTGCGAAACATCCCCCCGACCCCCCCCTCTTTAACTCTAATCATCCCCCCAAATGACCCCCCGATTGTCACTCTGAACACCCCATCATCGATAATTCCTCCGGCAGACAGTTTACCCCCATAGGCAACCGCATTTCTCACCTTCAATAAACATTTTCTACACCTTAATATATTTATAAAAGTCACACACATTTCCCCACTCATTTACTTATCTACATATACTATATACATTCTTATAATTTATTCACAATTCATTTTTTTTTTTTTTTTTTTTTTTTTCACCCATTCAATATAAAACAGTGTGTGACGACACAAATTTATGTATATTTGTATTTAATATTATGTACATATCATCATATTTATATATGTATTTAATCGTTTATAATTTCTCATAATCATTCATAAAATCAAAACAATTACCACAAACCTATCCTTTCCCGATTCCCAAAAAGATCCAAAAATTTCCAATAAATATCTTAACAGTCAGAGCTTATCCGATGAAGGAGTAAGGTGTCCTACCATCGGACCGAAACTCCGAACAAGCTATCCATCACTTGTAGTACAATTTCCCCGAGCCTTTGATCCATTAATACTCACTGCTCAAGTTCCGCTGTTACCGTTCTCTGTTCTCCACTCTCTGCTCTATGCTCTATCCTTTCTGCCTACCTTCCCTCCCATTTTTTTAGTCTCCTGCTCCCCAGCCTCCTGGCTCCCAGAATGTAATCACATGGCCCGCTGCAACGGTGCAGTTCAATTGAATGTACGGGGGATCTGTTCTCATATTCTTATTGTTCAACTCAACATATATTTACGGTAGGGAATCAAGTATTCATATCGTTTCCATTGGTTCAATAATTATTATATATAGTAGTGTACTTGTAATTACCCATAAACCATGACGAACTTTTTTTCAATACTACATTGTATTGTCGTCATATTTCAGTATCGCTTGCTTATTATGAATGACGCTATCGTCTCTTCCTTTAAGTACTCGTACCTGCAGATTTTCTGCAACTATTTTATCATTTTGATCCCAAAAATAGTAAAAAAATTACAATAAAAAACTTACATTTAAACAAAATTACTAGCTAAAATTGTTTCGAGAATGATTGTGTAAATAAATTATAATATAGAATTTGAATGTAATGATACTCAAAACATAGTATGTATCTTACTGACCGTATAATTTATTCCCGTTACTACTAAATTGGACAGATTAGAGGCCCTAGAAATTTCTAACTCAGTGCATCGAGGGGAACATCTGGCTAACACATATATACCAAGAATCTCTCCGCTGCTCGCCGAGATCGTCCCATGCCTCCCCGAGTCCCCAGACCAAATGTTTACGGTTAGAGGCGTGTATCTCGGTACCAGTTCGAACAGAATTCAGTCTTGTTTGTACTCTCCTGATGATGAAGTGAAAGCCTTGAAACCGGTAGTGTTATACCATTACAAAAAGTGGAATAAACAGTGTTTGATAAAATTAATTATAATGTATGTCCACAATGTTAATGTCTTAACTAAAAATAATAGTTTTAAGAATATTTCACTATTGAATACTTTGTTATAACACAAATTCCCGCTTTTACTGGTTTTTCGTAGAGAAAGGTGTAGCGAAGATGGACGTAATAAGTGAAAAAAAGTGATTAGTGTACTCTTTGATATTCTTATAAAGCGTTCTACAAAGTTTAGTTCGACAAATGAATTAGTTATCTTTATTTTGATTATTATTTATTTCACACAGCGTTAATATCCAAGCTAAAATATAAAAAGTACGGTCTGAATGAGATATATACAACATAAAAAGGACATAAGAAATAAGTGTTCTGTTGAAACAACTAACTCCCATTACTAAGAAAGCTCAATATTTTTTCTTTAAAAACAATTTCCGAAATGTTGAAGTGGAGTAACGGTTGGTAGGCAAGTTTGTTCCACTTTTTGCCAGAGCCTAAACAGATCAATATTTCTGTGTCTTAAATAGTTTTTAAGAACGTTAAACCATAGTTTTTCAAGATCGTTGTATTTAACTCTTCCTACCCTGTGATGTATAACTAGTGCACATTGCTTCTTAAAACTTTAATATGTCTATAAATATAATAAATACTGGATTCAGATTTTAGGTATTCCTCCGTAATACATTTACGCATTGAATGAAAAAAATAATATTAAAAATAATTAGCGCTTATCGGCCAGTATATTCATTCTAAAAAACCACTATGGGTGATTTTTTAGAATGAATATACTGCGGCAAAAGCGGAAGCGACGCTATTCACGTCTCACTATCACTCTACGTCGGTATATGGGAACGCAATAAATAGAACAGTTCGCTCACTTCTCTCGCTTTAGTAACTCTCGGGCTTTCGTTTGAGGTGGTCGTTCGCCCGTTTTGTGAACGTCGGCCGATGTTTTTTTTTTATGTTTTCAGCAATTATATTTCAATTATTATCCCTTTTGATTTCAAATTTAATTTATTTAAGCGATTGACTATGAATACTCTTATTTTTAAGATTTTAAATTATACATTTTTATATGTGTATTGAATACACAGCACAGGAACGCGCGGATTTTTTAGCACAGGAAGGGAAAGGTTAATACATACATATATACACAAACAAACCATCACTCAATTTCCTTATCGGTCTAGGTGCATAAGGCAGGTCTTCACTTTCCCATCATTAGCTTCTTACACATCCATGCACATTTTCATACAACTACGATTTCTCTGAATTTCTACGTATCTCTAATTTCTACTTTATATTTTTATAAAACATTTGATTTTGAAAACATAAGCCCAATATAGTTAAATAAAGTAAATAATCGTAAAGTTATCAGTTTTAGTTCCAGCAAGTATATTGATTTTGATTTCAAGTCTGTTAAATCATCAAAATATATATTTACTTTTTTAAAGCAACGACAAGTGTTCGTATATAGTTTAACCTTTCCCTTTCTGTGCTATAAAAATCCACGCGTTCCGGTGTTCTGTATTCAATACAAATCAATACACATGTAAAAATGAGCGATTTACAAAACGGGCGAAGCGACCACCTCAAACGAATGCCCGAGAGCTACTGAAGATTCTATTTCTTGCGTTCCCATATACTGAAGTAGAGTGAGACGTAAAAAGCGTAGCTTCCTCACCCATAGCGTTTTTTTAGAATGAATATACATACGTCACACATTGGCACACGTTTGATTATATTGGTAGTTTATTCCCGATTTTCACAAAATATCTCTGATGTGGCCGATAAGTGCTAATTATTATTAATATTTTTTTTTCATTCAATGCGTAAATGTATTACGGAGGAATATCTAAAATCTGAATCCAGTATTTATTATATTTATAGAGATATTAAAGTTTTAAGAAGCAATGTGTACTAGTTACACGTCACAGGCAAAGAAGGGCTAAAAACTTATTATATGCGGGAAGCAAAACCATTTTTTTATAGTAATAAGCTCTTCTTGATTGTTTTTGTGTTGAATTTAACGGAAGGAATGTTTCAACTGTGGTGACTTTATTTTCTGGTTAAATGATCTTTTAATCAACTTAAGCCCCATTGTTTGTCACATTTGGTTTCTCCCTATTATGTTGCATTGAGATCTCCCTCTACACCCTCCCAATCACACACCACATCACGTTGCATGCTGACAACGTCTCCCGTGCCTTGAGTAATTTAGAGAGAGTGCATCCCTGAGAGACCAGGGTTCCGTGGAGATCCGAAGACGTCCCCTTAACGGACACAGATAACTCCGCCAATACATTAAGCTCCCTCAAAGTATCTTCCCGCTGTATTAAATGCGGGCAGACAGAAGGAAAGGACTTAACAAAACAGGATCGAAGTTGAAGCTATCATTATATGTATGTGTGCATCTACGCTAAGAAAATTTTGACTTCATAAATAGGGTTTTTTATACCTGCATGAGTCAATTTAACAGGAAAATAAGGAAAGTTTAAAAAAAGCTTTTTGGGATTGCCAAGTAGAATAGCAAAAATTATTATTGTTCGATCTTCAAAAATAATTTTTTTTTCGCATCCAAAAGGATTCGCAACAGGATTCATATGCCCATTCTAAATTTCGAAAATTAATAATTATATTGAATGTATTTAAAGTATGTTTTATATATTTATTTATATAAATAAACAGCACTATGTAATAAATATAATAACAAAAAATAAAAATTAAACAGCCAGTTGTAAGTGCTCAACACAATAAAAAGGACAGAATAAAAAAAAAGTTTACACAACTACAACAAAAACAATCACAAAGAAAAATATATCAAATCGTATAGCTCGCACTGCGCATGAAATACAAACACAAAAGACAAATAATTGAAAAACAAATAAAATTCGAATTGAAATTTGTGTTATCAAACATTTTTTATTCCACTTTTTATAACGGTATAACCGTACCGGTTTCAAGGCTTTGTTTATTCCACTTTTTGTAACGGTATAACCCTACCGATTTCAAGGCTTTTTTTATTCCACTTTTTGGAATGGTATAACCCTACCGGTTTCAAGACTTTGTTTATTCCACTTTTTGTAACGATATAACCTTACCGGTTTCAAGGCTTTCACCTCATCATCAGGGGAGCACAAACAATACTTTTTGTGCTCCCCTGATGACGAGGTGAAAGCCTTGAAACGAGTAGGGTTATACCGTTACAAAAAGTAGAATAAACAGTGTTTGATAAAACAAATTACAATGTCTTTAAACCTCCACAATTATAAACTTAACTAACTCCTTAACTATAAAAAATATATATAATACAAATTGTAAACAAAATATATAAGACGGAATCAAAATAAAAAAAAATACAATAATAAATTGCAAAGCATTTCAAAAATCCTCGAATGAAAGAAGTGCCTTTTCAGGCACTCCTTATAGGTCAGCAAACTAACTCCAAAAACGTCGCAGACTGCAGCGTACTTATGTTATTTCCAATCCTTCGAAGTCTAGGTATGAAAAAGTTTTGTAATAATATTTTGTTCTATAATTTTCACACAAAAGATATTTTGAAGCTTTCGCGGTTCTTCGTGTCAGTTGTTAAAGTTTTTCCGGAGTATTGCACGCGTGGTTTGGCTTATAATGCCGACGTTTTGAAAACGTTGCAGTCTTCATCATCAAGGATTTTGTATATTCATCTTTGCCATGAGTGAGTGCGCGTTGGATACCCTTCGGTCTACAGCGGAGTTTCAAGAAGACTTCCCCAGAACTTACACAACTGAAAGTTATTTTTGGTATATACTCAAAAAACTTTTCCTTTGTTTTCGCTGGACATTAAAAAAAATTTTTTTTTGTATGTATTCTTAATGTTATAGACTTTAATAGAATAAGCCAATATACTCATGTTTTGTAATTTGTTGAGTAAAACACTGTTTTTCCACTAATTATAATGATATGACTTTACCGGTTTCAATGTTTTGACATCATCGTCAGGGAAGCACAAACAAGACGGAATGATTCCAAATTCTTGTACATCCATAGTAACGGAAATAAATTAGAAAGGTCCTGTAAAAATCAAAGCCAGTGCATTTCGATGAACGCCCGGTGAATACGAGTATATTCCCAAGATCTCACCGTTGCTTGCCGAAGTCATCTCCTTTCTCTCTCCACCCACAAACCTCACTTAATTTTTTTACAGTTGGATGTGTGTAGTCCCTAGATGATGAGGTGAAAACCTTGGAATCGGAAAGGTCATGCTATTATCTTAGGTGAAAACCTTGGAATCGGTAAGGTCATCCAATTATCTTAGGTTAAAACCTTGGAATCGGTAAGGTCATACCATTATCTTAGGGGAAAAACCAAGTTTTGCTAACTAAATTATAAAGTTTTTAAACCTACACAGTTTTAACACCTTTATTATAAATAATAAATTCGCAGTACTCACACAATTTGTTCATGTATTTTATATTATTTATCTCTCTCTCTCCATTATTCTCTTATTGTTGTGGGACAATAAGTATTCTTTTAAAAATCAGTATCTCTGTTTAACGACTTATTCTCCTCTACAAGAAATAGCGCAAGATACATAGGAAAGAAAAGACAAAGAGAACAAGACACATTTATTTTCGAGAATGACTGCATTATGTAATATTAAACATTCCCGACAAAAGGTGCACATCTCTCCTGACGAGTGACCAGCGCACCGCACTGCAAGTCAGAAGGAAAACTAAAACATTCAGTGGAACTATACAGGACTGGCTGCGGTCATGATGTGGTGCCGGAGTGAGCTGATCAAAGGGCGAGGAGACACCTAATTAGTATAAGTCATGCTTTGAGTAACCTCGCTGGTACCATTAGTTAAAAAATGAATAGCATATGTTGCCAAAATACGTATGATAAGTATATAATGCCCTCCATCGAACTCGAACTGGAAAATATCAGAATATCCTGAAATTAGAGTCCCCAACAGTATTTCAGTACCAAATTTCATGTACAAGATTAAAACATGAACCTAAAAAAGACTGAAAGGAATTGAATAAATGCCGTAGAAATATGCGAGAGAAAAACACACAATGAAAAATGATTTGATAATGCATAACATAATACAAAATTAAGTGAGTAGGGGTGAATGTTAAATTAAGGCTGATGTGTTAAGTAAGATGAAGAAGAGCACTTTTAGATTGTTTGAGAATGTAGAACGAACTAATGACGAAACACAAAAAAAAACTAATTTAATGGTAGATATTGTAAAATCAAGTGAATGACGTTTTAGGGAGTAGGGAGTCAGATATATCATAGAAGTTGTATAGAGTAGAGAGTCAGATATATCATAGAAGTTGTATAGAGTAGAGCCAGATATAATATCATAGAAGTTGGATAGAGTAGAGAATCAGATATATCATAGAAGTTGTAAAGAGTAGAGAGTCTGATATATTATATAAGTTCTATAAGTTTGAAAAGGTAAATGGATGAAGAAAAGCAAAGAGTAATTAATGCTCATCGATAAAATTTCAAAATATTCGTAAAAGCATTACATTTTTCATATTGACATCTTTATTTCCATGATCAAATTAACAATTAATTATAGTGCCACGAGTTTCCAGTAAAATAATAGTGCCACGAGTTTTCAGTAATACAATAGAGATTATCCGATTATTTGTGTTAATCAGGTCTTGCCTCGAGCATGTTGACCTGATATTCGGACACGTACGCATTTGTGAGTCCTGTATGTTATATGTGTATCCCCACACCGACATTCAATGCTACTTTCGTTTCAACCAGCCTATTTCTGCATGTTGACTCTACATCTAGTTCCCATTGCTCGGAATCTATTCAGGCTTCTCCAAGTAAACCAATATAGTTATTCTCCAGGCGCCATTTTTCGAAGAGCTCTGTATAGTCATCAAAATGTCTTTTTTTTTAGAATGAAGAACATAAGCTCTTCGTGAAACTATTCCTAGATTTCAATTTAATATTGCCTGTTATAATAGTTATCAACTAAGATATATTGTATCGGACGTATGCGTCACCTAAAACATATTTATTTGTTTTGTATAATATTGGTATTTTTTATGTATAAATTCTTGTTATATTTTGATGTTTGAGTATATAAATTTTATGTTTGTTGAGGTCCGTGCTGTTCCTTATGCATGGCCATCGCGAGACAGTATCAAAAGTCGGCCGGCCCATGCATGCGAAAACTTGTAAGAATTGTGATATTTCGCAAGTTATGACGGCATGCACGGGTGAAAACAGGCACTTACGATGAGCGATTTGCCGCACATAAAGAGCGCCAAACGCCTTAGAAATACAGTCTCAGTTCACTCTGTCTACTGTCTTTTACTTGCGACCATATACTACCTTAAGAGGAATCTCTTCATTCTGCTACTTTTCACCGAACTATTCCCCGTAAGCCGAAATCTCCGAGCATTGAGCAGCAGCTATCCATCTATTTCTACAGTATTTGTGCCGGTGCCGTACATATATCATCCAGGGTGTTGAGCTGGATTTGTCTTTTAAATGTCAGATACAACACAGTTACGGATATTGAGTGGAGCGATATTGATTAATTGCAAGATTTTCTACATACCGGCGTTGCTTTTAACCATCATGATATAATTGTCCAGGTTTTGTTCATGGCGAAGATAACCTGTCAAAAAAATCGACATTTAAATTATTGTACATATATGGTATATCGAACCAGTGAATGATAAAACGCTGGCGAAACAAAGATTTAGTGGAACCCTAATTGGTAAGAGTTTGTAGCGATGTTCGTTATCAATGTAGCATGTGTCCTATTAGGACGTGCTGATGATGTTGATGTTGACATCGCTATATTCGTTTTAGTCGAATTCTGCGTTCCTTTTCGTTCAGGGTCATCAATGTAGCGAGTTGCTCATCTTGGTACGTCGTGATGATTTTGATTTGTATTTATTTTAAATATAAAACTCAGGAATGCGGATAAAAGCGAAAGTGAATAGCGGGTAAATAATACAAGTCTTGACAGTTGAATGAACAATAATAATAATTATTTCTCGGCGCGTGGGTAATTTATACTAATGAGTGAACCAGTTCGCGATACATATTCTGTCTTACTCTAGCGCGTGCATTGACGGGTAGATATTTATTTGTATTCGGAGACGGCGAGACAGAACGTAAATACCATCTGTGAGTAAACATTGTTGCCGTTCCTGGCATGTGACAATTTGTAAATAGTACATCGGTCATTGACCCTGTATGTTTACTATTTTAACAATAAATTATGTTTAACAATTCACTTATTTATTTTGACAATTATTTATTTATTTAGGTAGGTATCCTACAAGTTCAAGAGACAGCCAGAGAAAAGTATGGTTGGACCTTATTTGTGCTATTTTAGCAGCAGAACAATCTTCGTGACAAAACTGGCAAAATCTTTAGGCCCGAATATTTTGGATTCAATTCCTTTAGGTGCCCATTTTTTCAAAAAATAGTTTCCTGCTTGATTTTGGTTTCTACGAGTGTTTCACGTGACATCATTTGAGCATTAATTAAATAAAACCCCTAAACTCATTTTATTTTAGGCAGAGTAAATAAAATTCATTAAAATAACGACCTCCGTAGCTTAGTCGGTATGACACCTGTATTAAAATCCAGGGATTATGGTTAAGATCCTCACTATCATCCAATTTTTTTCTTAAAATCTGTCATTCACTTGAGGTTCATTTTAAACCTGTTGGTTTGTAGGAAGAAATTGCTACATGACAATACACTCACCAGGTTGTACATAGTAAAATTCAACAGATACGAGCTGCAGCCGCTTACGTGATATTACAACTCGGCAAAAAAAAATGCTTCAAGTTTATTTTAATGTTTTGTTAAAAAAAAAAACTATTTTCTTTCTTTATACTGAAGAAAATCTAGGAAAATGTGTTTGTGTATATGTGTGATTGTGTATTTTTATAAAAGCGGTCGTACATATATTTTTAAATAGTTTATAATTGTTTTTATTGCTTATTTATTATAATTCCTTTCGTATTATACTCGTAATTAACGTGAACATGGGTGTATGCTGAAAAAATCTAATGTCCTTACGGCCGAGCTCATCCTCTGTTAGTGAGGGTGTATCTCGACTGGAAGATGTTATCAAATGAGCCCGAACCAGTTGACAACATCTCTCTTAAGTATATTTTATTTTCCATTGCCTTAAAATATACTCATATGTGTAATTTTAGGATGTAACATACATATATGTCCATACTATGTTGCCAATGTATTTATTTATTTAAGTGTTATATAACATAAAGTGATTTTATTGAAGTTAATAAAATACACATAGGTTTTATAAGTTTGAATGTTAAAATATTCACAATAACTTGGTATAAAAAATAAATATTATTTTTTCACATATTTCACCAAAAAAAAAAACAACTGTTTAAGCGTAAAATACATTCTTGGGTTCACTTTGTGGATCTTCTTCCACCCGGAAGTACGGAGGTCTGGGAAGGGACCAGCTTGCCAAGTCTTGGGCAGGTGAGGGGTCCGGCATTCCTCGCTCCATTACAGCTCAGGCGGAAACAGATTCAATATCATATCACTAAGGAATTTCTATCCACCCAACTTCTCGGCCCATACAAATGGGTGAATGGAACGTATAATATCCCCCAGGATACAACGATAAACCAAGTCCACGGGAATAATTCAAAATACAATATTAATATAGCGGCACAAAGGGCCTGTATCCAGGAGTATCCCTTTCATAAGCCACTCCCGCCATAAGGCTAAATAAAAATAGATAAAATCCTTAGAAAGCGGGACACAATGCTGTATCGAGATCCCCACTTCAGGGGGGCATTGCAGAGTCCTGAAAGTGTTGGCGGCTAGAAAGGATACAATTTGGGGGTTTATTTCGAAATGCTGCAAGTCAATAAATTACTTTTTTTTAAATTTGCATTAATTTAGGATATTTTCATAAAAATATTATTACTATTCATAAAAAAGCTAAAGAAAATATGACATTAAAAGTTTCTTAATATTTAGAACGTTTGAAAAAAAATGTTGAAATGTTAACACATTTTAACAAAAATATCAAAGTGAAATAAAATAATTTTTTTTTGTAAAACTTTGGTATTTTTGACATGTATCATATGTATGTTTATTGAATAAATATAAGTTAGTTGTGTTCAATGATTTTCACAGCTGTTTTTAACTAGTTTAAACAATTTTTTGAAGTTGATACTATATTGAGTTGGTTGGCTTAACTTTTCCCTTGCTGTTCTAAAAAAATCTACGCTTTGCGGTGTTGTGTATTCATTACACATGTAAATATGCGCGATTTAAAATCGGAAAATAAGAATTTTCATAGCCAATCGCTTAAATTAATAAAATTTGAAGTCAAAAGTGATAATAATTGAAATTTTATTGCTGAAAACATGAAAAAAACATCGGCCGACGTTCACAAAATGGATGAAGAGACAACCTCAAATAGATGCCCGCGAGCTACTGAAGAGAGATAAGCGAGCGAACTGAGATTCAATTTCTTGCGTTCCCATATACCGAAGTAGAGTGAGACGGGAATAGTGTCGGTTCCTCATCCATAGCGGTTTTTTTTTAAATGAATATACCTACGTCACACACTGGCACACGTTTAATTGTATTTGTGTGTTTATTCCCGGTTTTCACAAAATATCTCTGATGTGGCCGATAAATACTAGTTATTATAATTATTTTTTTATTCAATGCGCAAATGTATAACGGAGGAATACCTAAAATCTGAACCCTGTATTTATTATATTTATAGAGATATTAAAGTTTTTTAGAAGCAATGTGTACTAGTTACACATCACAGGGAAGGAAGGGTTAAACGAGGGCCAAGGTTTCTAAAGTATTACAACAGCCTTCATTGTCAGGACGAAGTAAAAAAAAATCGGTTAAGTTTTTAACATCACCGTGAGGATAAAGATTGCAAGACTTGTAGCCACCTCCTTATAGCGAAAATTTCTAAAATATTTAAAACTAGTAAAACATAGCCTGTTTTACATTATTTACAAGTACAATTTTTTTTATTTGTTAGACCGAGGAAATACCGAAAATGATAATTGAAGAAATATAATCTGAGGGGATATGTAAGAAGTGTAAGAAATATTAAATCCAAGAAAACTTTGAGACAAAAGTCTGGCGTTGAAAAAAAATATGGAATTAGGAGACCATTTCTACAAGTGTGCAGTCCACAAATTCACTACAACCTTTATTCATCAAGTATTTTCCTGTCACAACTCAAAATATTTGCATAACGTTCTCATTTGCACTAATCAATCAATGATGATATTTAAATTTATTAAATGTTGTTAATGTCAATTTAGAATGAAAATTTAACTTTACATTAAAACAATACTTTAAACCTTGATGAGATGTTTGTACCCAGGTATAAAAAAATATAAAATCAAATTATTTTTAAACGTATAAAATTCGACTAAACAACTTGCAACAGAATATTATTTTTTTTGAATTTGAACCGGTACAAAACTCAACGCCCCATTCATGTAAGATTCTAAAGAAATGGAAATCGATGGTAAATCGTCTTTAAAAGAATCTCTTTCAAATAAATTTGAAGAAGCTATTGTGTTCCTAAAGCTGTATATATTTAATTTCCTTTTTCCCCGATAGCCATTTGAATCGATTTAATATATATAATATTGAATGACTTATGGAATCGAGACCAGAGCAAATACTACAAAGACAAAGGCTTTATAACACAGATACAATTTTAAAAAATCCTTATTTCACATTCACGACCATGCATTCAAAATACTTTTGAATAATCATTATAAAAAGACAATTTAAATAGCGCCTTTTTGAGAACTAACTCTCCTCGAAGGTTCTTGAATACATTGTACCTTGAATCTTCTTTTTCATATTGTTATGCCAGGTCCCCCTTGACTATCACCTGAGAGCAAGCATCTTTGTCCCCGGCGGCCCGCAAAAGATCCCCAACGCTCCTTATACCAGTTCAATCACTTATATTGCGGAGCCAGGAGATTTGCCTCCTACCAACACCCCTTCGACCCTCTATTTTGCCTTGGATGATCAGGTGCAGTAATCTGTACTTGACTCCTCTAAGTACCTACATGACCCAAATAGGACACCTTTCGGATTTTAATATTAGTCAGCAACTCTCTATCAACTTTGACTCTTTGAAGAACCCTTTTGTTGCTGACCATATCCGTCCAGGGTATCCGTAGCATTCTCTGGTGTATTCACATTTCGAATGCTTCCAGTCGGTTCATACTACCAACTTTGAGGGTTAATGATTCCACTCCATATAATAACACTGACCAAATGTAGCATTTGACTAACCGTTGTCGAAGTTTCAAGTTAAGATTATCATCGCAGAATACGCCTCTCATTTTATTAAAAGCCGCACGAGATGCTTCAATTCTGCACTTCACTTCGGTTTCTGGGTCGAGGTATTCCACTAGGATACTTCCGAGGTATTTAATTTTTTTCACTCTTTCTATATCTGCACCGCTCAATGTAAGACGTGCTCCTGCGTGATCCTGCCGGCCTAACACTGTGAACATAGTTTTACTCACGGTTATGTTCAGCCCCAGCCTCACACCGACTTCATTAATTCTATCTATTAGCGTTTGAAGGTCGACAATACTGTCTGTCAGAATAGTACCTTGAATAAGAAAGATAAATTTTCTGAAACCAGTCGGCGTGTGTTCATCATCTTGTGTAGTTAATGACTGAGAGTAATGATTTCGATGATAGCCCTTGATAACTCTTCTCCATATATCCCTGCACTTCGCGGTTTGAAGTCAGTTGTTAAGGATAGTTCTGTTATATCTTTCACTTGATCAGTCCAACGCATTGGAGTTCCTCCTCTTGTGTGTCGTCCTTTCACGCTTCCAATGACCACAACTCTCTCTCTAACTATTTCCTTGTCTGTCGGTGACTCTCAATCCTTTATAAATGGAGGCATTTATTTATTTAATATTAAATATAAATTAAGGAATGCTTTTAGTTTTTAATAAAAAATCTGCAAAAAAAATATTGTTAGATAGGCGCACTAAAAACTAAACGCTTGCATACGCATGTGGAAGGGCTGAGCACTTTAAAAAGTATCCAAATTCTTCTGGGTGGAAGACACCCTAGCAACAGTCTCTATGAAAGACTACTTAAAATATAGAAAAACAGCCAAAAGTCAAGGTCTTAGGCAGAAGACGACCCCAATCAATAATAATAAGGGCACTGGATTAAGAACAAGAAAAATGCAATAATATTCTTATCTTATTATTTTGCAAATAACTTTTTTTAGTTAAGTATATGTTTTTAATATGATTTTTAGAATTTTTTTAATATAATTTATTGACAAAGTTTTTAAATAAAATTATGTTAATGCTTTGTTAAGTTTGCTTATGAGTCGAAAATCAAAGAGAAATAATATGTTAGAATACGTGAATAGTTTAAAACCAACATATACAGGATATGCCTTCATATTATAGCTATTGACCTTTTTTGAGAGTACAATTTATATAACGTCTTCTGGCTCCTACATTTTGACAGTAATATAAAATTCTCTTTCCGTCAAATTATTTTGTCAACGTTAAGAGGTTTTTTAATATTTATTTCACAATTTTGTTTTATTTTATTAAATTCAGGACATTTTTCTTTATTTAGTTCAAAATATAACTTGAATATCATTTCAGCTAATTAATTTACAAATATAATTTGACGTCTGAAAAATAAAATGTTATCCCTTCAAAAATACTCAAAACTATCCGTAACATATAAAACATAAATATATTGTAGAATTCGAACATATAAAACATAAATATATTGTAGAATTCGAACATACAAAACATAAATATATTGTAGAATTCGAACATATAAAACATAAATATATTGTAGAATTCGGACATATAAAAAATAAATATATTGTAGAATTCGAATATATAAAACATACATATATTGTAAAATTCGAACATATAAAACGTAAATATATTGTAGAATTCGAACATTTAAAACATAAATATATTGTAGAATTCGAACATATAAAACATACATATATTGTAGAATTCGAACATATAAAACATACATACTCGTATATTGTAGAATTCGAACATATAAAACATACATATATTGTAGAATTCGAACATATAAAACATACATATATTGTAGAATTCGAACATATATTGTAGAATTCGAACATATAAAACATAAATATATTGTAGAATTCGAACATATAAAACATACATACTCGTATATTACAGAATTCGAACATATAAAACATACATATATTGTAGAATTCGAACATATAAAACATAAATATATTGTAGAACTCGAACATATAAAACATAAATATATGATATTGTTGTGTACTTTAAAATTTTTTAAATATTATTTATGATAATTTTTTTGGTTTTTGGAATCTAGACTTGGCGTTTCTATATTGTTTAAATCATAAAATGCGATTTTTCACATTGCTAGATTTTCGTTTAACTTGACTGATATTTCGTGCATTCTCAGTATTGAAATTACGTTCTTTCATTGATAGTTCAGAAAAAAATAATTGAACATAATCATTCTGAATATATTTGAATGAGAGATAAATTATTGATATATTGTGTATTTGAAATAAATAAACGAATATTGAATATATTGTTTTCTCAAAATTAAATGACGCGGCGGATAGACGAACACGACAATGGGGGTGTATAAGGAAAATACATTTAATGTGATCCTACGACTGTATCAATCATATGTTAGGAGAATACCTCTACCTTAAAATAGGCACAAATCACTTTTAAAAAATAATCACACATACAGTCAGAGTACGGTAAACTATGACAAAGGTAAAGTGGATATATTTGAGGAGAATAAACCTACCGTATTCGGTACCGGTCTTCTACCGTATCAAATTTAGGGCAATACAACCCCTTCAGACTTGTTCACGCCAAAACGTGACGTAGGGTGCTGTTCCGCTATTGGGCAGCCCTGTCGCGCGTGTTATTCTCGCGAGTTTAAAGGATGGTATTGTCGCGAGTTATAACGATTTTGGTGCGACGAACAAAATCGCATCGACGAACACAGTTGGGCACAGACCGTCATCCGGATGACACCGAATACATCAAGAGGGAAAATAGCAAGCAATACTCTTCAACAACGAACCAGTGACAATAAGTTTTCGACAACCGTGACCGACCTCTTCAGCCCGAACGAAGCTCCAGAGTCCTGGAACATCAGCAGAGCTCAGCCCATACATCCGACTCCCGCCTTCAGCACCTGTGAGTACCAATTACCTTTTCATCATGTGATGGTATGGCGTTCGCTCCATCAAGACTAGTTACAAAAGACTTTTAAAAATATCTTCATATACAGGTGGTGCACGATAAACGACGGCAAATGTGACGTATTTGAGGGGAATAAACTTAATTCAGTCTGCTACCGTTTCAAAATTAGGATAATACCCTTACCTAAAACTAGGTACAAATCATTTTTTAAAAATACTTTTTTACGATAATTGCGTACCCCCTTCGTCATCTATATGGCCAACAGGGCTATATAATTAATCATTAGCAACCCCCGGGCCCTACGACCCCACCCCTACGACCACCCCTCCGGAGTGTAATTAATACATGATTGATTGGCGATAGGTATTCCTCCTCCCGCCTGACCACGCGATACAGAAAGAAGCATCGTTATCTGTATTCATTACTTTTTATTGCTTTTTAATCATACGTTCAATTAATGAACCATTACAGGGTTGTGGGGCTGAATTACTTTTTCAATCAAACATTTTCAAATTTATACAAAACTACTTGTTCAAACAGAAAAATATAAGTTCAATTAACACCATTCTAAAGTATGTATGAGAATGTGTATGAATATAAGATTTTTGTTGCATATAAATAATGTCGGAGATCTAATACCCTTCTTTTCATATTGTCTATGGGGTATGTAACAGCATTAAAATGCAAATTGGTACATAATGTAAAAATACATCATGTACCAATTAGTGTGTGATTATTTTTTGTGGTACCTTACTATTGTCATTATTTCTATTTTTTGTGGTACCTTACTATTGTCATTATTTCTATTTTTTGTGGTACCTTACTATTGTCATTATTTCTATTTTTTGTGGTACCTTACTATTGTCATTATTTCTAATTTTTGTGGTACCTTACTATTGTCATTATTTCAATTTTTTGTGGTACCTTACTATCGTCATTATTTCTATTTTTTGTGGTACCTTACTATTGTCATTATTTCTAATTTTTGGTACTTGAACTACGAGTATGTATATTATAATATTTATAGTTAAGGTATTAATATGGTGGAGGTTTAAAAACATTGTTCTTTGTTTTTATCCAACACTGTCTTTTCCCCTTTTTGTAAAGATATTACCCTACCGGTTTCAAGGCTTTCACCTCATCATCAAGGGAGGCACGAACAAGACTGAATTGTGTTCGAACTGGTACCTACATTCGGGTTGTGAACTGTGGATGGAGAGAGGTAGGATACAACCTCAGCGAGCAGCGGCGAGATTCTTGCAATATATGTGTTTATCAGATGTTCACCTCGATGCACTGACTTAGAAATTTCTAGGGCCTCTAATCTGTCCAATTTATTTCCGTTGCTACTATGTCGGTACCAGTTCGAACATAATGCAATCGTGTTTGTGCTCCCCTGATGATAAGGTGAAAGCCTTGAAACTGGTGGGATTATACCGTTAAAAAAAGTGGAATAAACAGTGTTTGATAAAACCAATTACGAATGCGAGTATTTAAATGTAAATCTCACGTGTATCTAGATATTGTTTTTCTATGTTGTTTTCTGTGATGAGAATATTCAATTGACACATGTGATAAGACTTAACACTGAAATTCCTAGTTCGTCAGCCAGCAGATCTATAGCATCTAAACATAGTGATTAAGCATGATGGGGAAAGAAGAATACTTAAGTTTTACGATTATTGAAATGTATGTCTTTAAACTTTTGCTTCGTTAATATAATATATTTCCTTGACACGTTAAAACAATAAAAACAATACATAAAAATAGGGTGTAAGAAACTGCATCACAACCCTAGAAGCCCTAAAGTCCACTTCACCTGCACTCGGTGCACCTGCTAGTAAACTTACAAGACCCTGACTTCTCCGCATATAAGAAGAATGAAATGACTCCTTCAAATGCAGTTCAAGCTCTGTTGATACCCTTGTTATCTCACTTTGTCAGTACCACGGGCTAACCACCGCAGAGTTGCTGCCTAAGTTAGATCGGGAGTGTGATCCAATTTAATTATTCGCAGTCGGTACAATCAAGAAAGATCATCCGAATTAGGGACTAAACTGAAATTCGAAGGTAAAATACCATCTCATTCGAAGGAGGACGTCTATACGAGAAAATCATCTCAAAATATACTCGGTGCGGAATACAACAAAAACTTAATCTTTTTTTCGATTTTGATGTGAAAGAAGCGAAATATGTACGTCGTAATCGGAAAGTCTGGCGCTCTATTCTCTCTTTGATGACATGTGTAGGAACTACGGTCGTCCCTGAATATTGTCAACACGCACGGTAAACGACCGACGAAACGACCTTCGGATATGTCCAAAGGTCGCATACCAAAACATTGAAATTGTTTACCCGCAAATACTATTTACGATACATCCCACAGTAGAAAGAGAACGCATCACGCTGTCTCGCCGTTTTCGCCAACAAATTGTCTACCCACAATATTATTCGCGACGTCTGCAATATTTCAATCGACCATCTCTGCACGCACAGGTGTGAGATAAAAATATATTGCGGGCGCACTCCCGCGCACATTCTGAAATGTATAAATACCTACTTACCGATAAATAAAGCATCATTAATCACTATTTATTATTCATCGATTCATTCACTCTCTGCTTCCGCATTGCTAATTGACGTATTTTATTTAAATACCAAACAATCAAAATCATCATCGCGTCCCATTAGAACCATTCCGCTAAACATGTATCACTGAATTTGTCGTTTTAACATTTTTTCAATATTTCTAAAACCTTGTGCTCTCCTGATCATCAGGTGAAAGCCTTGAAACCGGTAGAGTTATACCGTCCCCTGATGATGAGGGGAAAGCCTTGAAACCGGTAGGGTTATACCGTTACAAAAAGTGGAATAAACAGTGTTTGATAAAACAAATTACATTGTCTTTAAATCTCCACAATGTTAATTCCCAACTATAAATAATATACTTTCAAAGAAGTTATATGATTATAAATGTATGTTATTGTAATGCAATATGTTAAAAAAATACCCTACGACAGATTGTGATATCAGGATTTAAAAAAATATTAACAAAAGTCATCAAACCAACATTTTTTGCAAAGGATTCAATTTTTTTATTCATTTTGTCAATACGTATCAAAATACTGGGAGTATAAGTGTCTTTCCTTAATGAATCCTTGTGTGTATTATAATTACTTATTTAAATTTAATAAAAGTTAGAATAAAACAACAATTTATATAGCGCCGTTAAGAGAACCAACTCTAATTAAGGGCGCTCTAGCTTGGGATTCGAACCCACTATTAGATACAGATTAAATATATCACCAAATAAATATAAATATCAATTCAGTGGAAGGAAAGGAAGGCAGTGACTGCATAATATTATTGTTTGCAGGCAATGTTTTTTTTTAAATCATAGAATTATTTATTTTTTGATAAAAAACTACACTAAAGAGCTTTTTTACATAGCTCAGTAACAATTATAAAACAAATTATAAATAAACGACATATTTTTTACTCCACTTCCGTTGTATATATGGTAATAAAAGCTGCAGGATTTATTGCCATACGGCATTCTTTTCACGTCAACTAGAAATATGTTGAAGAGGTCTTAAGTAAAACCAGATTATTATAATTTTTTAAATAAAAACTGGATACCGACGGGAATTGAACCCGGATCATCCGGGTTAAAATACTAGCGTCTTAACAATCAGGCCACGGAAGCCATCATTTATATTTCCAAATTACTTATACAATATGATACATGTAACAATCAATATAAAGTACGATACAAAATAGAAATAACTAAGCGCCATTAATTTAATTGAATAAATAATAAAATATTTAAGTAACAAACATTAAAATCTCTCTCAAATACAACGAGAATACTTAGTTATAGAGCAAAAACCTACTGTGTTTTTTTTACATTTGCAACATGAAATGAACATTAACATACGTTAAGGTTTTTTTACATTTGCAATATGAAATGAACATTAACATACGTTAAGGTTTTTTTACATTTGCAATATGAAATGAACATTAACATACGTTCAGGTTTTTTTACATTTGCAATATGAAATGAACATTAACATACGTTAAGGTTTTTTTACATTTGCAATATGAAATGAACATTAACATACGTTCAGGTTTTTTTACATTTGCAATATGAAATGAACATTAACATACGTTAAGGTTTTTTTACATTTGCAATATGAAATGAACATTAACATACGTTAAGGTTTTTTTACATTTGCAATATGAAATGAACATTAACATACGTTCAGGTTTTTTTAAATTTGCAATATGAAATGAACATTAACATACGTTAAGGTTTTTTTACATTTGCAATATGAAATGAACATTAACATACGTTAAGGTTTTTTGAACGAATCAAAAGAAGGTACATATATTTTTTTAGAAAAAAATATCGCACACCTTTCTTCAATCGTGTAATGAAGTAATCCTTGTCATCAAAAACTTAAGATACCAACATACAAAGAGCAAAAAGTTCTATCCTCACACCAGGTTTCAGGTTAATTTGCGATTATCCCATCGTGCCGACACGGGACTGGGGGCGAGGGAATCACCCCCGCACTAAGGGTAAGCTATCCACCAATTCTCCGGTCTCCAGCCCCATGAGGCAATCTCTTCTCTGGGCCCGCTCATTTCTGAAATGCAAATGGCCCGGCTAGACTTGTAATAGAATCCGTGGCGGCTTGACTTTTTAATTCCCCGACCTTTGCCTGAATGTTCTTCAGCTTATAAATGACATAACGCCCCGGCCGCTCGATTACTCCGTAGGAAACCAATTCTGCGGAATGCCTCTGGCTTCTGAGTGTTACCACAAAATACGTTTGGCTGGACTGTCAAATAACAATGTAACCTGATTTCACCAATCCATAGTTAAATTATCATTGTTTTAAGTTAAGTTATGTTAGATTCTATTCTTAACAGACATAACGTTCAATATTTATACGAATATATGTAGAACAAAACTGTACAGAGCCAAATAAATAATTTAGAAATTAGTACACTTCTAAGCAGTGGCGGCTGGTCCCGAGGTGCGCTGGCGCGCCGAACCGGAGAAACAATTCGCAATATAGAGAAATAGTATCACGGTTTACTGTATGTCTCTGTCTGCCCTATATGAATCAACGTTTCCGTCCGGTGCATATTCGAGATCGCTCCAGTATGAATTGGCAAACTTGGCCGGTCAATTCAAAAGGAATATTTTTTAAATTTTACTTTAATTTTTTTTGAATTTTCACTTAAATAAAAAAATACTCGTATTATTTGTCAGTATTCTTATATATATTTAATCTACACAAATATTTAACATTTTTGGAAGTGATGTTTGCGAATACATAATTTAATTATAGCTAATTATTTCACTAGCTCAGCGCACCAACGCACCCCGAGACCAGCCGCCGCTGCTTCGAATAATAAATAGGATGGAAATGTATGACAGAATACGAAATAAATTTAAAAATAATGTATGTGAATTTAAGGCTGATGTTTTGATGACGATGAAGTAGAGAATCCAAGATGGTTTGGGCATATGGAACATGCAAATATACAGTGCTAATTAAAGTAATCGACGTGGTAGAGGAATACCAATGAAAGTATGTTTGCATCAAGTGTATATATTGAAAAAAGGAATGTAAAGTCAGGGAAATCGTAGAAGCTGTGTGAGAAAATGTGTGGATGCAGAATAGGCTATAGATGAGAGTTGCGATAGGAAAGTCTGGTGATCACTCATCTTTGCCTATCCCAACAGTATGTATGTATTTACATAAATAACTCACATTTTATATGTTCTAATATAATAAAGGTAATATCTCGTTATATTATTGAAAATGCATGTTTTTCTTACACAGTACGGATTAAACCATAATATTATTCAGACACGTTTTAGAAGTATAATTTTTCTAGAAATGTTTTTAAAAATTCTCCGATTGCCCGTGGCAGACCGTGTCCTACGTACAGTTACTGCAATAATGAACTACGACCTTCAATCATGAAACATTACTTAGTCATCTTATTCAGACACTTTCTAATTGTATATTTTTTTTTAAATGTTTTAAAAAAACTTTCAGATGACCTATGGTAAACAGTGCCTAACTGACAGTAACTCAAATAATGAACTATGACCTTTAAGCATCAAAAAACGGTAAGTTATCAAATTCAAACATATTTTATTTGTTTTTTATTTTGGTTAACATTTTGTTTGGTTTGCTGTATTTAGTACAGGCCCGCCTGATGTAACCGTGGAATGGGCGACTTGAGAGAGTGCACGGGTGCGGGGCGCGTGGGATGGGGTGGGCCGTCGTGTGTACCAAGAAAGATTACACGTTTTCTTTTTATGGGTCCCGCGGGCCGCACAAACCGGGGGCCCATGACTACCTATTAAGGGGCCGACTTTTCACTCCGCACCGATGCTATCTCTCTCTCTGCCGCCTCCTCGCCTCTGCGCCTTCCCTGTTCCGCTCTCCCGCCCTTGCGCCCGCCCGCCCTGCACGGCGCGTCTTCAAAGCCAACCGTTAACTGTAACGTTTATTGCTTCTCCTATTAACGTTTCTATACCCTTTAGAATAATGATTCTCTATGTAATTACAAATATATCCTCATTTCTTGTTCCTCAGGCCAGGTACATGCACGCCCTAAGCCACTTGTTAATTCTTTAATTTGATTTTATTTACGAGTAACACTTTTTTCCACAATTTATTTACATCAAATGTGTGTCAGTCATAGTTCACGTTCAGAATTTTTCTTTTTTCGTGTCAAAGGCGCTATATTGCATTGTTTTGTATAACACTTTCGTTGTATGCACTACAATCCATAAGGTTTATTGTCATGTGGCAATCTCTTCCAGAGAATGCTACGGATACCCTGTGGATATGGTCAGCAATACATGGGTTCTTCAAAGAGCCAAAGTTGATAGAGAGTTGCTGACTAATATTAAAATCCGAAAGGTGTCGTATTTGGGTCATGTACTTAGAGGAACAAAGTACAAATGACTGCACCTGATCATACAAGGCAAAATAGAAGACCGAAGAGGTGTTGGCAGGAGGCAAATCTCCTGTCTTCACAATAAACGTGATTGGACTAGTAAAAGGAGCGTTGGAGATCTTTTTCAGGCTGCCGGGGACAAAGATGCCTAATCTCAGGTGATATTCAACGTTGGAGAGACCTGACATGACACTGAGAAGAGGAAGAAGAATCTCTTCCACACAACAATCAGAACAACATAAAAAAGGTCTTAAGAGAAAACCAACTGAAAAAAATCGTTCCCGTAACCCCTGGGGCAGAATATAGGGTTTAATCAACTTGGCCACGTAAGTCGTCATTATACTACACAGAATTCTGCCATCTGGACTGCGCTAGGTGTTCTATGAATCAAGTCCTATTCGGTAAAAGAAATCAGGCCTCGACTTCGTGGCAAGTGTTGCATGTACTGATCCTAACCCCGGGTACATAAAATCGATCCACTATGCAATGTGCACCAATATTCCACATCCGCCTCATTCAGCCGATGAAGAAGTAAGGTGATCTTAAAATGGACCGATACATTGGGCACCAACAACAGTATGTGACCACGTAAAATTTCCAATTTTTTTCAAGCTGTTCTTTATTCTCCCAATTGCTGTTCGGAGCACGCTTAGAGATTTCCACGTCCTCTAGGGCCCGTAAGGGCCTGATGTTCCTCTCCACTCGTTCATCCTAGTAACAACGTGTCATTGTTCCAAAGGCTAACTTACCCTTATTTTAATGCTATACACAATAACTTTAATTTAAGTTATGAAAGAAAACAATTATTCCAACGTAGTCAGTTGGAAAGCAAAGCTGTGCCGTTAAATTTGTTTTTTAGTGCGTGTGCCGTTGCGCACCAGCAAACTCACCGACCCCACCGCTGTGCAGCCTCCGATGTCAAACCGAAGCAAAACGACCAAAGAGCGCAACTGCATGTTTTTTCTATTTTTCCCTTTTTTGAAAAAATAAATATGACCGAAGTCATAACTATCATTAACATATACCCCCAAATACTAATATGCCTGTGTCATTCGAGGAGAGTATCACAGCATGGGAATCGAACCGGCGACCTTCTGCGTGAAAGTTCAGTCTATTACCGCGCGACCATGCACCTCGACTGTCTTACTAATGTAAATTATTTATGACTACCATTATCTTTACCTAATATGTTTTAAAAGAAATATTATTTCATATAGCAACATAAAACTAACTTAAACATTATATTATCAGTTCAAAGCTTCGGATCCTGTCGGGAAAAGCAAGCAAATCTCCTTGTAAGAAAACGTGTTATCCAATATCTCCCAATGGGCTTCGCGGCACTTTATTACGCTATGAGAATATGACTGGAGATTCCGGCGTGTAGCGCGCCCCGAGCGTCGTGCCGCTGCACGTCGTGCGCTATCCCGCCGCCCATCGCGGTATCACATTCCGGCTGGCCGGTGCCAGCGAGTTGCTTTTATTCGCCCATTATGTTATGGAACAGCGCGTTAGAGCGTGAACACATACATATAGTACTCGTCATGCTTGAAAATAAAATATATCCGTAATTTTTTCTTGTCTTAAAATAACGTTTCTACTTTTTCATAACTTAAGAAAGCAGACTTTTATAAATAATTTGATTATTATCTGTAGACAATATGTCACTCTCATACAAGCATGAAATATCAACTTGTTTCTTCAATTCAAGATCTTGAAAATTTATTTTTTGAATTTTTTTGTACGAGTATGCTACGAGTACCATTAAATATACAATATTTGAATTAGTGTATAGGACACATTGAAGATTGGACCGAGAGACAAACAATATTGTATTCAGCCCTAGTAATCGAGCCTTCGTTTAGAACCTCTGGAGTAGGAACAGAACTGACGGTTCGTAATTAAACGTGTTGGCAACACTACTGTGAATTTTATTTTCAGACGAGCTCTTTTTTCAGACTGGCAACTTTTTTATTCGAGTATTTTTGGGAATCGGAATTGAGTATTATTAAATCATACCCAAAACCTCTGATGGGAGTCAATAATAATACCATTAGGCTATGGAGGATTTTAAAAATATTTCACTGATTATTAAGTTCTTTGTAATACGGAGCCAAAGTTGGTATTGTTTATCATTAAACTTACAACTGTAGCTGAAAAGTAATACCCTCTCTGGTGTACGTTTTTCAGTGAAAACTAACATAGGGATTTAGTCATATTTATGAGTTTAACTTTTCCCTTTCCGTGCTAAAAAAAATTCGCGCGTTCCGGTGCTGTGTATTCAATACACATGTAAAATGAGCGATTTAAAATCGGAAAAATAAGAATATTCATAGCCAATCACTTAAATTAATAAAATTTGAAGTCGAAAGTAATAATAATTGAAATTTAATTGCT
Source organism: Odontocerum albicorne (assembly GCA_949825065.1). Taxonomy (NCBI): domain Eukaryota; kingdom Metazoa; phylum Arthropoda; class Insecta; order Trichoptera; family Odontoceridae; genus Odontocerum; species Odontocerum albicorne. The sequence goes on along the minus strand of OX463842.1, from coordinate 1,160,707 downwards.
GAAAACATGACAAAAACATCGGCCGACGTTCACAAAACAGGCGAAGAGACCACTCAAATGGATGCTCGAGAGCTACTGAGACCTGAGACGGACTAACACTGTGTATGTTATACCTCGAAGGAAGAAACACAATTGCCAACTGAGATTCTATTTCTTGCGTTCCCATATACTGAAGTAGAGTGAGACGTGAATAGCGTCGCTTCCTCACCCATAGCAGCTTCTTAGAATGAATATACCTACGTCACACACAGGCACACGTTTGATTGTATTGGTGAATTTATTCCCGATTTTCGCAAAATATCTCTGATGTGGCCGATAAGTGCTAATTATTTATAATATTATTTTTTCATTCAATGCGTAAGTGTATTACGGAGGAATACCTAAAATCTAAGCCCAGTATTTATTATATTCATAGAGATATTAACGTTTTTAAAAGCAATGTGCACTAGTTACACATCACAGGGAAAGAAGGGTTAAGGAGAAATCGGATCGAATATTTAATATATTAAGTACATGATAGTAATAAAAATAAAAGAAAAATACATTTTATATTGGGTGAACGTTGGGGGGACCTGATATGACACTGGGAAGAAGAAGAATATTTAATAAAATAAAGAATTCTACTAGTGACATATATTTCTTATTTACTACCTCCTATCTCTTCTCTCGAAATGAAGAACTTATGCACTTGAAATTGCGCTCAAAAAGAGCCTCAAGATTGGAGCTGAAATCACCTATAGTGATGATTATGTGGTTATTTATAAGTAAATATTTTAATGCGGAGCTCCACAAAATTAATGCTGTAACCTGTAATAAAGTTTGCCTATGTAATAATTAATGATTTCCCAATGCCTAGAATTGATAACTAATGCGTAAAGTAATACAAACTGAAGTCATCATTATAACATATTCATTGCATAATAACAGACGCAGAAACATTAATTAAAATCGAATTTGTTTCATGGATTACGAAACCTTTTCCACTGGCATATATAATTCATCAACTGCCACATTAGAAATAGATAAATAGTAAAGGAATATATTTTAATTTTTACTTTTCAAAATTTAAGATATTATTTAAACTCTATATATTTTTAAATAAAAAAACGAACCACTTCTGGGCACCTGTATGTATGTAGATGTTATGATTATGCTTGCTGAAAATGAAGGCGATTTAAGGGATATACTAAGTGAAGTAAATGGTCTTTCAAATTGAGCGAGATTTTTAATTCTCAAATAAAACACAGATGACGTCGCAAACTTGCCTGGGTCTTGTTATATTTGATAAGTGTTATGTATGACATTTATAAAAATGGAGTCGTATACAATACAACAACGCGTTCAAATTGTGAAATTATTTTATGTATTGTAATGTCCGGAAACAGTGATGTTAATTGGCCACCAAGATCATGTGATCTAACAACGTTGGACTATTTTCTCTGGGGTTACGTGAAAAACCAGATCTATAAAAATGACCCCCAATCAATTCCTGAGCTGAAGGACGAAATTATTCGCTTTATTGGTGAGTTAGAACCGCAATTATGCCAAAATGTCATCGAAATTTTTGATAAAAGAGTGGACTTGTGTGAAGTTGCAAGAGGTAGATATTTGGCGGATATTGTTTTTTGTATTTAAATGTCATGCATTATACTTCAATGACCAATAAAAAGTTTTTTTGAAATCAAAGCAAATTGCATATTTTATTCAAGAATAAAAAAAAAACGAATTAAAAAAAACACCCAGTTTGAAAGACCGTTTACTAATGTATAAGAAATGTCTAATAAAATGTTTAAAAAAGAATGTAGAAATCGCATGAATTGGTTATAGAAAAAAGTGTGGTAAAAAGTGTTTAAGATATATTGGTTATCTCAAAAAAACTAAAGTTGGTTGATGAGCGCTATTATCTGAACAATGTGTTTAAGTGTTATGGGCGAGTAAGAATGGGACACTGAAAGAAGATAAGTGGCAAGGAACAAAGTAAACGGAGCACTCAATACTCTGTACAACAACTGCGCAACAGCAACAGCAGCAAAAAATGACAATTCATACTAGTGTGTTGATGTGTGAAAGTAATACAAGTATCACTTTCACACATCAACATATTTTTCACAACACATCTTTTATCAAGCCCAAGGGCTTGATAAAAGAAGGATTTGAGAAAGATTAATGCTGTGGAGTTGCATGCACTAATGGAAATTTGTAGAGTGATAATGTTTGAAAGAAGACGGAATCAGAAAGGACTGCGTGAATTAAATTGATGTTTTGAATAAGATAAAGACAGGAGATTTAAGATGGTTCATACACTTGGAGCGAGGAGGGGAGAAGGCGAAATTCGTATGCATGGATATAATTTTGGATCACTGTTTTCTCTGTCTACCCTTCAAGGAACACGTCGCAATGATGTGTATTTTATGAATGTAAAAACGAACTACAATATACCTTCCAAATAAGCGATAACAGTGGAAGTTAAACCGACATGCCCCAGGCTGGAAGACGGGCGTTTTACCAACTAAGTCACCCAGACAATCCACCTACTGAATTATTATTTATGCCACTATATATAGTTCAGAAAATGTAGGATGAGTCCTGTGACAGCTCACAAACTTGCCCCAATACAACCTTGTAACGATGTTCAGTTATTTTAATTATTTTATCTACTTTAATACTATATAAGCCTTAATTCTAATAAATAGCAAGCTATTTAGGTAAATACATTACATAAGATTGTATTGGGGCAAATTTATGAGCTGTCACAGGACTCATCCTACATTTTCCGAACTTTACAAAGGTAAATTCAAGTTTCAACATATTCAATTTCAAAAATTACTCTATCGACAGGTATAAGAATAGTTGTAAGAAGGCTAGCAAAGTTCATAATATTAGTTATCAAGTCACAACGATTCCGTTAGGGCCTGTGGAAGAACACAAAATATGTATATTAGCATTATCATGAAAGCCACACTCATATTACGAGATTAAGGTAAAAACTAGTGAAGCGATAGGAAACCAAATCAATGGGGCACTAAAATATTTATACTCGAACCGAGCAGTATCAAAGTCTGTTAAAATGATAGTCCACAGCCGTAGTTAAATTCCCGCTTTGATGTATGGGAGAGAAACGTGGACGTAGAAAATGACTTAAAACAGCCAAATAAACGCTGTAAAAATTCATGCACTTAGGAGAAAAATAACGGTAAGTCAAATGCTACGTTTGGTCAGTGTTATTATGATATGTTATATGGAGTGGAATCATGGACCCTCAAAGTTGGTAGTATGAACAGGCTGGAAGCATTCGAAATGTGGATACATCGGAGAATGCTACGAATACCCTGGACGGATATGGTCAGTAACACAAGGGTTCTTCAAAGAGCCAAAGCTGATAGAGAGTTGATGATTATTATTAAAATTCGAAAGGTGTCCTATTTGCATCATGTACTTAGAGGAGCAAAATACAAATTACTGCATCTGATCATCCAAGGCCAAATAGAGGATCGAAGATGTGTTGGCAGGAGGCAATTATCTTGGATCCGCAATAAACGTGATTGGACTGGCATAAGGGGCGTTGGAGATCTTTTTCAGGCTGCCGGGGACAAAGATGTCTACTCTCAGGTGATATTCAACGTTGGGGGGACCTGACATGACACTGGGAAGAAGATACTTATCAAAAGGAATTAAATTCTTGTTTCTCTAAAAAAAAATTTATCAAACGCTGTCTGCCAACTGGGAAATGTGTGGAGATCTGTTCCCTCTGCTAACTTTCAAAAGGATAAAGTATGGTGGTATATACGAGTATTTTTGTATGATACAACGTGATTTAATCATTTAGAAAAAAAGACATGCACTATATTGCACTTTTATATTAAATTAAATAAATATCTTTATTTTTGGTATATTATCGTTTTCTCGTGTAATATTTCAGTTGAAGCGATCTTATTAGAGACATGAGTGGCGTGTGAAGCTTTGGAAAGCGCTTGGAGATAACTCTTGGTATTGGTATAAGGAGCGTTAGGGATTTTTTTTCGAGCTGCCGGGGACAAATGTGCTTACTCTCAGATGATACGTTAGTAAACGTTGGGGGGATCTGATATGACAATAGGAAGACGAAAAAAAATATGGGGTGTCAATGTATGACAGAAAACGGAATTAGGGATGAATATAAACATAAGACTTATGTATTGAGTAATATGAAAAAGAACAATTTAAGGTGATTTGGGCATGTAGAACGAATGAATAAAGATCTGGAAGAAGCGAAGGATCTGTGTTAAGATATGAAACAGCGTGATGATATGTCTGTGTAGAAGAAAATTACTTTTGTGTTTTTTATAAGATTAAATATTTAAGTCCCCATCACTCCGTTGACAGGTATAGGATTCAGGTATAGGATTCAGGTTTAGGATTCAGGTTTAGGATTCAGGTATAGGATTCATTATAAGGAGTCTAGCAAGCTGCATAGGACGGGGAACTCGAACATTATTTATCAACTCACAAGGATTTAGGAAAGAAAAGTTAAATAAAACGTTAATGACAGTTTTAACATCAAGTCCACATCCATATGAAGTTATTAGTACTATAAAGGCCAAGAAAAACTTTATAATTTTACAATTTAACCTTTGGGTGGGCGCATCTAATCTGTGACTTTCTAATCATATTTTAATTACTCCCTTTTGTTTTTGTGAAGAAGTTTTATGATCACAAGTGAATTTGAATTTTTCATTCTAAATTATGTTTGAAAAAAAGGTAGCATAGTGTTTTCTAATGTTATTTCATTGCTTTTATTTACGTCACATGAACCTTATGAAGATGTGACAGTTAATTTCACATCCTTTCTATTGTGCAAAATATTTTTTACAAATCTATTGTGGGTATTAAATGACTGAAAAAAATTGTGATGTTACTGAATTGCATTAGTTATGTTGATAAGCTGCCAACAAAAGACTGAGAATTTTGTAAACTAGTTATCTTTTATTTTAAGAAAAACAATATAATAAAATTAAAAATTTTGTTGTTGAAAAATGCAAAGAAATGTACAAATGTTATATAATCATGTTTGAGTGAAATGTTCAGTTTGATAAGCTTTCCCTTAAACGTTAGCAGAAATTTTATATTTAATCTCACAGATGAGTTGCGCCCGAGCATGTTAGGATTGTATTGCGCCCAACGAAGGGTTAATGTAACAGGTAATATAATACTAAGGTAGTGTAATAATAAATTTTATAAAAAAAAAGCGTTTGAAAGTAAAACTAGACACACCTAGATGCTTAGTAAATACGCTAATATGTATGTTATAATAAAGTGCCAAAGATATTTCGTTTTGAACTTTATTTTATTTAATTTTTTTCAACAAGAAAAACATTTCATTTTCTCAAAAGCAATTGAATTTCAAAGAAATATTATTTTGAAAGGAAAAGCGAAATGACATAATTTAAATGAATGGGCAATGAGTATGGAGATAAATGATTGAAAAATAAAGTAATTTTCCAGTGAACTGTCCTGGGCCGATGCCAGGAGTGCAGCGCCCACCAGACAATGAGGCCCGGGAGGGTAGCCAACTGCAGTTATACCAGACCTGGAGGTGGCTGGGGGCTCATGTTACAAGAGTTGACGATTTGTAAACGTGATTTTGGTAATTTGTATTAAACTATATGTCATCTGAAATATATAAATTCAATTAACATAAACATTTTTCTAACTGTTTCAAGATATTTAAAAACCTTTTAAATATGTTGACTAGCGTAGGTTATTTAAATTGATTTGACTGAATACCGTTTCTGCATTGAATATAAAATGACTACCGGGTTCAAGGTTTTCATGCCATCACCAGACAGCTTTAGATTCTAATAGCCTCCAGCCACTCAAATTGAGCTGACATTCGTATGTGCACCAACCCTATGTAAAACCACTTGGAACTTGTCAATTTTGTATATTTTATTTTTTAACTGTTTTCGTTTTTTTTATATACACTTTTTTCCCCCATTAAGCTAACACCCACGTTTTATTACACAATATAAAAATAAATATATTACAATAAATCTTAATAATTCTTGTATAAAGAAATTCGAACATACGAATTTAACTCACTTTTTTTAAATAAACCCCGTATCAAGGTTTATTGATATTTCATTTATTAAAACTTCGTTAACTGTAAAACTTCGTTGTCAGACCCGCACTCTTCTATGGCTCCGAATGCTGGACGATGTATAACTCTTACTCTAGGCAACTAGAAACTGCTGAAATGCGCATGCTAAGATGGTCAGCAGGTGTGTCCCTAAGAGACAAAATAATAAGCTCACGCATTCGTGGAAGCCTGGGTGTTACATACATCAACAGCAAGATGGAGAAGAGGCGATTGAGATGGTATGGGCACGTTGGACGCAGATCACCCGATCACATTGTGAACCAGGCAATCTCAATGGATCTTCCTCGAATAACAACCAGAAGAAGACCAAAGAATTCATGGGTGGTGCAAAAAGATAACCTGATGCAGAGGCACGGCCGGGGGGACGTAGTCCGGGACAGAAGAGCATACAACCTGAGGACGAGGAGAGCTGACCCCAACAGTCTTCGCAGACAGTGAGTTGGGATGGAGCCAGGGAGAAGATAGTAGACTTGGTAAATATGATTTAAAATTTCGGTTTTATGCTAACACGCTTGTATTTAGTAGTGTAAACTATATTTTATGAACTTCAAATTAAAGCGCTATTGAGGCGATATTTATATAAAATACAGTGTTGTATAAACCGTCAATTTATTACTTGTTAGCTTATTATTATAATGTTTACCTACAATAATAAGCTATTGTAGGTAAACATTATAATACTTTATTTACAAACTTATAACGTATAGGCTAGAACAATTATAACTTTAAACCTACATTATTTTGTTTGAAATACACAATTTAATAATTTCTCAATAATTATGAGCTTTATTCAATGTGACATATTACGCTCGCCGTCCCTTCTGTAGACAAAACGCTATATGAAATAGTTTCCGCCACTCTTGGTGCGGTATGAAATGGCTATTTAAAAGTCCCCCTTTGCAGGACCTCTTTAGGAAACTACTTTTTATGGCCACCACTGCAGGCACTTTTAAATTTCTTCCTTTAAAATATCTCGTAAAAATGCACTCGCAATATTCATGTTTAATCAAAACTTATTCAAATGATCTCATAAGTTTGCAATATAAACTAACTTGTCCGAAATAAGTGAATTAAAGATTCACTCACTTACACCTTCATTTTAGGATTTTTGAATTAAGAAGGAGATTTTCTTTTCATACAATTGAATGAAGAAAGACATACAAAATAAAAATATAGTACAAATGTGAATGGGAAGCGTGGTATAGGAAAATCAAGAAAATCATGGTTGATTAAGTGAATGATTTTTAAGTGAGATGTGAGAATGAAAAGGAGGCCAACCATCTTAGCATGGTTGATCAAGTAAATGATTTTTCAGTGAGATGTGCGAATGAAGAAGAGGCAAACAATCTTAGCATGGTTAATCAAGTGAATGATTTTTCAGTGAGATGTGAGAATGAAGAAGAGGCAAACATCTTAGCATGGTTGATCAAGTGAATGATTTTTCAGTGAGATGTGAGAATGATGAAGAGGCAAACCATCTTAGCATGGTTGATCAAGTAAATGATTTTTCAGTGAGAATGAAGAAGAGGCAAACGATCTTAACATGGTTGATCAAGTGAATGATTTTTCAGTGAGATGTGAGAATGAAGAAGAGGCAAACGATCTTAACATGGTTGATCAAGTGAATGATTTTTCATTGAGATGTGAGAATGAAGAAGAGGCAAACCATCTTAGCATGGTTGATCAAGTGAATGATTTTTCAGTGAGATGTGAGAATGAAGAAGAGGCAAACCATCTTAGCATGGTTGATCAAGTGAATGATTTTTCATTGAGATGTGAGAATGAAGAAGAGGCAAACCATCTTAGCATGGTTGATCAAGTGAATGATTTTTCAGTGAGATGTGAGAATGAAGAAGAGGCAAACCATCTTAGCATGGTTGATCAAGTGAATGATTTTTCATTGAGATGTGAGAATGAAGAAGAGGCAAACCATCTTAGCATGGTTGATCAAGTGAATGATTTTTCAGTGAGATGTGAGAATGAAGAAGAGGCAAACCATCTTAGCATGGTTGATCAAGTGAATGATTTTTCAGTGAGATGTGAGAATGAAGAAGAGGCAAACCATCTTAGCATGGTTGATCAAGTGAATGATTTTTCATTGAGATGTGAGAATGAAGAAGAGGCAAACCATCTTAGCATGGTTGATCAAGTGAATGATTTTTCATTGAGATGTGAGAATGAAGAAGAGGCAAACCATCTTAGCATGGTTGATCAAGTGAATGATTTTTCAGTGAGATGTGAGAATGAAGAAGAGGCAAACCATCTTAGCATGGTTGATCAAGTGAATGATTTTTCAGTGAGATGTGAGAATGAAGAAGAGGCAAACCATCTTAGCATGGTTGATCAAGTGAATGATTTTTCATTGAGATGTGAGAATGAAGAAGAGGCAAACCATCTTAGCATGGTTGATCAAGTGAATGATTTTTCATTGAGATGTGAGAATGAAGAAGAGGCAAACCATCTTAGCATGGTTGATCAAGTGAATTATTTTTCATTGAGATGTGAGAATGAAGAAGAGGCAAACCATCTTAGCATGGTTGATCAAGTGAATGATTTTTCATTGAGATGTGAGAATGAAGAAGAGGCAAACCATCTTAGCATGGTTGATCAAGTGAATGATTTTTCATTGAGATGTGAGAATGAAGAAGAGGCAAACCATCTTAGCATGGTTGATCAAGTGAATGATTTTTCAGTGAGATGTGAGAATGAAGAAGAGGCAAACCATATTAGCGTCCTTTGCTTCATCCTACTCAACACATCAGTCTTAAGTTCATATTCATTCTTAATTATTTCATTCCGTATTATGTCATACATTTTGCAAAACCTTTTTTTAAATAGCGTGAAAACTTATTTTTTACAGTCTAAATCATCCGGGGTGACCTCCGTGGCCTAGTTAGTAGAACGCTCGACCTATATCCTGGGGCTTCGGATTCGCTTCTTTACGGCACTAAAAAATAATAATAAAGAGTCCCAGTTAATTAAATTAATTCGTCAGATAATAATACTCGCCCATTAGACGTGTGCGAGTGTTATTGCGTCTTCACGAGAATAGTTTTTCCAACACGTATGATGACGAACTGCTATTCAAGTGTATTATCTAGTGGTTCTATGTTGCCTTTGACACCATTGATCCCATTAATGGTGTCAAAGGCAAGGTTGATGGAATCAAAGATAATATTGTCTCCATATCACGTCCTAATATTTCATATGTTCACATCGCCACTTGAGATATGTTGAATGGTGGCATAAAAATAATTTTTCATTGGTATATTTTTTTTAATCCTTACTGTCAAGTTTTAGTTCTTGAAGTCGTTATGAAATTTTGGTTAGCGGTGTTTGTAAGAACTCAACCATAAATAAAAATAAATGCTAATCCAATAGAATACCTACCGTTTTGTGAGTGAAAAAACTAGTTCTTAAAAACGCAGCCAGTACGAGTCCATCTCATGTAGTTTATAATTTTGCATATCTGTAATTTATTAAATATTGTTTATGTTCATTTAAAAAAAATGTGAATATAAATTTTATATAAAAACGTTTATATATTTTTAAATTGGAAACCAAATAAAAACCAGTTTCACTGCAAAAAAAAATCAAATACGAGTAAATTCTCTTGAGCCTGTCAAATGAATATGTATGCCAATTCCTATCAGCTATACGCCTGGTTTGATTACCGTCGTTGTTTTATTTCCCGTATTTAAACAGATGTATAAATGAACAACACGTATTTTCGGATATACAATATTTTAAACAAGCATTTTTATGACGCGAGCATAAAACGTTACGAGTTTCAAAATATTGTGCTATTAAACTTTTCTACCCTCCGTTCCGCTGCGCGCTGAGCTTCTCACGTATTCATTTTGGAAGAACTGAAAAATGACCGCTTGTTTGAGTGGAGCCTCTCAAATGTTATCGCATTATCTCCCTTCTATATTTAATGAACCGCCCCACAACCCCATCCCCACACGTACCCCTAACCTTGTCCCGAACCTCACTAGCCACCACTTCCTAGTACAGTTGTTATCTTTGACACATCTTTTAAGTTTTCCCCTCGCGCCGATACTCGGCTACCCGAAGGAAAAACAAAATATTTGAAACAGAGTAATTTAACAGTAAAAATATCAATCTTTACAAAAAGTATGAAGCGCTTAAATATATAAACAAATATATAAATAGCGTTTAACGATAAAGATACGTTTTTCAAAATCATTACGTTAACATGATAATGGGTGATAGCCATGGGCTATCATCCATCCCTGTACTCCGGGACTCGAATGACAGTGGTTTTCGTAAAGGTAGTAAAAACAACAAGTAACCATACATATGATCCCGCCGTTTCCCTGTCGGGGTAGGCAGAGAAGACAGAGCGGACATAAGGGTTCCCTACAGTTCTATAATTTAATTTGTATTTCGATCACATAAAAAAAAACATTAAAATTCATTTTAATAATTTCTTATTCCATTACGTTCAACTTAGTTGTTTTAGTGAAAATTCAAGTTATAATAATTTATTTGGAAATATAACTCGAATTCAATTCAAACATGAATATTATTTATTTTTTCAAAACAGGCTTAGCCCAATTACTTTGAAAAATACAAGACATTAAAAAAGAAGAAAAATTACATAGAAAAAAAATTTAAAATATATATAAAATAAAAAATAATGCATATGCATATATACGAGTATATACACACAAACATATGATACACATATATTCAGTCACTTAAGTATGTTGATGAGTGCTTTCTAACGCACTCAATCTAAGAAGAAAATTTACTTTTGCTTTTGGTAATGTGATATGAAATATGTCAATATCCGAAGCAGTCCCGTTCAGAAGAGTAAAGTCCCTTCTAACAGGCATAGAAGCTAGAAAGTCCGTTCATGCATATGTTATTGAGAACAGTTCTTGCCGGCGCAGTCTAGTGTAATTGTTAGGAACATTTAACGATAATCTTTGTAGTAATGCTGGACAGCTCACAGCTCCTCAAACGAGTTTGACAATTTGATTACATATTTATGGAGGCGTTGTTATTTCAAAAAATGCAAAATGATCTGTTTTCTTCTCAGTTATGAACGTTAAGGTATTGTATATACTGTTTATGTTGTTTGGTTATTCCATATCAGAGTCAGTGGTTTTTTTTGACGTTAATACAATGTGTCATCGATTTTTTTCAATTAAGGCATAATTACACATATTAAAAATTACAATGAAGGGGAAATTATGGAAGGATTTATAATGGAAGAATTATATCGTATGGCATTGCGATGTACCGAGAATACACTGGTGATATGATCAGGGCATCTATTTGATGATAATATTTTACTCATTTATCAAAGGCTTCAGCATTAATTTAGTGGAACTCCATAGTAGAATATTCGACAGTAAATTACTTTGTTATTCCACTCATAACTTTTATCCCCGTATCACTTATTTCCACCTTCTTTCCCGAGGCTTTCTTTTAGCGAAATGATCTCGATTTGCTATGAGAGCAGTGCTAAAGTCAGACAGGTGTAATTAACTGTAACGCAAGTCTGGCCTACTAGTTTAATTACGGGTTTATCAGAGAGGTATTTAATTAGGGGCATGTCAAATATTTTTTTATATTCATGAATACTATGATGGTAAATGTTATTTTTGTCACCGATAAAAATTAGACAAAGTTTATGTTTTCTTTCTTAGCTGAAATAATTTTACTTTTATTTTATCGTGATTTTTTAACTAATATTAGTGCTCTCTTATTATATTACATTCTAATACATTATTCGCTCATTTTCAAAAAATATAAGAAATACATTTACTAGGTTTTTCCATGGTATTTTCAGTAAAGGGTGAAGAGTGAGTGGAAGAAGCATGGTGGGGAAGCAGGGGTTGGGTTTACGAGTAGGTGCTTAAAACTAAGAAATAAATTGCGCTCTCCCGCCAAGTTTCAGCCGATCTTTCAGCCGACAATGGGTTTATTTCAGAATATTTACCGTGTACATCGATAAGCCGGAGAAACTTTCGATTTTGTGGGGAACTTACATATTTTCTAAGGGAAAGCACCAATTAGTTGGTATTTTAAAATGAACGTAGAATAATCATTGAAGAACAAAAGATTTTTTTAGAATTCGGAAAGAGAAGATTTGTTACCTTCTATTTAATTGTTTAATAAGTAACAGTTTAGATCAGTGAATTTAAACCAAAGGTGCGATTCCGTTTATTATTTTACTTTTCTCCTTTGTTCATTTTAAATTTACTTTTATTAATTGATTTGGTATTTATGAGGTAAAACAGAATTATTTGACACTTAAATGTGAACAAATTATACACAGTTTATTAAATCAAAGTGAAATATGTTTCGATTTACGAAACACTATTCAATACGTTGTTTATTAAGCTGAAACGGCAAAATATTTTTTATTCCAGCATATCAGAATCTTATAAAGTTTATATTTTTATTTTATTTTTTAATATTTTATTTGATTACAACGACTTATCTTTAATCGACCATAAAAAGGTCACAAGAGTAATACTGAAAATCGAATATCGACTACGCATTAACATAAATACAACTTGTCGAAAAATTATTAACTTTTACACAAATCATACCATCATGAGCACATAAAATAATAAAATACAAACGTGTGAGAGGTCACGGCTCTGGCAATCAAAAGCCCTAAAGTACAAAAAGAAACAAAAAATCAAAGAATAAAGTTACACAAATAACATATACAGACGCACAATCGATTCACTCTAATATACAAAAGAAATGCTCATCAATACTTCAATATATTTAAAGATATCTCGAAAAGTTTGAGAGATCAAAGTCAACGAAAAAAAAGAGGGGAAAACATCAACGAGAGTCACGCCGTGGCGTCGAAATAACCCTTCCTTCCCTGTGATGTGTAACTAGTACACAACGCTTCTAAAAACTTTAACATCTCTATAAATATAATAAATACTAGGTTCAGATTTTAGGTATTCCTCCATAATACATTTAGCACTTATCGGCCACATCAGAGATATTTTGGGAAAATCGGGAATAAATTTATCAATACTATTAAACGTGTGCCAGTGTGTGACGTAGTTATATTCATTCTAAAAAACCGCTATGGGTGAGGAAGCGACGCTATTCAAGTCTCACTCTCACTCTACTTTGGTATATGGGAACGCAAGAAATAGAATATCAGTTCGCTCGCTTCCCTCGCTTCAGTAGCTCACGGGCATTCGTTTGAGTTGGTTTCTTCGCCCGTTTTGTGTACGTCGGTCGATGTTTTTTCCATGTTTTCAACAATTAAATTTCAAATATTATGACTTTTGACTTCAAATTTTATTAATTTAAGCGATTGGCTATGAATACGCGTATTCTATTTTTTTTAATTTTAAATCGCTCATTTTTACATTGAATATACAGCACCGAAACGCGCGGATTTTTTTAGCACAGGAAGTGACAGGTTTATGGTACAGACAAACAAAAATGCTCTCTAAGAGAACTTTTAAAGAATTTAAGACTTATGCCCAAGACTGCAGCATAGTCATTGTCCAATCGATGTAATCTGAATATAAATAAATTCGAATCATAGTTAGTTCTATAGTACAACACTCGGACTGGAATATATCCTGCAGCCTCGTAGTTCTCGAAGCAATACGGAAGCCAGTCGATTCCAGATACTTCGAACAGTTAGTTATCCCATACGCTATATAAAACACCAGAATAAAATCAAACATAACTATGATAGTTTAACTCTATGATTATAAAGTTTCATGATGTTTCGATGCAATAATCATATATTATAGTTCACAGCGTGTTAGTTTTAAGTCATTAATTGTAAAACACGTTGCTATATAAATTGCTAAGCAATGTATTGAGTACAGTTTGACAATTGTTTTGGAAAACGAAACCAATTCGTCACTTTCATTTAAGTAATTTGTAGACTTTTTTCATATTTCAGTATCAAATAATTCTGTTAAATTTAGAGTTATTGTTTTGTGGTTCTCTCCGTTAATAAGCGTGCAAACTGTTAGTAAACAAATTAATATATTGTAATTTGTTTTATCAAACACTGTTTATTCCACTTTTTGTGGAATAAACAGTGTTTGATAAAACAAAACAAATTACAATGTTTTTAAACCTCCACAGTGTTAATGCCTTAACTATAAATAATATATATTAATAAACTTTTATATTTTTGTTGTAATTTGAATAACATAAAGTAAAATTATATATATTAATTATTATATTTCGAAAGCGGAAATGAAAATACATTTTTTTTGGGGGAAAATCACTTTTATTGCTCAGTATAGTCTCCCATAAGATAAATACACTTGGTCCAACGATCTTCCAACTTTGTTGTCCCATCACGGAAGTGACTTTCTGGAAGGCCTGCAAAATACTCCTCTACGACGGCTATAACCTCTTCGTTTGATGAAAAATGCTTTCCACGAAGGAATTTTTTGAAGTGTGAGAACAGCCAGAAGTCAGAGGGAGCTAAATCTGGCGAATAGGGTGGATGCTACAACAATTCGTACCCCAATTCACTGATTTTCGCGATGGTTTTTTGAGCTGTGTGGGCAGGTGCATTGTCTTGATGAAAAATGATTTTTTTCTTCTGCAAACCGGGTCTTTTTTCACAAATTTTTTCATCCAACTGGTCCAAAAGGTCACAATAATAATCAGAGTTGATTGTCTTACCAGTTTGGAGATAATCTATCAATAAAATTTCTTTTGCATCCCAAAAAACTGACGCTAACACCTTCTTGGCGGATTTCTGGACACGAACTCGCTTCGGAGCCAAAGTGCCTGGTTCACACCACTCCTTAGCCTCTTGTTTTGATTCAGGATCATGGTGATAGACCCAAATCTCATCCATAGTGATGAATCGACGCAGGAAATCCTTTTTATCCTTTCGAAATCGCTCCAAATGTTGCTCATAAAGTCGCATTCGAACGTGTTTTTGTTGCATTGTTAGCAAATGCGACACCCATTGTGCACACAGTTTTTTGAAACCCAAAACTTCAGCCAAAATATGCCATGTTGTTCCATGTGAGATGCCTATAGTGTCAGCTATCACATCCACAGTCGATCGATGATCTTCCAAAACCATATCCTGTATTTTCGCTATGATTTCTGGTGTTGATGCACTTTTTGGACGTCCTGAGCGTGGATCGTCTTCAACGCTTGTACGGCCACGCTTAAACTCCAAAACCCATCGGTGAACGGTTGAAAATGAAGGAGAAGACTCCTTTAATACTTTTACCATCTTTGCATGGATCTCAGTAGCCGATAAACCTTCCAAAATAAAGAATTTAATCACTGCACGATATTCGGATTTTTCCATTGTTAAAAAATACACTGACACGTCAACTTCAAATGGCTTGTAAACAAAGAATGAATTGACAGATCGAAATGAAATTTTGAGTACGTTTTTATGAAAGATGAAATATTAAAATGGCGTAGAAATTTTGGTTTTTGTACTGCTCCATAGATGTCGCTTTCAAAACTTTTTTACTAACCTATTATATAAATATATATATATATATATATATATATATATATATATATATATTATATATATATATATATATATATATATATATATATATATATATATATATATATATATATATATATATATATTATATGTATATATATATAATATATATAATATATTATATATATATATATATATATATATATATATATATATATATATATATATATATATATATATATATATATATATATATATATATATATATATATATTATATATATATATATATATATAATATATATATATATATATATATGGAAATAGTTTCTGGTGTTACATATATATTTGAAATTCTAATTATTATTAAATAAATGAATGATGAGCTACAAGGGGGGGGGGGGGGGAGAACACATTTTGAGAAACAAGGGATGCCGGCAGTTAAAAAGGTTAAGAACTACTGGTTAAGATCATAAGATCAAGGGTATCTATCTACTTATAAGAAAATTATCCAGCCAAGAGATGTCTTCTCTGCAGTAAATTGAAACATGGGCGATACATCTTCCATATCCGCGCGATTTAGCATGGGTGCTTTTTATTTCGCTCGCTTATGTCACGGGACACCATAAGGACATCACGGGATATCATAAGGACATCAGGAACACATCAGGCGGCTTAATGGAGGGGGGGGCACACACGTCCTCTGCAACGGTGGCCCGCATCCCCTTCTTATGAATACGGAGCTGTTTCTTCCAAACGGGACCACAGACTGACGCCTACATTGCGGACAAATTGGGTTGTAAGAAGGAAAAACCATGTAAATGCATTTTTTTTAAATATATATTATGATGGAATATGTGTCATTGAATCTCTTTAATGTTATTTTGTTAAAAAATGTATTTTTTTATTTTTTCTAGTCTTAAATAATGTACTTTTCCACACTTTATAAATATTATTTTAAGACTTAATAAACTTTTATGTTTGTTTCCCATATTTTGTAAAGCGCATTTTTAAAAACATTACTATAAATAAAGTAATTCTAACTCGTGCGTCAAATATTATTTATTGTGAGAATCTCTTTTTGTAGAATAACGATATTTAAACCCTTTAAGATCCCGTGACGTACGAAATGCGTCATAAAAATAATTACTCAACATGACAGTGACGTACGCTTTACGTCATGGTTTTTTTTGAGTTGTTATTTGTCCATTATATGCATTTGTTACGTATGTAAGCTAGAATGGAGATGTCTACAGTAGATTGCGAAAAATGTAGTTAGTAATTAGAAGTAGAAGACCAAATGATGATTTATTCTAATGGGTTATTCTAATGTGTACGGCACAGGTACAAAGACTGTAACAATAGGTGGATGGCTTCTGCTCGATGCTCGGAGAAGTCAGCTCACGTTGAAAAGTTGTAGATCGATGAGAAGTAGAAGAGATTCCTTTTAGGCAGGTAGTGGATGGTCGCAAGTAAAAGGCAGTAGACAGAGTGAACTGAAAATGTTTTTCCAAGCGTCAAGTGATGAATATCTCGTTCGGAGTCACGGTCCAGTGGTAGGACGCCTTACTTCTTCATCGGATAAGTGCTGACTGTTATGATATCTGGTTGGATATTTTGGTTCTTTTTTAGGAGACGGGGAAGGATAGTTTTTTTATGAATAATTATGAGAAATAATAAGAACGTTAAATACTTCTATAAATGTGATGATATATAAATAATATTACATACAAATATACATAGATTTGTGGATGTGTGGTGTCACACACGGATTATATATATTAAATGGGGTGTGAGTGAAAAAATAATGGAGGTAAGATGATGGTGAGTAAAATATAAAATGTTGTTTGTATAGGTATATATGGGGAGACGTGTGTGACTTTTAAAAAATATGAATACATATATATGATAAATATTGGAGATACACGATTGCCTATGGAGGAAGGCTGTCGTCTGCCGATGGAGGTGTCGGTGTAGAGTACGGGGGGGGGGGCGTTCAGAGTGACGGGGTCATTTACAGTTGTGGGGCGTTCAGAGTGGCGGGGACGTTTACAGTTGGTGGGGGGGGGGGAGGGGGGGGGGGGGGAGGGGGGGGGGGGGGGGGGGGGGAGGGGGGGGGGGGGGGGGGGGGGGGGGGGGGGGGGGCAGAAAATAGATTTTGGAAGTGGGTGCCTAAATTTGGTGTTCGCGTTGTAGTTTCCTAGAGCTTTTATGACGGGGTTGGGATGTCTGGATATAGAACTGTCAAACCTGTCAGCCAGAGCACGCATGTGTTCGGGGATTGTTCGAAGTGCGGTATCTGAATAGAGTTTAGAGTTATAAACTCTATACTCTACTCTGTATAGAGTTATAAACTATGTAGGGTGCGTTTAAGATCATGCGGAGGGGTATTTCCAAGGGGTTTGGCGCTCTTTATGTGCGGCAAATTGCTCATCGCAAGCGCCTGTTTCCGCTCGTGCATGCCGTCATAACTTGCGAAATATCACCATTTTCGAAAGTTTTTTCGCATGCATGGGCCGGCCGACTTGTGATACTGTCTCACGACGGCACATTTACGTTACGGTTGCGACACAGCACGGACCCCAACAAATATAAAATTATTACGTAAAAACATAAAAAAAATACCCAAGAATTTACATATCCAAGAATACCAATATTATACAAATATAAACAAACAAGAAAACAAATACGTTATATGTTTTAGGTGGCGCATACATCCGATACATAATGGGTTATTGTGGGTTATTGGTATCTTCAAACGAACAGTATCTTCATAACATGTGTGACATAATTTGGCAAAGTAACGGAAAAGTAGATACTATTTATATTTTTATTAATCACTGTTCACCTTTACATAACAAATACTCACACCCATATAAACAACTAACTTCTTATTTTTTAATATAAATTTGTTAATATTTTTCTATACTCTTATGCTTAACGTTAAAATTATTAAATAATTTAATTTCTCTGCCACTATCGCCATTTTTCTTTAATCGTTTGAACTCTCACGAAGTATTTGATGTATTGGAGTGTAATTTGGACGTGGAAAAATATTAAAAGAGGCCCAGTAAAAGTTGAAGAAATACGTACACTGAGAAAAATACAGGGTATAACTATGTATGACAGAATATCGAAAATAATTAGGAATGAATGCAAACTCAAGGTTGACTAGTTAGTTAAAATAATACAGCTAGTTTTGACATATTTTGTAGAACAAATGAATAAAGAATGACAACAATGGGAAGTGTATAGTACAAATGTGAGTGGAAAATGTGACAGGAAAATAAAGTAAAGTATGGTTAGATCAAATAAATTATATTTTGAAAAGAAAAAATGAAACGTTGAAAGCCGGAGAAATCATAGGATATGTGAACGTGTTTGGATGTGGAGGAGAGAGAGACATTTAAAAATTTGGCATTTTATACACTCTGTCTACCTCGACAGGTACATGGCGTGATGGTATGTATGCATCTAACTCTTAATTATTTGAAATATTAAACAAATACTTGGTTTTTTTTTGGTGTAGCATATTTTAAGTAACACACTGTCGAGAAATCTTTTCATCATATATGTATATTGCAACAAAATGACGTCTTTTAGAGGAAAGATTGAACCATTTACCCGTTGCGTAGCCTGTCTTTCAACCCAAGGGTTGCAGGGTTGAATCCCGTCGGAAAACCTTTTTTTTTATTTTGATTGTTATTACTTTTTCACTCTTAAAGCCTCTTTAATATTTTCATAGGGTTAGTTGGCCCAAAGCTGATATTAAAGAACGCATCTAAAGAAGACGTCTTGTCCTTTGTTTTAGAGACACCATTGGGAGAAGCTGGCCTAAAACTGGAAGCAGGTATTGTTCACGAAGATCAGCTTTTTCATGACGAGGTTTAGTTAGTAGTCTGCAGTTAGTAGTCACTACTAAGAAAGCAAGTTTTTTTATATTCTAAAAGGTTTTATCTATATTGTAACAGATTTGACAGGTGATTCGGGTCAAGGTTTGGACTCCACTGTCGGAAATTAATTAAAATCGCTGCGTTAGTCTATCGTCGTTTGTAGAACTGACGAGGTAATCATATGCCGGTTGGAAGAATTAGTCACACGTAATGAATACACCAGTTTAACCTGTATATAATATATTATGTATCATATGCCTAGCGCGTGTGAGCACAATTATTAAGCGAAATTTTTGACTTACATCCTATGTTTTATTTACTTTTTGATAACATCAGGAATCGAATCCGAAACTCCCGGGTGAAATACCAACGTCTTACCAACTAGGCCACGGAGGCCATCATCATCACGGAGACTCTGTGTTACAGGTGCCTACAGTATAATAAAAGTAGGTTTCTTAGTATATATCACGTTTTTAAACTTTATTCACCCTGAATGAATTCAATGGCTCTTATGAGCTGCCTTTTATAAATTTGAGAGCAAAGTACTCGTGAGGTATACGATATTACGAAAAAGTGCTAAGCAAATAATTTATATGTTACTTTTGGATTTTAAACAGGAACGGTAATTATTTATCTATCAGAAAGGTGTTTAAATACCAAGCGTGTGAAAAAAGGACACTTTTTCTCCTGTCATAACTGGAATCATACTCAAAACTCACGAGGGAAAAGTAAACATTCATCTGTTAAGAATGAAGACTTTAAGCTTTTAGTAAACTGATGAAGTAAATTAAATTATCGAGGTAGTTTAAAAGTTAATTAAGTAAAATAAATGTAGTAGGAATGAGAGGTTTGCGTTAAATGTGTGGAAGAACATGTGTCAGAATAATGAATGAAGACATTCAGAAAGAATATGAATTGAAAGAAGATGCATTGATGCTTAAAATTAAAATAAGAACTTTGAAATAGTCTGTGCATGAGAAAAATGAATAATATTTTTAAAAGTATTTTACAGGAGTAGTTTAGAGGGAACAAAAATTTATGAAGACTTCGAAAAACGCGGTATGATCAAATTAATGAAATTTAGGGCGAGTAACTGAAAACCTTTATAATACGAGAATGCACATAAAGAGATGTTAAGACGTACGCGCGAAAATATACTGTACTGTGTTTAACTTACGTTGTATACAGTAAAACGTTGCGGGCTTATTGCAATGTGGAAATATCTTCCAGCCAACAAGAAACATGTTAAAGAGGCTTTATGTAAAAAACAGACTGGAATCCTTTTTAAAAAGGATTTTATCTGAATTTTAGCAGGATTTGAAACCGCAACCTCAGAGCTGGAAGACAGACGTCTTACCAATTCGGACATGAAGGTCGTCAACCATACGTCAAGATAAAATAAAGAGGAGATCTCTTATATATGTCTGCCCTATTGGCAACATGCTTTGACGATGACGAAAATGATTATTGTGAAATATTTTATTTTGTAAAATAAATTTAAGGAACGTAACATGCTAGTCAACAGTTTAACTAAGTATATTTGTAGGCTTTAAAAGCGGCTGATATTCGACACGCAACTCCTGTCGGCACTGCCCACAGTGGAAGGTCGTTCTTGAACACTTCTGAAGGATGTCTGATCAACTGTCAAGATTTGACTTCACAACATAATGTTCGTGGAAATATAAAGTTCTTCTCTTAAAGCTTAAAGCTTGAAAGTGATCCCTATTTAAGAAACTAGGTCATCGGAAAAAATGAGTGTTCTAACTAGAAATCGTTTATTTTCTCTCTTCTCAACAATTACTCGTAGTAAGAATAAACTAGCGATCTTTTAATTCTCAGTTACAAATATATCAAATTAGTTGTTTATAGTTAAGGCATTAACGTTGTGGAGGTTTAAAGACATTGTAATTTATTTTTATCAAACACTGTTTATTCCATTTTTTTTTGTGACGGTATAACCCTACCGGTTTCAAGGCTTTCCCCTCATCTTCAGGGGAGCGCAAATAAGACTAAATGCTGTTCGAACTGGTACCGATATACACGCTTCAACGGTTGGGGGCTGAGGGGTGAGGGAGGCATGGAACAATTTCGGCCAAGAGCGGAGAGATTTTTGGGAAATAACTGTTCAACAGATGTTCGGATCGGTGTATTGACTTAGAAATTTCTAGGGCCTCTAATCTGTCCAATTTATTTCCGTTACTACTGATATGTAAGAATTTGGCATCATCGATAGAAAAAGTATGGTTTTCACGGTGACAATGATTAGCCATTTCAGAATAAATTAGAGGATTTGTTAAGGCGGATTTGTGTTCACGAAATCTATTTTCAAAAGATCTTCCTGTCTTTCCTATATAGAAATTATCACAGTCAGCACATAAAAGTGTATACACACCACTGTTGCTTAGTATTCCATTTTTGCCTTTTAGTCTTGTTTGTGCTCCCCTGAATATGAGGTGAAACCGGTAGGGTTATACCGTCACAAAAAAGTGGAATAAACAGTGTTTGATAAAAATAAATTACAATATCAAATTAGTTCTAGCTTAGATATTTGACGCCATACTAACACACGACCGTTAGTCACGGCCATTCGTTAGCCGGCTAGTGCTAAATGACGACCTCCGTGGCTGAATTGATAATTTGATTGT
Source organism: Odontocerum albicorne (assembly GCA_949825065.1). Taxonomy (NCBI): domain Eukaryota; kingdom Metazoa; phylum Arthropoda; class Insecta; order Trichoptera; family Odontoceridae; genus Odontocerum; species Odontocerum albicorne. The sequence goes on along the minus strand of OX463842.1, from coordinate 1,138,562 downwards.
TTTCTTCACGAGGGTTAAAGAGTCGACTCGCAATAATACCCAAAAATAAATAAAGAGGGTCACAATACTGTTTAGGATTTCGTCTGGTATCAATATTTGTACACTGTAACCAAGTGTGGATGTACAATATGTTCAACGCGTACGAAGACGAATTTTAAACCTATTGGAGTCAAATACCGTATTGCGTCCTACCCACGCTCTTCAATATGTTCGTATCTCCAATTTAAATATACTCGTATTAAGGGTGTCATACAAATGTAAGAATAAATAGTGCAAAACGATCTTTTTAACTTTTTTTTATTTATTCCAGTGACATAAAAAGCATTGCATCACCACTCACCCTTCTGCTATTTTCCTTTCAAGCTAAAAAAAATGGCTTTTGATATTTTAATGAAATTGTGCAAATATATTTATTTTTAAGAGTATAGAGATGTCAACTCAAAATTGTTGGATTGTTTATATCAGAATTTCGGGAATTTTAGTCAACTTATATAGGCTATTCGTCGATTTATATAATAATTTTAAAAAAATGACACGTAAAGTACTAGTCATCCTGTTTTGTTAAACTGAAGGCTTTGCAGAAAAAAAAACATTTTGGAGGGCTTTCGTGGTGATATAATGATAAGAAAAGTAGTTCGAAATAAGTATGAAGTTATTTCTAGTAATACCCGTCGAATACAAAACCGTGTACTTTTCGTTGATTTATAGAGAAAAAAAATTACGTGGATATATCGCAAAATGTATTCCTTCTTAAGCTTTACGTACGTTTCGTTAGTTGTATACGATTTTCATTAAATTACAATGTTATTTAATAGTTTTGTTTTTCGCAGGAGTGTTTATTAGAAAAGGGGCATTACGGTTGTATGAGAGGTCTTTTTAAGAATTGTATTGCGTGGTTTGACTTATGATGCCAGGTGAAGCAACTTTAGCCAAAACACGCGGTACAACACTTTCAAAGATCTGATACAATAATGGGTTTTTATTAAATGTCTTATTTTTTTATTATTCTTTTATTATTTTGCAAAGGTTTGAATTGTTACTTTTTTGAACTCGTATTAAAAAAAAACAATATTAAATCCCACTTTTATTCCACATTAATACTATATAAACGCTCTTCTTCCTCTTCTTCTTCTCAGTGTCATTTTAGGTCCCCCCAACGTTGAATATCACTTGAGAATAGATACGCTCTCTTCAGGCGTAATAATCCTGATTTTTTATTTTTATTTTTTATTGTACTCAAGATATATAAAGAATGTATGTTATGATACGCAGTATTTAAGCTATGAAAAACTTAGATATAAGTATTGAACTCAAGATATATTAAGAATTTATGTTATGATAAGCAGTATTTAAACTATGAAAAACTTAGATATAAGTATTGCACTCAATGTATATCAAGAATTCATGTTGTGATAAGCAGTATTTAAACTATGAAAAACTAAGATATAAGTATTGCACTCACGATATATCAAGAATTTTTGTTATGATAAGCAGTATTTAAGCTATGAAAAACTTAGATATAAGTATGGCACTCAAGATATATCAAGAATTTATGTTATGATAAGCAGTATTAAAGCTATGAAAAACTTAGATATAAATTTTGCATTCAAGATATATCAAGAATTCATGTTATGATAAGCAGTATTTAAGCTATGAAAAACTTAGATATAAGTATTGCACTCAAGATATATGAAGAATTTATGTTATGATAAGCAGTGTTTAAGCTATGAAAAACTCAAATATAAGTATTGCACTCAAGATATATCAAGAATGTATGTTATGATAAGCAGCATTTAAGCTATGAAAAACTTAGATATAAGTATTGCACTCAAGATATATCAAGAATTTATGTTATGATAAGCAGTATTTAAGCTATAAAAAACTAAATAAATTCAGATGTACGCGTATAATGGTAAAATAATCCAAGCAAGTGAATCTCTAAGGAATCGCGCCTAGCGCTTGCTCGCTTAGCTTAAATGCTAACCGTCTGACCATGACTGCCGAATTTTAACTGCAACCCAATGGACATACATATACAAATCATTATGCCATAAGCCTTGCGAGGTAGGCATAGATAACAGTTCTCTAAACTTTTCTATCAATGCATACAATTTTCCCCTCCTTCTCATTCATACATCTTGTCCTGCACAAATTTCATTTACTTTCCCTTGTTTCAAAATCCGGCCCACTTATTTCGTACAACTATGTTGTCATTGGTCTACCTCTTCTACGCAAACCTTCTACTTCTAATTTGTGTATTGGCATATTCATTCTTTCGTCCTCCATTTTCTTAATATATCTAAAACACATAAAAGTTAATTTTTTTTTTCTTACTTAAAAAAATCTATCTATAAATTCATATCTGAAGACTTCATTCCACATTAGTTTATACATCAACACTCCTCATTTTTTTTCTAATACAATCATCTCTTCAGTTTCACTTCTTTACATCAATATTAAAACCAGCATGATACACTTTGATTTATCTTAGACCGAATGATATACCCTGATTTATCTTAGACCGAATGATATACCCTGATTTATCTTAGACCGAATGATATACCCTGATTTATCTTAGACCGAATGATATACCCTGATTTATCTTAGACCGAATGATATACCCTGATTTATCTTAGACCGAATGATATACCCTGATTTATCTTAGACCGAATAATATACCCTGATTTATCTTAGACCGAATGATATACCCTGATTTATCTTAGACCGAATGATATACCCTGATTTATCTTAGACCGAATGATATACCCTGATTTCTATGAAATATTTCGTCACACTTAAAACATTCGTATTATCCACGCATTTATTTCAGATCTTTATTCTATCTTCCTTTATAGATTAATATTCCAAAAACTACCCGTTTTGAAATCATTCTTTAATGTCGATTTCAAAGTGAGAATTGAACAAATAATAGACAAACATAACGAATCGTACAGTTTATTGAAAAGAAAAAAAAACGGATATTCGGAATTTTCTTCCTCTTAATGCAACTTCTGGTGTTTTTCAACAAAATTTCTTTGTAAAGAAATTATCTCAATGTAATGAAGCACGTACCCTCCAACAATGGTATTGTTTCGAGGGTTGTAGTGAGCAAAGTGCAGCGAGAGTCAGGTCCCAGCTCGCAATTGTTCCAGCGAAATTGTTCACAAGGATTGTTCCACCTGAAGACACAGGGAGTACACTAAATAATTCCCTCGCCACCCTGCAACACAAAGGGAAGGCGCTAACTAATGGCGCGATTTGTTCATCCCGCGCGCTAAGCGGGAAGGGGAAAGAGTGGCCATTTGTCATAGTGGTGTGCAGAAAAAGGATTCGCCAGGGATCCGGGCCCTTTCAGCGTATTAATATTAAATTACAGAAGACATCACTGCTAATGAAGTAAGCAAATTAGGTGTCCTGATGATTTATCCGAGGGTTGAGCCTCAGCCGCTATCACTGGGCGTTAGTGGGACAAGCAGCTGTTGTCTTTTTAAATAAATTTAATGGGACACTCATGTCGAGTACAAAAAGGGATATCTCTTACGAGACAGTTAAACGTAGCCGCTTTTCGAACACCAGTTCTTCGCAAACCATTTAAAATACGATACGATAAGATAGGCTATCTTTTACGATCGAATGTGATTGACAGCCAACTTGTGAATAGAAGATGTATGTGTGTATTGGTGTATAGTACGCAAGCTGTTGTTTTCAGCAGTCACACAATTTTAATAGATCAAACTCATAGTACTGATAGCTAGAAGATGAAACTTTCAACACGATCGAAAGGTTTATTCTGGTGTACGAGTAGCCTTTTGTAAGGCAAAGTTTTTTTTAATTTAATTATATGGTTTATTTATTCATTTTCATCAACGGTTCAATATATCTTACAATAATAAAAAAAATCTGTTAAAATGTGTTTCATTTATTACTGAAGAAAAATAGTTCAAAGTAAAATTGTTTAACAATTACAATAAAACGACACATTAACATAATAATATGGTTCCAATCACAAATAACTATACAAGTAAACAAGTCAAAATTATTTGAAATTTATCAACATTTAAAATATACACAGTGGATTTTACTGAGAAGCGAAGCAGCGAATAAGCTACAAAAAAACATAAATTCAGATGCAAAAAAAATCTGCTAGGATTTGAACCTGAGGCACCCGTTGGCTTTTGCGCATATGTTAACCGTTAGACCACGGTACCTCTAAGTTCAGTATCGTGCTCAACACATTCCATCATGATTCTCCATTAGTGTGAGCAAATTTTTATGTTGTGCCGAGTCTAGAAAAATGCATTTTGCTATTTCATCGGATGAGAACCCGACCCGATTTCGTATTCACACCTCTGCTATGAAACGATTGTACAAGGGTATCCTCGCGCTAAAAATGTATATTTTTTGCTTAATGACCTTTGTGGTCTAGTTGGTAATACGCTTGTCTTCCAATATAAGGGGTTACAGGCTCGATTTTTTTTTTTTTTTTTTTTTATCCACTTTGCACGGATTTCTCCTGTTACACAAAGAGGGTTTGCTTCTAGCGTTAGCTTATTCGTTAGGAATAATATCAGCCAGGATTCTTCTCATACTGCTAGACGGTACCGAGAATATATCAACCGTGTCATTCAGTTGGTTCAATATCTCTATACCACGCGTGACTGAGTGTTTAGCCATGATATTCGTCCTGTAAGTTGGTATGTAGAACAGAGGGTGATTCCTTGCACGGATATATTTATTAAGTACATATAAACTTAGTGCTTCTAGAATCGCGGGACAGTTAAAGGAACCTTGGAAAACCTTTATTAGGAATATCGCAATGGATTCTTGCCTTCTTGTTTCAAGGCTTCTATAGTTACACGCCGTGAGAAGTTCGGCATGGTGAGCATATTTTGGGTAATCGCCCTTTGTTCTGTACCATAGATATCTGAGGAATTTTTTTTGTATTTGTTCTATATTGTTTTTATATTTGAGCTGGTGAGGAGCCCAAACCGTAGATGCATATTCTAATTTGGTTCTAATTAGATAATTATATAAGTTTCGGAGGATATCGGTGCTGTTAAATTCTCTTGATATTCTCATTACAAAACCGAGTAGTTTGTAACAGTCCGATATCAAACGTGAGACATGGTTAACGAACGTGAGTCCGACATCGAAGGTTACGCCCAAATCCTTGAATTCAGAATCTCTGTTTAGTGCCACTCCCTGTATAGTATACTGATGGTGGATTGGTGAAAACGATCGACTATAAGATACACAGACACATTTGTTAATGTTGAACAGAAGATGATTTTGCTCACTCCAGGAGACTAGGGAGTCTAGGTCCTGTTGTAACTGTGCACAGTCGTGAGGTGAATTGATCTTTTTGAATATTTTCAAGTCGTCAGCGAACAATAAACATGTCGAGTGACTTATGGAATTCTGAATGTCGTCTATTAATATGAGGAATAGTAGGGGACCTAAATTGGATCCTTGTGGTATACCAGATCTTGCGATAAATTCCACAGAAGACTTGTTACGGTTTTCGATGATAACCATTCTTTTAAAGGAGTTTCAGTCTAGTTTTTACTTAAGGCCTCATTAACCGTTCCCTCTCTGTGATGTGTAACTAGTACACATTGCTTCTAAAAATTAATATCTGTATAGATATAATAAATACTGGGTTCAGATTATAAGTATTCCTCCATAATGCATCTACGCATTGAATGAAAAAATAATATTAATAATAATTAGCACTTATCGGCCACATCAGAGACATTTTGTGAAAATCGGGAATATATTCACCAATACAATCAAACGTCTGGCAGTGTGTGACGTAGGTATATTCATTCCAAAAAACCGTTATATGTGAGGAAGCGACGCTTTTCACGTCTCACTCTCACTCTACTTCGGTATATGGGAACGCAAGAAATAGAATCCTAGTTCGCTCCCTTCTCTCGATCAGTAGCCAGCGGACTTTCGTTTGAGGTGGTCGTTTCGCCCGTTTTGTGAACGTCGTCCGATGTTTTTGTTTCATGTTTTCAGCAATTAAATTTCAATTATTGTCTCTTTTGACTTCAAATTTAATTAATTTAAGCAATTGGCTATGGATATTCTTATTTTTTCGATTTTAAATCGCTCATTTTTACATGTGTATTGACGTGTATTAAATACACAGCACCGAAACTGGCAGATTTTTTTAGCACAGGAAGGGAAAGGTTAAAAAAAATCTGAATAGTTGGAAGATATTACAACATGACGATAACACAATATACTCAAAATATATGTATCCTAAACCTATATGTAGGGTTCGATGATTTCCGTGGTCAAGTAGGTAAGACGTTTATCTTCCAATCTGGGAGTTGCGTGTTAGAATTTCAATGATAGACAATTTAAAAAAAAGATTCTAGTCTTGTTTTCATTTTAGACTTCTTTAAAATTCGTTAGTTGTAAGAAATTATCATATATTATTAAAAAACAATATTTTAAATATCTATTTCTTTCTTTGAATGCCATAAAGAAACACAGGTTGGTCCCGAGCTCTATAATAATCAATATATTGGTTGTTTTTATTGTCCATGGAAATTACGAGTGTTTTTTTCAATGTATCATGCATCTGGTGTGTCTTTATATCTGCACTATAAGGTTATATAAAAAAACTAAGACTGTGACCAAATTCATGCTGGTTTTTCAATAAATTACTCGATCTCTTCAAATTACCTCAAATGGATCATAGTTCCTTCGGCCATCTGGATTCTGAGCATTATCTCACAATATGATCTTTTTTGTTTACCCTTCCCTCCCTGTGATGTGTAACTATTAAACATTGCTTGTAAAAAACTGTAATATATCAATAAATATAATAAATACCGGGTTCAGATTTTAGGTATTCCTCCGTAATACATTTACGCATTGAATGAAAAATTAATGTTAATAATAACTAGCACTTATCAGCCACATCAGATATATTTTGTGAAAATCGGGAATAAATTCACCAATACAATCAAACGTGTGGCAGTGTGTGACGTAGGTATATTCTTCTAAAAACCGCTATGGGTGAGGAAGCGACGCTACTCACGTCTCACTCTACTTCGGTATATGGGAACGCAATAAATAGAATCTAAGTTCGCAATTCTGTTTCTTCCTTTGAGGTATAACAGTCCGAGACCGAGACCCGTCTCAGTTCTCAGTAGTTCTGGAGCATCCATTTGAGGAGGTCTCTTTGCTCATTTTGTGAACATCGGCCGATGTATTTTTCATGTTTTCAGAAAGAAAATTTCAATTATTATCACTTTTGACTTCAACTTTAATTAATTTAGGCGATTGGCTATGAATATTCTTATTTTTTTTAATTTTAAATCGCTCATTTTTACATGTGTATTGATGTGTATTAAATACACAGCACCGGAACGCACGGATTTTTTTAGCACAGGAAGGGAAAGGTTAATAATGTGTATTTCGGTTAGAGTTCATCTTGTTCATTTCAATGTAATTGAACTTAAAATGTATCGTAATCCTAAAAAAATTATCTTCGCCAAGTGTCACGCTTTGCATTAATGTCATACTCTGGGGCAGAAAATACTTTGCAAATGATCAATTATACAGCGCAGAAAAGTCTTTACGGGTGACTTAGACGCTACTTATTTTTCTTAATTAAAAAAAACTTTAAATCTAGTCTTAAAATAATTCGAACAGGTCGCTTTTTGGCATAAATACTAAACTCTTGACTTCACTCAGAGATCAATATACAAAAATTGAATAAAAATGAATTTCAATCGTTTTCAAATCTCATTTTCCTTTACGAGGAAACACTCTCCGCTGAATCATCCCTGAGAAGAATCTTTTTCGCGTTAAAATGTTCAAGCGCCGAAACAGCATACTCCTAAACCGCCGCGCAGTAACATTTTAAAGCCTGCCGAAAATGCTGAATAGAGAAGAATGAAATTAGATGGAACGAAGTAATTTAATAAAGTACATTTCCTAAATCATAATGTTTCAACAATTGTCCCAACTGTTTTATTAATTGTTTAATCAAGATTTTAATATTAACGTATAATATTTTTAGAAAAACATTATTCCATAAGTTTAAAACAAACTCAGTCGATCTAGTATTTACATTTACTCGTATGTGCTAGAAATCATGTTTGCTAAATAAATTTCACGTTTATGCAAACCATGTATCAAATATTTTTGAGAATTTTTCTATTTAATTCGAAATGTATTTTATAGGTTTTTGTTTTGAGGACCGTTGAAACTGTTTTTATTTCATTTTTGTTTTGAGGACACTTGAATCCAGTCATTTTTTGTAGTAGAAAATATTTCCATCTAATTGTTTTGTGGATTTTTTAAACTGTTTCTATTCTTTTGTTGTTTTGAAGAGTCTGAAAAGTGTTTTTGTATTTTTTATATTTACTTGTCTTTGGGACTCTTGCAACTGTTTTTATTCTCATATTATTTTGAGGAACTTTAGAGCTTTTTCTGTTTAATCGAAATTGTTTGTATTCACTTGTTGTTAAGAAGAAGTTTAAAATTGTTTATATGGTATTCTCAAGTGGCTTTGAAGAATCGTAGAATTATTTCTGTATAATTGAATTTTTTTCAGGGACGTAGAAGACCAGGAAGGCCCAAAATGCGATGGATGGACAGTGTCAACACGGATGCATCGGTGTTGCCAGTGAGAAATTGGAGAATAAGGGCATCAAACAGACAAGAATGGAGGAAGCTCCTGGATTCAGCCAAGGCCCACCCAGGGCTGTCGAGCTTAGGATAATAATAATAATAATTGAATTTTTTTATATTCATTTGTTGTTCTGATTACTCTTTGGAACTCTTAATATTCTCATAGTATAATATATTTAGGAATCTTAGGACATTTTCTAAATAATTGTAATTATTGATATTAGTTTTGTGTTTTGAAGACCTTTGAAACTGTTTATATTCTCATGTTGGGATAATAAATCTTAGAACTGATTCCAATTAATTGGAATTCTTTATATTTACTTCTATTAAAGACTCTTGGAACTGTTTCTGTTTAATTGTAACAGTGTTTGCTTTTTGTTTAAAGGATTCTTGGAACTGTTTTTTTTCTCTTGTTGTTTCGTGGACTTTTTCAACTGTTTCTGTTAAAAAGCCGTATCTTTATTGATTATTTAAATTCGACATTTGTTTTTTGAGATATTAAATTATGAAAACAATATATTATAGCATAAATAATTTATTTCTTTCATTTCAGACTCAAAAGTTGATTTTACATAACATTAAAAAATATTGGCACACTACACCATTTAAATTAAGTACTTAAACTATTGACATATGTACATAAAATTAATTTAAAATAAATTGATGAAATAATAAAATCATCATCATCATTGTCAACCATGGTCGATCCACTGCTGGATGAAGGTCTCCCCAAGTTGACTCCAAATAGTTCGGTGTTTCGCTCGTTGATGCCATGTAATGCTACCATGCTTCCTGATCTCATATATCCGGCGTACCTTCGGTCTTCTTCTGGGCCTCTTTATGCCTCTTGGGTACCATTGGTTTATAATGTTTATATTTATACGTAACTTGCTCGTGGATGTTGGTTTTCGATAAATTCTGAACGTAGAATGCTGGTTATTCTCGTTCAAGGCATATATTTGATCGTCATCTGTGTCAATCGGTCTTCTTCAGCCGACACCATCTTCCAGTGTCATGTAACTATTACGGATTTTTACCACACTTAACATACACGATCACTGACTGCATCGTTACCAGACACTGTTTGTGTGTTTTTTTAAAATTTGATTCGCATTAGTCCATCGGAAGTCTGACATTCTGGCTACGTGTCCTGCCCATTGCCACTTCAGATATAATAAAATAAAACGGCTTAATTTATAACCACAGTTTAAGAAAAAAAAATAAACATCTGATAATAAAACACAAATTAAACGTAATTATTATTTGTTATTGATGTATTGAAACATGGTACATATTTAGGATGCCTGTATGACGTTATACGAAATTACGACGGAACAATAACTGATTAAAATAACTCTTCAGTAATTGAGTTTCAAGAAGAAGATATTATTAAATTATTGGTTTGCCAATTCATTAAGCATCTGTTGAAAAGATTCTTTTAAAATTCTTCGATTTTAATTCTTTATAACAATATTTCGTCTTCTTTCCATCCATACACCTTCTTTCTATGATGTTCTAATATTTAATGTTTTTTTTTCTATCAAAATATCGCATATTTAATTTAATCATACGTTTCTTATTTTATCAAACACTGTTTATTTCACTTTTTGTAACGGTATAACCCTATCGGTTTCAAGGCTTTCACCTCATCTTCAGGGGAGCACAAACAAGTCCTGTTTGTGTTTCCCTGAAGATGACGTGAAAACCTTGAAACCGGTAGAGTTATACCGTCACAAAAAAGTGGAATAAACAGTGTTTGATAAAACAAATTACAATGTCTTTAAACCTCCACAACGTTAATGCCTTAACTATAAACAACATACGTTTCTTAGTTTTATTCTGCAACACCTTTCTTTTACTCACATATTTTGCAAACTGTCCATGCTGTAAGGTTCTGGAACCAGTTACAAACTAATTTAAACTCGTTTCGTAAATGACGTGTATTTAAAAGCGGTTTAAAAGAGATAAATATCTTAATTTCAATTAAGTGATTTTAAGTGTTTCTTATAATATCCTTTTATTGGTAACTAAATTTTGTACAAATGTTTGTAATTTCAATACTTTTGCAACAACGTTACGCTCTATAGTTACTTTTATGTGGTTAGTAGGAAGAGATTTCGGCCAGGTAAGAAGCCCACTAGACCCATAAACAATAAAATATTAAATAAAGAAACCAACAAAATGTGTCATGTATGGGTGCCTGATGTATGACGCCTATGAATTAACAAAATTCGCATAAAATTATGTTACCCTCAGTTAAAACAATGACTTCCTGGTAAGTCGACTGAGTTAAGAAGAGTTAAACTGAATAAAAAAAAGTTTGATTTAACTCGTGCTGAAAATTTCTTACTTCAGTCCTTAAAACCACCCAACTCTGTAAAAGAAGATGCAGGGAGAAAAGAGGAATAGGAAAAAGAGGGAGAAAGAGTAGAAAAAGAGGTAAAGTAGAATGGTGGCTCAGAGAGGAAAGCAGGTAAGGGATTATCTCACTCGAAACTTTCCATTGGTTGAAGTGTTTATGTAAAATTATACTTTTATATTGCGACAAAGTGGCACTCTTCAATTTCTGCTCGAGCTGATAAGTTCCAAGGGGAAAGGATTTGAAATATGTTTCCAGGGAAAAGTTATATTAATCAGTTTCCTATTTTAAGACTTAAGGCCTGTTAAATAAGTGTTTAATTTGAAGAAAATAGACACGAATCTTTTATCTTTATACATATATTTATTTAATAAATGATAACGTATTTAGATATTCTATTTTAAGATTTAAGGCCTGTTAAATAAGTGTTTAATTTGAAGAAAATAGACACGAATCTTTTATCTTTATACATATATTTATTTAATAAATGATAACGTATTTAGATATTATATTTTAAGATTTAAGGCCTGTTAAATAAGTGTTTAATTTGAAGAAAATAGACACGAATCTTTTATCTTTATACATATATTTATTTAATAAATGATAACGTATTTAGATATTCTATGTTAAGACTTAAGGCCTGTTAAATAAGTGTTTTATTTGAAGAAAAAAGACACGAATCTTTTATATTTATACATATATTTATTTTATTTGCTTAGGTGGTCGGCAGGAGTATCACTAAAATATAAAATCAAGAGCTCACGCATTCGTGGTAGCCTGGGGGTCACTGACATAACAGTAAGCTGGAAGAGCGACAGCTGAGATGGCACGGGCACATAAGACGGATACCACCAGACCATACGGTAAATCAGGCAATGTCTGTGGATCTTCCTCGACAGCCGTCCAGAGAAAGATCAAAGAACTTCTGGATGACTCAATGCTCGAAAATCCTGCAGAGAAACGGCCTAGACGAAAGCGACACCCAGAACCGAAGAATATACAGCCTGAGAACGAGAAGAGCCGACCCCAACAGTCTATCTAGGCAATGAGTTGGGACAGTGCCAGGAAGAAGACAAGATATATTTATTTAATAAATGATAACGTATTTAGATATTATTTATTTCGTGTGGTATCCTCCAACGTATCCGAATTGTTGATTCGGACATATTTAATACCGTGGCTGACAGACTATGGTGTCTTCAGCCTTAAGAATTAAGCCCTTGGACTTACAACTATTGGAGTATGCAGAATAGCACTTGTGGTTTGTCATTGCACATGCTGGTTATCACGGCAAGAGACAACATCATACATTATTTGGCTTCGACCACCTCCATACACATTGACGTGCAATTATAAGCTTATAGCTAATTTAAATATAAAGTTAAGTTTAGAAGAGTTTTTATTATTATTTTCGTAAAACTCACGTTAATGTAGGTATGTACAAATAATTTTTTGTACTTATATTAAAGCCTTTTTATTAAGGACTGGTGTTTCAATGCATTTCCTTAAGGTTTTTTTGAATATATTTAGGACATGAGTATGTTTAGAAAATATGTCATTTCGTAGTTGAACCACGGCATTTCGTTTTTTTATAATAATATTGTTTTACACTTTTGTTATATACATAACAATCTGGTGGGCTTATTGCTATATTGAAATATCTCCAAACTTACTAGATATATTATCCACACTCTCCCAACAATGCAACAATTCGACCATATAAGTCGACCAACATAATACGGGTCGTCCAAATTATGATACTAATTACGTTATTTTATATATCATGTTATGTAAATGATACTGTAGTGACCGTGCGTGCGGTCACTGAACCCACTGAGGCGACCCTTGGCCGCTCGGTCATTGAACTCGCACTGTAAGGAATGCGAGACAGCACCGGGCGAAGGTCGCCCGCGCGGTCATTGAACTCACTAGTAGAGAGCGAGACACCGACATATCTCTTGCCTCTCCTGCAGACCGTAGTATGAAATGTATATGAACGCGCAACAATAACCATGTGTCCGGCGAAGCGAGACAGCGACATGTTCTGCGCCGTTCTATACATTAGAAATACAGACGCTTTCAATAAACTTTCTCTCTTTTGCTTATCTCGATCTCGACGACTTTATTCAAACAACCTCATCCTTCTATGCGAAACAAAAGTCCCTAAAATACTGCAGATGAAACAAGATGAATGTATTAGTCACCCAGAACATTTATTTTTTTCCGAAATTATGTTATTTCAATATTTCCAATTCCGAAATAAAATGCACCGTATAAAGCTGTCTGATATTAGGTCCTTACATATGAAATTGGCGTTTTGCCGTACTGGCAACTTTGATCTCAAATATCTTCTCTTTGGTTAGGAATTCAAAATTCAAATTTATACAGCTATTTACTCAAGTATTTGTGTTTCGAAAATTATAATTCATTTGTTTTTTCCTCAGTTGTTTTTTTTCTTTGCGTCACTCAGTTTACAAAATGGAAAACTTGAAATATCGCGTTATTTACGAGTACGAGTTCCACCGTGGCACCAGTGCTGCAGAAACGGCTCGAAGGATTAATGATGTGTATGGCGACGGTGCCGCAAAAGAAAACACAGTGCGTTTTTGGTTCCAACGTTTTCGTTCTGGAAATTTCGACCTGCAGAACAAGCCCCGTGGACGGCCGGAGACCAAAGTTGATAACGAAGAATTGAAGGCTATTGTGGAAGCGGATCCATCGTAAACCACGTCCGAGTTAGCTGCAGGCTGCGGTGTTAGTGATAAAACTGTTTTAATCCACTTGAAGCAAATTGGGAAGGTGAAAAAGCTTGAAAGGTGGGTACCTCACGAATTGAGTGAAGCAAATCAACAAACGCGCGTTGACTGCTGCGTTGCATTACTCAACCGGCACAATAATGAAGGGATTTTGAATCGAATCATTACCTGTGATGAAAAGTGGATCCTGTATGATAATCGGAAGCGCTCATCGCAATGGCTGAACCCTGTCGAACCAGCCAAACCATGCCCCAAGCGAAAATTGACTCCAAAAAAGTTACTTGTGAGCGTTTGGTGGACTAGTGCTGGTGTCGTTCACTACAGCTTTCTTAAATCTGGCCAGACGATTACGGCAGATGTCTATTGTCAGCAACTGCAAACCATGATGGAAAAGCTAGCTGCTAAACAACCGAGGCTGGTTAATCGCTCTAGGCCACTGCTGCTTCATGATAACGCTAGACCACACACTGCACAACAGACGGCTACCAAATTAGAAGAGCTTCAATTGGAATGTCTAAGACATCCACCGTACTCTCCGGACCTTGCCCCAACAGATTACTATTTTTTTCGAAATTTGGATAACTTCTTGCAAGGGAAAAAATTCAACTCCGATGGGGCAGTCCAAACCGACTTCAAAGATTTTATTGATTCCCGTCCGAATGGTTTTTTTAGTAAAGGGATCGATGAACTACCTATGAGATGGCAAAAGTGCATAGATAGCAATGGTACATACTTTGATTAAATAAATATATTATATTAAAAAAAAATCAACTTTATGTTCCTCCCAAACAAAACGCCAATTTCATATGTAAGGACCTAATATTTATCAGTGTTGCATGCAGCCCTGACGCACTCCGCCATCCCTCACTCCAGCGTCCACTCCGGATTGATTTGTATTTATACCAACATTTCGAGCGACTTTTCTCGATTTTGAATACCTGATGTTTAAACATAACTTTATTTCGCAAACTCATTTCGAGCATCCCTGTTTTGCTTTGCGATACCAGTATTCATTTTGAAACGAGTTGGTTTAGTTCGAGAAAATTGTATATTTTTTTATTAAAATTAAACAGGTTTTCATTTAAACTTACAAAAAAGACCTCCGCGACTTGCATAGTTAGAAAAACGCCTGTATTTCGATCCGGGGGCTAGAGCTTCGATTTTCGTTGGAATGACGATATTTTTAAAAATGAAACTGATTCGTTATCACTATATCATATACATTTTTTTTTCTGGTTGCCTGGAAAATATTGCTATGTAGCAATAAACCCGCTAAGTTAAACACTGTGCAACTTAAATGTTATATATTTAAAACGTTTAACTTTATCAAATAATATTTAACCATAAATAACTTTGTTATTTAACAATCTAATATACCTATCTAACTTTCAAATATAAGGTGTTTAACTGTCTGTTTAATATTTACTTTTGGTAATTTGCCAATTTTAATGTAGAAATGAATTATAATTTCTAAGAGTTAGAAATAGGTTAAAAAATATGTTATTATTAATTATAACACAACTAATTAAAAATGTAATATAATAATATTATTGACAATGTATTATTAATAAAATAAAATAAATTATATAATTATAAATAAATAATTATTTAAAAATATTTCATGTTATAATTAATAATAACATAAAAGTATTCATATATTTAACATTAAAAAATATAAATTAAATATTTTTACGTGTATTATATTATTATTAAAATTATTATTTATTAGGTATTAAAATTATAACTATTCGTTATTGTAAATAAAAAATATAATATTTTTTTATTTAATTAAGAGAGATTTTCTTGAATTAAATTCCACGTAACCATTTCCTAATCCTAAAAAAAAATCGTTAACAAATGGAAAAAAAAAGCAATGCATGAATTATCACTTTGTGTATCTCTAATGCTTCTAAATTCATTGTTTTATTAAATCTTTGTGATGTACTCGTATGTAAAACTCAAACTTTACTTTTTTGAAGTTATGATTTGTCTCTATGATATGGTTTATGAATTCTGAAAAATCTTTATTAGATAGATAACGCTTACGTTCTTTTGTTATCCTGAAAATAGTGTGTAGCGAGGATTAATGTTATTAATGGAATAACAAAGTAATTTGTTTCATTTTGGAATAACAAAGTAATTTCATTTCTTACATTCAAAGTAATTTTCGATTTAAGCAACTATTATTAATGAAATAACAAAGTTATTTGTTGTTAAATGTTTTAATACGGAGTTTTAAAAGTCAGAAGGTTTGTTAAATCTATATATTTATTTGTCCAATGGTTATGAATCAAACCTCATAATATGCTCAAACTGTTTCAGATTGTTAACGATGGTCTTACACAATAGAAGGAAACGGAATAGAAGGAAAAAATAATTTTTCTTAAAAAATACTCATTCTGCGGTTTCATGTTATTGAAATGCAATATCCTTTAAAAAAACGTCGTATCCCTTTTCTGGTAACAGCTGAGGCACACGTGCACTGTGGCTTCATCTCCCTTCTCTACGATTTTTTTCCCATGTCTGATGGATCTTGATTCTGTAAGAGTAGGGCAAACTTATATTCTATGGGAGGTATGAACAGTTAAGAAATATTTATTATTTTTGGGGGAAAAAATATCATTTTCATTTTAGTAAATTTATTTATTTGAGAAATAATATAGATTTCTTGAATAATATTATGAATACAAATGTTTGATATTTTGAATGAAGGAACTGTGAAAAGTCAGATAAATCGTAGCAGTTGTATAAAAATGTGTATGGATGTAGAAGAAGTAAAATATTTGTGTCGTAACATGGAATTTTTGTGCTCTCTCCTCTCTGCCTACCACAACAGGGAGAGGCGTGATGGTATGTTTGTATGTATGTTCATTTCCGTTGTATACAGTAATTTTTGGCGGGCTCATTGAAATACGTAAATCACATCCAGCCAACTAGAAATACATATTTGTAGATATTATAATTATGTTAAACAGCGACATTGAAGTAAATATCAGGCTGGAAACTTTAAAAAAAAAATCTGTGTTCCAACGGCATTCGAACCCACAACGCCCAGGTCAGTTGACAAGTATTTTACCAACTTTGCCACGGAAATCGTCTCCTTCAGTTTGTGATGTATTCTTCTTCTTCCTAGTATCATGTCAGATCCCCCCAACGTTGATTATCACCTGAGAGTAAGCATCTTTGTTCCCAGCAGCCCGAAAAAGTTCCCCAACGCTCCTTATATCAGTCCAATCACGTATATTGCGGAGCCAGGAGATTTGCCTCCTACCAACACCTCTTCGACCCTCTATCTCGCCTTGGATGATCAGGTGCAGTAATTTTTACTTTGCTCCTCTAAGTACATGACCCAAATAGAACACCTTTCGGCTTTTAATATTAGTCAGCAACTCTCTACCAACTTTGACTCTTCGCTTGCTGACCATATTCGTCCAGGTTATCCGTAGCATTCACATTTCGAATGCTTCCAATCGGTTCATACTACCAACTTTGAGGGTCCATGATTCCACTTCATATAATAACACTGACCAAACGTAGCATTTGACTAACTCTTGTCGAAGTTTCAAGTTTAAATTATCATCTAATTTTATTAAAAACCACATTGTGATGTCTATATTGATAAAATTATCATCTCATTTTATTAAAAGCCGCATTCTGATGTCTATGTTGATAAAATTATCGTCTCATTTTATTAAAAGCCGCATTGCGATATCTATGTTGATAAAATTATCGTCTCATTTTATTAAAAGCCGCATTGTGATGTCTATGTTGATAAAATTATCATCTCATTTTATTAAAAGCCGCATTGTGATGTCCATGTTGATTAAATTAAACGTACTGAGTGGAGGTTTTTAAGATTTTTAAATTGCAGATCCCAAATAGCTGGGATGGACAATGATCTGTTGACGAGGTTTACAGCTTCATCAGATAGAAGAAAGACATTTGACCTCAGAATATTATTTAAGATTGTCAACCCGTATTCAATAGTCCAACCCTTACTCAGCTTGTCATGCAACATGTTCATTGTAGGATCACTCGGTCTACAAGGAATTATTATCTACAAGGAATTATTTTAAGGAATTATTCGTACAACTCTTATGTAACAAGACTGTTCAGATCGGGTAATAAATATAGATATTGTATGTATTTTCATATAGAGTTGGATACTTATAAAAGAAAAGTTAAGAAAATGTCAGGCCTGAATGAATTAATTGAATTATATGGATTTGTTTTATTTTAAAAGGAACTCGAAAACCACGCGATATCCAATTTTTGACATTATAGAATATAACAAAACAACACGTCTTCTCTCGGTTCTAGTTGATATACTGCTGAGGATATAAGCATCAAATTTTAACTGTGACATATGCCTGACAATGCATACTCGTAGGTATGACCAGCGTGGTATCTGCCCGTTAATGATCTGGATATTCAGACCGGAAACTTTTGGACCTTGGTAGTACTCGTATATTTGCCTATACTATATATATATATACGTTTTTGAAAGTGTCAAATTTTTTCATTGGGTTATCTGGAAAGTTGTTTTGTATTTCTCGATAAGATGTCGTTAGGACAAAAGTTTCATTATTTCGTTCATTCAAATCGTGATGAACGTATATTATTATGAAAATTAATAATACTCGTATAGTTAAGCACATTTTTAATAAATTGTTAACGCAAATTAAATTATGGTTTTTTCACTTACTTTTATTTATTTATTTTCTCAATATGCTATTTATTTTCTCTATTGAAAATTTTTAAAAATGTTAAACTTAATCTTTAAAATTGTAAAAATTAAATCGCGTTTTGAGCACCATTTAGTTTTCAAACGACTTAAAGATTCTCATTACACATGCTAGAGTTTTATAAGTTGAATTGCATATAAGTTCTATGTGAGGACCAAATGCGAGACTGCTGTGGAGCAAGACACCCAGACCTTCAATATTGTCTGTACAGGGTATACTATAGATTATAGTGTATATCTATGAAAGTTCAACACGTGTGGCGTCATATTGAAGATGGAACAAAATGTGTGGTTTTTTCGGCGTTTGATGCGTTTTTTACCACCGCAAAGGAAATAGAAACACAAACCAAAATAAAAATATGTTTAGTGTATGGCGATGATAGTTAAAGTTTACGGCAGTCAATTAAAAAACCTGTAATGCTGATACGACACTCGAAGATGCTGTCCATTTTTTAAGACCGATCGCCACTGATGACGACCAACTCAAGGCTTTGATAAATAAAAACAGCGTTTTCTGACATGAGAGTAACAGATATATTGAAATGATAAATAAAACCACCCCGTCGAACCTTTGGTGCCATTAAGAATTTAAATTTTTACTAAAAAAATACGAAATTACTATCCAGACAGTCTTTCTTTACTTTTAATTTTGTTGTATACTCGTAGTTGTGATTGTTGTCTTTTTTAGAATGTCATAGGCACTCAATTATTTTCGCTCAGAATTACATCACCTAGTCAATAAAGATCGTTCCACAAATCAATTTCTTCGGCGCAAGACCCTGCGTTCATTAGTCAATGCAGCAAGTGTCGCATGGACAGCTTCTCCCCGCAAATACAAAGAGTCGTCGATTCATCAAAATCCTGTATTATTATTCCAGGTGCTGAAAGAACCAAACACAACTTGTCTAGGTCCTTCAGGGTAGATCAGAGCCAACTGGTAATGTATGCATCTACATATAAAATCTACCCTCTAAGACCCGATGTTCCTCTTCACACGTTTACGCTGACTACAGCAGGTGGTTGTTCCAGAAGTTGAATGGGCTTAATTAAGCTGTAGGTACCTGGATTTAAGCCCAGGGGCTGGTGGTTATGCAAAGGATATCTGGAGTCGTCCAGTTGGTTGAAACTCTCAGCAGGTCCCATTTTGTTGTTTGTTATAATGTGACGTCAATAAATAGAAGTTTAAGTTTTACTTCATCCAATGTAACAATGCAAGCACAAAAATTATAATCTTAGTAATAAATTTATCCCAATGCATATATTTATGCTATTGTTTGCAAATTACGAAAAGTTTATATTTAACACAGTAACATACATACATACATATCATCACTCCATTTCCCTGACAGGGTTGACAGAGAAAACCGAGCTTCAGACTTTCCTATCTCGGCACATATCTATACACCTTCTAATACCACTTCTACGATTTATCTGACTTTCTACGTCTCCGTCTTTCAGAATGACTTTCACTTGATCCAACCATACTTTCTTTAGTCTTTCTCTCACACGCTTTTAAGTCACCTATAACAATACATGCCCGCTTTTTAAATTTTTTTTCTTTCATTCGTTCCACATACTCAACCTATATCAGAATGCTCTTTTTCATCTTACTTAATACATCAGTCTTAAGTTTGCATTCATCCCTTATCCTTTTATTCCATTTTCTGTCATGCATTATCCCTCCATGTGCATATTCATTTTAATTATTTAGTAAAAAATATTATCTTTACTGATTTCAAACCAATAGATCAAGCTGAGAAATAAGGACTTAGTTTTAATGTCAGCAAAAGATTCCTTGAAAAGGCTTTTGATGAAGTAAAAATGAGAGGGTTAAGTAAAAATATAAAATGAAAACCGAGGGGTAAATTCGAATTGAAAATACCTTAAATAAAGCTACGAGGTGAATCCGGAAAATAAAATGTATATTTGAGAAAATATCAAAAGGAGCCGAGCGGAGGACAAATCCCGCCCCGGCCCTGATTTATGGTGATAAGCGAATCCGGTGTAATCCGCCATCCGCCGGTGGGCCGCCCCTGCCCGCGGCCCGCCCTGCTTTGAGAGGAGTGTGTCCTCACCTTAACATTCCTAAGACCTTACAGGGGTCGGCAAACACCACTCTGGCCTAGTGACAGTTTTGATCGTTTTACAGAAATTATTAGAATATAATGTTCAACTCCGATTTTATTGTGTGCAATGAAATTTATTTAAATTTATCATATAAAATATATTTCAAATATTCGTTTGTAATATACCCTCCCATATATGGATGATTCCGAATTATGGATGCAAACATGTTTAAGAGTGTAGTCGAAAGACAACATTATCTTCGGTGCCATTAATCGAGCCTTCTGGTTAAGAACGATTGGAGTCGATATTAATCTCTGGTTCACTTGGCGTCATTGTAGACGATTTTTTTAAGAATGATCAGATGTGCACCATCATTATACACTTCCAAGAGAGAATTGAAAAAAATAATTTAACTCTAAATATTCTGTCATCCTAATTCTTGTTTGTTCCCTTTTCTTATTCTTGAACCAATTTCTTTCCCCAAATTGTCATTATTGTTTAAATATAACAATTTATTTTTTCTAACTATTTCTTTCAAAGTAACTAAATTATGTCATTAAAGAAAACAACATTTGGTTGTCTGAAAGCATTTGCTTTATAGCAATAAGTCCACAAGACGCATAACCATACACACAACACTCTAATTAAACTTTTTAATTTACTTAATAATTTGTTACAAATTATTAAGCAAATTAAAAGAGATATTTTACAAAATGAGCTCCATAATTATATCACGAGAAGTCGCGATGCTTTTCTAACAAAAAGTCAAAATAACTCATACTACAAAGCCTTCAACATTTTTAACGAAATACCAAAAAGTATTGAGATAACGAGACCATCGTGACATTTTATTTTATTTGTATGTGATATTTTTAAAACTTGAATGTGAAATTATAGATGTGAAAATTATCGTGATTCATATACCTCTTTTTTTCTTCAAATTAGCTCTCCTGGTTTGGAGTTTGCCTCCCCTGTTGTACGTACACTGTGTAAGATCCACCCTTATTATCCGATTCCCATTTAGGCCGGGGCTACCCCTACCTGCCCCGCACTGGGGCAGGTAGGGGTAGCGTTACGATTATCATTCGCTTCTTTACACTTATTATTAGCCCGCTAAATCCGTGATGAGAGGTACGCCGGGAATTTTGGTTGACCTTTTTACACGGCTTAACAGGGGAATATATTGCAAAATTTTTTTTTCGAATTTATTAACTCACTGTAAATTATATATAGAGTTCATTACCAAACGTTTCAGACCATCTTTAATAGTTCTACATTTACACCTGATTAGCAAGCAATCAACTTTTAATACAATATATTATTGGTTAATTAGGCATTTAATCATATAAACATAATGATTTGTGCCAATAACAATTAAACCCTTTATAGGGCAAGTTTTTATTTTTGAGATATTGAGTTTTTTGTTGAATAAATCATTATTATGTGTATCAAATCAACTTTATATCTTCGAAAATGTGTTTTCAATTTTTTTGTTTTCTGAAATGAGGCGGTCGCATATGAGACCTGTGCCCATTTCAGGGGTCATGTCAGTGGTCGCAAAAGTGACCAATGAATGTTTAGGTAATAATATCTAAGTTAAGGTTGTATTAGGAAATAAAATTCTCATATGAGATATAATAAATGTTGATTTTCTTATAATACCTATTTACATATTTGACAATAAATTGACCGGATGTTTAGATCGTTGCTACTGAACATGCAGCTAACTTCACGACTATCCGTCTTAAATAAGACCTGTGCCCGTCCACTACATTTGCCAATTTGACATTTGTGTTACTTAAAAACGTTTCATTAAGAAAATTAATCCTTATAAGTATAAACATAAGGGTGGTCGCATATGCGACCGATTTCTGCTTATCCCCGTTAAAGGGTTAAAGGAAAATAATTGTAAAAATATTTTTTTAAATCTGTAAAATCGAGTATTTGAGAAATGCCATTTATTATAATGTCAAACATTGTTTTTGCTAATATTATACATAAAGGTCTAATTTCTACCGGTTTATCTAACTTTCATAATTTTATTGCCACGTCCAAGTTTAACTTGCATATCCCAATGTTGACACTAAGATTTCATTATAAGCACTGTGCTTCACTTCACTTGAACACTGAATAGAATTAAATATGAACTTTACTTTTACTAGTTTGATGCTTACAAGGACAATTTAGATATTTTCATTTAAGTTTTATGAAAGCACTATAAAAATATACCCCTAAATAAATTAACTTTAGATGACTCTTAAGCATGCTAAGGCGAATTTTCTGGTTAAAAACCAAGCGTTGTGTTAAACCATTATGATGCTGGACAATTTCATTAACTGGACCAAAATTCAACTCAGATATGATAAAATCTTTATCATATCTGAGTTGAATTAAGGATAAAATTAACCTAGCTGATAAAACCCTATATCTTCCGTTTTAATGTTTCGGGTTTAATTTCCGATACAACAAAAAAAAGATTCGAGCCTGCCTTCCATATGCAAGTCTTTGAAAATCTATTTGGTTTGGAAGGCATTATGTCAAATGACGACCTTTATGATTTAGTTAGTAAGAGGCCTATCTTCCAGTAATACAATTTTTTTATAGTGCTTTTAAGCAGCACAAAGGTAGTGCTAAATGAAACTCTGCCTAAGTAAAGGCTGCGACAGAATTTAAAAACCTGTCGATCGTCTTAGAAGTTTAATTTGCCTGCCATCAGTACTTAAGATTTGATCTGTCAAGACTGTGTACTTGCTGAAGTGCTACGGCTTGCACGTAATAAGCAAACATACGTACACGCGTCTTTCACCTACGGGACGACTGACAATCATTCTCAATTACGAGTGATAGGCTATTATATCGACTTCTTTACCAAGGGTTGCGGGCTCGATTCTCGTTCTTACATTTTTATTAAAAATATGTTCAAGTCTGGTTTTACGAATGCCTCTTCAAAGAGATTTTTGGTTATTTAAAAGAGATTTTTAACATACATATTAACACACTCTCCACAGTATACTGTATACAACGAAAGTTAAACCAATAATCAACTAATAAAAAATCGGTTCTATTTACGTTCATGTGTAACATAAGGTGTTCTTAAAGTGACGGTTTGAAAGTTATTATTTAATTTATTGTGTAATAGAACATTTTAATTCATCACATATTATTTAACAGCTGTCATTTCTTGATATTTTAATGCCATAAAAAAGCAACAAACAATGTATCGGGTGTTAACATAAGTTGTGTCCGTTTTTTTTTTTCAAATTTTAAAATGAGCACCAAAAGTAAAACAAAATGGTAAAGATTATACGTCATTCGAAAGAAAATTTTCTGCTCTACAAGGTATTGTGTTTGCTTTTACGTTACATATCTTATTTTATTTGATTACAACCCCTTAAAATGGAATGTCAAGTAGAAGAAAGTGAGCATTTTCAACACTTCCTTCTGTTCGAGTTCAATCGAGGTTTTTGCGTTTCAAAGACGTTAATTTCAACCTGAAAGACATGGAGCGTTCCGGACGACCAGTGGACTTCGATGAGGACCACTTAAACCATATTATTCATGAAGATCCCCTTCAAACCACCGTAGAATTGGCTGAGCAGATGAATTGTAGTCTTTGCCATTTTGTTTTACTTTTGGTGCTCATTTTTAAATAAGAAAAAAAAAACGGACATAACTTATGTTAACACCTAATATTATCAAGACGACATGACTTAACCGTTGAGCAGAAAAATATAAATATATATAAAAAAAAAAGCAGTTTATAATGACTGAAAAAGCTTGATTCTGTTAACATGTATAATATGAAGACTGACTATTAGATAAACATTTGTATAAGATTCAAATTTAATACCTTTGCTATGTAAATGAATTAATATGGTTGTCAATATTGCAGGTTATATAAAGTTTTCTGCCAGTATAAGATATCTACTCTTTTCTGAGTTTCGTTTCATTCAATTTCTACATAAGTAATGTTTCATATTGGAAACGATTTTTTCTCATTATTTTGCTAAAAATAACCGTAATTTAAAACTTTTCGATTATTTGTACAAGACAACCCTTTAATTTTAAGTACACAATTTTTTGAATCAAAATGCTGGCTGCGAAATGAGCTGCAGATGAAAAAAAGAAGAGACGATCTTGTTAATCACAATGAACAAGCGAGACAAGTTGCGCAACAATATGACGACAACGTGAAGCAGGTCAAAGACAAGCACAGCGTCATATTAAAATAAATAAATTTACTTCCGTTATTATTGCCGGGTTATAACAAGTACACTATAAATAAACCATCCAATATATACGAGAATATACCTCGTACCCTTTATAACGAAAGCATGATACAATTCGTGATATTAACTACCCGGAAAAAAGAAAACAGTTTCTCTTAAATGTAAGGTTCTCGTAGTATGCCACACAAGAATTGTAAGAAAAAAAAATTTGCGCTACTCGTGGACAGTTTGCGTTACTTTAACTACTCTTGGACAGTTTGCTTTACTTTAACTACTCTTGGACAGTTTGCGTTACTTTAACTACTCTTGTACAGTTTGCGTTACTTTAACTACTCTTGGACAGTTTACACTACTTTAATCACGTTGGTTTAACTACTCGTGGACAGTTGCGTTACTTTGACTACTATTGGACAGTTTGCTTTAATTTAACTACTCGTGGACAGTTTGCGTTACTTTAACCACGTTATATAATAACACTAAATACAATACAAATATATGATACATATCATCACACTATTTCACTGATAATGTAGATAGATATAACAAAGCAATAGATGTTCTTATCTCAACATACATATTTCCCCTCTCCCACATCCATACATCTTATCATACAGTTTCTACCATTTTTATTATTTTTCTTTCTTTCAAATTAATAATTCACTTAATCCTACCATACCTTCTTTGACTTCCTCTATCACACCTTCCTCTCACATATGTAATGTAAATATGTTTTGTTAATATTTCTTAATTCTTTCATTTTACGTGTCCAAACCACCTCAGGGTGTTCTATATCTTAATCAACAGATCATCGTTAAGTTCACATTTATCCCCAATCACCTTTTTCTGTATTTTGAAGTACATTTTCACCGCATGTTTTCCTCGAAGTGCACGCATTTCTATAACATGTATTGAACTCTTTTCAGTTTTTCACGTCCACGTTTCACTACCATATATAAAAAATGTCACTAAAACACTGTTGTGGACTATCACAGCAGGTTTCAATGCTGTCCGGTCTGAATATGCATATTTTATTTTGGTGCCCCTTTGATTTTATTTTCTATCGCTGCACATCATTCGATTAGTTTCTGATCTTAAATACTGGTAGTAGAATTCTTTTCTCAGAAACTTACTCTTACCTTTCATAACTCATTCATAAATCGCATTTCCTTTTCCTTCGACACTTTTCTATCCCCATGACTTTGGATATGGAGAGAAGAATGTTAAATATCTCTCTGAGGGATAGGAGAACCGATGAATGGATAAGGCAGCAGACCAAAGTAGCTGATGTCGCCGAAAGAGTCGCCATTCAGAAGTGGAACTGGGCGGGACACATTGCCAGATGCATGGATTATAGATGGACCCAGAGAGTGCTGGAGTGGCTCCCAAGATAGGGAAGAAGAAGTGTGGGCCGTCCTCAGATACGATGGTCAGACTGCATTAGAAGAGTGGCCTGGAGCAACTGGAAACGATGTGCCCAGGAAAGAGAGGAATGGAGGAGGAGAGAGGAGGTCTATGTTCAACTTTGGACGGAGACGGGCTGATGATGATGACGATGACTTTGGATATTACAACATTAAATATCAGATCTTTCTCTGCGCATCATTCATGCAATTTACTTATTAGACTCCTCAGTAATTTATCCTCGTTCTCCGCTAGCATAACCAAGTCATAGCATATTGCAGTCTGCAAACAATATATATCGGACAAAAACTATACTAAGACGAAGCAGAAAAATATGTATAGTGGTGGTTTTAATATTAAAAGTTTTGTTTCTTTAAAAGTAATGCAAGAAATTTCTCATAGTGTTACGTTAGCTAGAAAAATAATAAATTAGTCTTCTTGAAATTGTTGAAGCGCCAACAGAAACGCTTACGCAAGAAACTTTTTTAAGTGTAGCTAATCCCCCGTAGATTGATGAGGGTCGATGGTGATTAAGACCTGAAAAATTACACAATTTAAATATTCTCTTGCTGCTGAGAAAAAATAAATTAATTAGGATTCTCTGCAAGTTCTTGCTTTTTGTTTGTAAATCCCGCATAAGCGGGTAATATACGCGAACAGATTGCGCTTCCAATTAACACAAGCGTTAATTAATGCTTCTTTAAAAGCTAGTCTTTTTTTGCGATATTAACGTTATGCATCATTCAATCTTAAACGACTATTATGTTGTTACGTTTATTGAGCTGAAAATTACCTTTTTCGGTTCCTATCCGTGGCCCTAAGGGACAGCCACAGCTTTAAAGGAGTATTCTACTCTAGAGGCGGGAATTTCGGGCGTTTTTTCAGACTAAATAAATAAAAATAAAAAAAAATTTATTGTAAATTTTTAACAATTTGTTTATTGATGATTTGAGAATGTACACATTTTATTTTAAATAACTTGTAAAAAAAGGGGGTGAGATGATCGACATGAAACATTTCGTAAATCCGAAACAAAAATCATACACAGTTTCTTGATAAGAAATAATGTCGTTATAGTTGGTACCAAAGATAAAAAAAAGCGTAAAATGGCGGCTTTCTAAAAAAAAATTCAATTTATTTCCCCTTTTTTTCAAATAGTGTTTTAAAATGGTAAAAAAAAAAGATTTTTTAATGGTAGGAACGATAAAAATACATTTATTAAAGTTTTCTACCAAATTTGAAAGCAATCGGTTGACTAAAACTTGAGATTTTACGTCGACCAGGTCGAAAAAAGTAATTTCGAGAAAAACGCGTTTAAAGTTTTGAGATTATTGTCCGAGTCATTCCGGTGCGGCGTAATTGCTGCCTCATTTATAGCTATAATTTCGTAAATATTGAGAATTTTAACATTTTCTTTAGATAACATATTCTTTAAGGTCTAAACTTTAATAATATTTATAAAAAAAAAGATTTTTTCAGATTTCTAGAGTAGAATTCTCCCTTAAGTTCAAACTCACCCCTACTCACTTCATTCCGTATTCTGTTATACATTGTCACCACATTAATTCTTCTAAGTGCATGCCTTTGACCTTTTTTAAGATTTGTTCCGCGTCCACATTTCACTATCTAACATCGAATTTGGTAATCACAGTACTCAGATATGGTCTGGGTACGTGGAACGAATGAATAAAGAAAGACTAACGGGAAAAAGTTTACTTTTTTTTTAATTCACGAACTTATGTTTTATGTATCAGACAATTATTTACGCAATCGCGAATAAAGACTATTTGCGGTGCCATATTCACGAACTGAGCTGATAAGAGAATCACCACTTGCACACGGAATAACCTAATTGAATGATTTATCTGATATCGATACCTTCCACATCTCGGGTGGATTACTTGAGGACTAAACTTCTTATAAAAAATTGTAAGTATGACCTAGTCACTTCAAAGGGAAGCATGATTTATATTGCTCCTGTTGTCATTATGCTATATTTATGACTTAATAATAAAAAAATTATCTTGTTATTTGATGTGGTTATTTTAACATGTATCAAATGTAAAATATGTTCGTAATTTAAAAAAAAAACGTATATGTTATAGAAGGTTTAAACTTTTACGTGGTTAAAGGTCGTTCATTACTTAAATGTTTAAAAGGACATTTCTTTAAACCAAATTTAGTAATTCCTAATCCTCTTTAAAACCAATAAGTTCAGTTTCATGAGGTTTAAGATCGATATTTCCTTAGATAAGCATTATGTGAGCAAAATTTTCAAACATTATTTAAATAATTTAGGTTGTAAAATGAAATTTCCATAAAGTTTGGCTCCAAGTTCCTTAAGTTATCATAAAATATGCATTTTTATTCAAGTAGCGAGATAACTGAAACAAGGGATGAAGTGGGGTTAAGTTAGTAATATAGAATAAAACTACCACTTTTTGTGGAGTACCTTAAATAGAGGTTTTACCGAGTCATGCAGGGCCGGTAGAGTGGGATGGATCAAAGGCAGGTGCTCAGTAAGGCGTCTGGGTAAACTGTGGTTTCGAGGAGAACGTGAGGGGATGTTACTTTTTACAGAGTATTTTTATATAAATACTGTATAAATTGTATTGTTAGATGAGATAAATCAGAAATCTGCCACGTTAGTGAAAAATAATATACATATAATATACATTGACTATGCGGGCGTATGTTACGGGGAACACCAAATTGTTAAATGGTCGAAAAATATTGTTAAATCTATGAACTCACCAAAATGTTTATATATTAACATTTACTAGCCCTTAACTGTCCCGTCCCCTCCTAGTTCAGTGACTTACCGATTACTGACAAGCACAAGTAGATATTATCATTTGATTTATCCAGTTTTATATGTCACGCCTTATTTTGTTGTCCATGCCGTCATGCTCTAGAACTAGTTGCCAACTTAGGTAAGACTCGCTCCATCGCTCGCCTGGTATAAATATTTACCTAAAAAAACATTCCATCTCTTTTATTTTTCCTGTTTTTTTAGTTTCTTTTTCCCCATCTTGTTAATGTATTTTAGCTATTAATTATTTACATGTTTACAGTATTAGAAGTGCACTGTTTTTTATTAAATAAATAGTACTGAACACGCAAGGTTACGTAAAATTTAAAAGATTTGATTTTGGTCAATATTGATCAATTTATGATATTTTGATTAAAAAATTCATTTGACTAATCTATAATAACTGCTATAAAAACCTATTTCTTATTGTACCAAACATTATAAAACTTAACTTTTTATAACTACACAAAATACAGTTATGAGGCGTGCATAATAAAGTGAAACATGGTATGGCGAATAAGACGTTATGTTTTCAGTGTCTAAAAACTAGACATTTGACCGTATCGTGTTGGACATCCTTACATCACTATTTTCTTTCAAATTTATGATTTCAGTTCAGATAATAATGCATTATTCATCTGATTGAATTATTTACCTGTGCTAGAGATGATCTCAGAGGTGAGGGATTCGATTCTCGTTGGACCCTATTTATTTTGAAAGGGTTCCAGTAATATTTAAACCAAAGGTTTTTTTAAAACCCTTCTGGTTAGTTGGGAGGGATTGTCACACAACAATAAGCTCGATAGGCTGTACTTTATAAATTTAACTTATACAACACAATATAACACTAGTTATTCGGTCGTTAATTGCTTGTGCTTAATTTGTGAAAAATCTGCATTTATCGTTAAAAAATATCCTTAGAAACTCTGTAAATAATCGGAAATTTATAACCGTTATCCAAGGCGATTAACTCAGTGCGAGTTTGATGCATTGATCTTCTAAGCAGAACTCCAGGGCGTTAATCACATAACAAAATAGTTAACGTTTATATAAATTACATATATCATAAATATTTAAATATCCACAAATAAAAGTAATTTTATTTCTGCAAAAGTAAGAAAATGTACATAATTCTAATTGTAATCTGTCTGAGTTACAAAAAATACAATCAATTTTGATACAAAAATACGTACGAACCATCACACGATTTTCCTGTTTGGGTAGGCAGAGAGGACAGACCGCTACACTTTCTTATCTCAACACACAACTTTCTGTTCTTCTTTTTTTATACACCTTCACATTCAATTTCTACGATTTCTCCTATTTTCTTTGTTTCCTACTTTCAAAATACCATTTACTTGAACTAATAATTTATTTCTTGGTCTAACTTTACTACCCTATTCAGTCACATTTGTACTACCTGTTTCTTTTCTTAGTATTTCTTCATTAATTTATTATACATGTCCAAACCATCTCAGAGTGCTTTTCTTCAACGTACTCAACACATCTGCCCTAATTACACATTCATCCATAATCACTTTATTCTACATTCTACCATGTGTTGTATATATCACCCTTACATTAGCGCACGCATTGCTACACCATTTATTCCGCTCCTTTCAGTGTTTTTCTTCGTCATCGTTTCATTCTTATACATCAACGTTTGTATTTAAATACCATTGTGGACTGTCATTTCAGCAGATTTTTGTATTAAAATCTGCTGAAATGATAGTTCACTCTGTATTAAAATCTGCTGAGATGATAGTCCACTATGTATTAAAATCTGCTGAGATGATAGTCCACTCTGTATTAAATAATCTGTATTAAAATCTGCTGAGATGATAGTCCACAATGTTTAATATAAGAAAAATGAAATAACTGAGCTGAGAGTGTATATAATACGAACAATTAATTAACTGAGGTGAGAGTGTATATAATACGAAAAATGTATTAACTGAGGTGTATATAATACGAAAAATTAATTAACTGAGGTGAGAGTGTATATAATACGAACAATTAATTAACTGAGGTGAGAGTGTATATAATACGAAAAATTTATCAACTATTGAAAAACAATAAAAACACATATAAGAAATTTAGACAATCAATTCAATAATCATCACCAAATGCACGCTCTGTCCACTGCATTAGTGTTAACATATCTTGTATATTATATCGCAGCGGCACAATATATAATTTCTCCTTTTAGAGGCTCCCACTGTTTTCATATTATTTTAATTGCTAAAATTGTTAACATGTAATAATTTAACGATGGTTCATACAAAAAAAAATATCATTGCAAATATATTCACATTGGTTAATGCAGATTTGTACTACGCCAAATATATCTAAATTTATCATTTCGCTAAAAAAAATGCAGAATTTATCGTAAAAACGTTGATATCTCGATAACGTGAATGAGTATTTCAGTTTATGTCCTATGCGTTTTTGTTTGTTCAAAAAATTGTGCTTTGAATATGGCATCCTTGCTACGTGCCCCGTTCTCGAAGTGCCGCTGTAAGGTGCTCGCACCGAGCCCCGCGCCCTGAGGCACGCCAAATGAGGCATTAAAATTTCACCAACGTTCCCTCCAGTGTATAAGTTAAAAGTTGTCTTCATAAGGTCCCAATCTAAAGGCTAGATCTTAGACCATTTCCTTTTTATCTGTTTTTCTATCTCTACTTCCCAACCCACGGCCCCTCCCCATTCCCAACCCGTGGAAAAGAACCGAACCCTGTCAATATAGGTTTTAATGATACCACTTTAAAATCCTGGTTTTTGTCAATAATTTCAAAGTTTAAGCATTATTTTGTATTTTTATCAGAATTGGAACAAAATACAAAACTTACCAACTAAAATCCTTTCTATGGTTTCCTTTTTATTATTTTATTGAGACTTCTGTGGCATAGTTAGTAAGACTCTGATGTTCCACCCGGAGGTATTGGGTTTGATTCTCGATGTTGCCAAAAAAAGTGCTCCAGCCTTATTTGTTTATTTGCATAACAAATGATTATGTGTATACATAATTAATAAAAATCAAACAAACAATAAAACAGTGAGATAAAAAATGGGCACTAAATGTGTATGTTTATTGCCTTTTATTGGTGTCCCATAAACTAGACTTTGGCCTGTATGTTCTGAACTAGGCTTTCATTTAGACGTGTACGAGTGTTGCCTCTCCGCGTGTGGTAGTATTTCCAACATGTGCGATAGGGAACTGTGAATTGCTGGCGTATTCCAGTGGTTCTTTACCCAACGACTCAATAATAAGAGCTGAAAACAATATTAACTACTGACAATGCTTTCAACATTCAAGCATTATCGATTGGGATATATTAAGGAGTAAAATACGAATGAATTAACCTATTCAGAAAATAAGTGTGCTATATCAGGTATGTGTTGAAATAATTATAAGTATGTTAAAAAAATGTATGTCTAAATAAAAATCTATAACGTTGAATTAATAATAAACGATTTAATAAAAACTGGTTAAAGTAAGTTCATATTTATAATACTTTAATTAGATTAGTTCTTAAGATAAAAAAAATTATATAAGGTGAGATAACCTTTGTTAAATGTTTCTATTATAGATAACTTTCTTAAAAAAATAGATATTTTAATACTCCTTTTGTTTTTGCCCCTCATGATTTAAATCTTATGTATATCTGGGACATACAACAAGTATGACTTCTTATGTATATCTGGAACATATAACAAGACTGGGTATAGAGAATCAAGATGCTGAAATTGAGAGAAGACGAAGCCAAGCCTGGGCTGCATTTGGAAAGCTGTCCTTTATTCTAAAATCCCCAAAATATGCAAGACATCTTAAAAAATACGTATTCGACTCCTGTGTCCTTCCTGTGCTAACATATGGGCTGGAAACATCGGTGTTTAATAAACAGATTATGCACAAGCTCATGGTGACGCAGAGGGGTATGGAGAGAAGAATGTTAAATATCTCTCTGAGGGATAGGAGAACCAATGGATGGATAAGGCAGCAGACCAAAGTAGCTGATGTCGCCGAAAGAGTCGCCATTCAGAAGTGGAACTGGGCGGGACACATTGCCAGATGCACAGATGATAGATGGACCCAGAGAGTGCTGGAGTGGCGCCCAAGACAGGGAAGAAGAAGTGTGGGCCGTCCTCAGACACGGGAGTCAGACTGCATTAGAAGAGTGGCCGGGAGCAGCTGGAAACGATGTGATCAGGAAAGAGAGGAATGAAGGAGGAGAGGGGAGGTCTATGTTCAACTTTGGACGGAGACCAGCTGATGATGATGATTTAAAAGAAATATATTATTCAGTCGTTCTTTTTTGTAGTTGCGTTTTTTTTTATCTGCAATATATAATAGCTGAGAAAAAATATCCTTTTTAACCATTAATATGCTGTATTTTTTATTTTTTCCCTTCATTATGTTCAAAATTATTTTTACATATTTTTTTGGTTCATTTTAGTGTTAGCTAAATTGTGCAGCCCTTTATTGATCAAAATTTTGCATAGTTTATTATAAGTTATCTCTTAGGCGTTATAACCCTCATTGTTTAGTGGTTGAATACTTCTTCCACTTGAGGTTCCGGGTTGAATTCCGTATTTTTTTCTTAACGAATGGTAATGAAAAGTGTATTTTTTTCATAATGAATGGTAATGAAAAGCGTATTTTTTTCATAATGAATGGTAATGAAAAGCGTATTTTTTATAATTAATGGAAACGAAAAGCATATTTTTTTCATAATAAATGGTAATGAAAAGCATATTTTTTTCATAATGAATGGTAATGAAAAGCGAATTTTTTTCATAATGAATGGTAATGAAAAGCGTGTTTTTTTTATAATGAATGGAAACGAAAAGCGTATTTTTTTCATAATAAATGGTAATGAAAAGCATGTTTTTTTCATAATGAATGGTAATGAAAAACGTATTTTTTTCATAATGAATGGTAATGAAAAACGTATTTTTTTCATAATGAATGGTAATGAAAAGCGTATTTTTTTATAATGAATGGAAACGAAAAGCGTATTTTTTTCATAATAAATGGTAATGAAAAGCATATTTTTTTCATAAAAAATGGTAATGACAAGCGTATTTTTTTCATAATGAATGAAAATGAAAAGTGTATTTTTTTCAATATGGCACATCATTTAAAAGATCAATTTGTAACAGACTGGTGAATTGTCTTCTTCTCCCTGGCTCCATCCCAACTCACTGTCTGCGAAGACTGTTGGGGTCATCTCGCCTCGTCCTCAGGTTGTATACTCTTCTGTCCCGGACTACGTCCCCCAGGCCGTGCCTCTGCATCAGGTTATCTTTTGCACCACCCATGAATTCTTTGGTCTTCCTCTGGTTGTTATTCGAGGAAGATCCATGGAGATTGCCTGGTTCACAATGTGATAGGGTGCTCTGCGTCCAACGTACCCATACCATCTAAATCGCCTCTCCTCCATTTTACTGTTGGTGTCTGTAACACCTAGGCTTCCACGAATGCGTGAACTTTTTATTTTGTCTCTTAGGGACACACCAGCTGACCATCTTAGCATGCGCATTTCAGCAGTTTCTAGTTGCCTGGAGTAAGAGACTGGTGAATTGGATAAATCATTTACCTTCAAATCAGACGAAAAATATATTTTTCATAAATACTGTATATACGAGTATTTTTCTTACACTTTCGATTCATACAGTTAAAGCTAGTGCGCTCAGTGTTAAACGATGTTGCAAATTTATAACGGAAATAAGATAAGTGAATCACAGCCAATTTGTCTCATCTCCCGTCAACTGATCTGGAAGACTCGAGCAAAGAGACAATAGGCTGATTAATAATAATAATAAAATAACAATTTATATAACGCCGTTCAGAAAGCAGGCTCTCCTCAAAGGCGTTCTAATTAGTGATTCAGATTCGGATAAATTAAAAAAAGTTAGTTGATCAATGAGGATCGGAAGGTAGTGACTTAGACAATTGCCGATAACTGACAGTGCCGTTGAACAGCCATCTTGAAGATGACCGGAATGTGGAATTGTTTGATTTTTCCTACCTCAAAAAGAGTAGTGCACTATTAACAAAATAAGGTACAGAGTGAATCGCACTGCATGTGATATGTACCAGTAGGGACTAGCAGAGTTGCCTTTCTGCGAGTGTAAGGGAATCGATACTATGATCCACATAGTAAACAGCTGCCCATTATATGCATTTTTCTGGAGACGTCTTGAACTTGGGACCTAGTTGAAGAAGATACATTACACTACGTATGAGAGCTACACGAAAGTAAAAATAAAAAGCATGATTATTGCCGTGTGAAAATATCTTTCGACCAACTAAACTGATGTTTAAGTAGACTTAAGTAAAAATTAGACTGAAATTATGTGTAACAATTATTGTTACACCAACGGTAATCGAGCGTGTAATCCTTGAGCTAGAACACAGGCGTTGTATCAACACGGCCAAAAAGATTATTTTATATGTTAAGGAATAAAAAATATAATATAATTTGAAAGTGTCAGTTTTATTGTATTTTGTTTCTGTAAGTAACACCAAGTACCATACAATAAAATGTATAATACAAAAAAAATAAAAGTCTAAAAATGTAAACAGCAAGAACAATGATTTCTCATGATACCCTATAAAAGGGCTTAGATATATCTACTAAGTTTGTTATAGAGCTTAACCCTCAATTTATTTACAGATAGATCAATATCTGAAAATTCATTCAACTAGGTTATGCCGTGTTCGAGTGGTAACGCCTTTTATAGAACAGTTCTTGAATACGGCACCAAAAACAATCTGAAACAATGACAGCGTTAGTATAATAATTGTCAGGTATGTATGTTATTTTTCCTGTTCTGGTTCCTCTTTGTGTACCGTGATCGGCCTCCCTAACGTTGGTGTTCATTCTTGAGAAAATATCTCAGTATTTTACGACACGGAACCGCTCCTCAAATGTTTGCCATTTGATAATTTATATCTGTCCAAAGAGTAGCACTTATTTCTTGCTATGCTTAAGGAATGATAGTCGAGCAGAGCCATTAAAAAATGTGGTATTGTGCTAAAGTCGATATGGATTGAAAATAATACTTATAAATGCAGCAGTCTGGGTATTTTACGAGTGTAGGTATTGCTTTGCTTCGTCAGAAAAAAACGGTAAGTAAGAAATGACGAACCAGAGTGGGACGCAGCCATTAAGGGAGATACAGCTTGACATTTGGAGTGCGAAAATACAATATAGCTTTGATGGAGCTTGCCTACGCCGAACGTGAAGACGATACGACATAAATTCCAGAGTTTTGTACGGCCCCATAAAAAGCCACTTAAAATAAAACTAAACGTCAAGTGGGCAATGCTAGAAATTTACGGCCGATACCTTTATACCAGTCTCCTTTGCATTTTTCACAAGCTCTCGGGGCGATCGTATTCCGAACA
The DNA here is from genome assembly GCA_949825065.1 of Odontocerum albicorne. NCBI lineage: Eukaryota > Metazoa > Arthropoda > Insecta > Trichoptera > Odontoceridae > Odontocerum > Odontocerum albicorne. Next base: position 1,102,125 of record OX463842.1, on the reverse strand, counting down.
CGATTTTTTCATACCGACCCCTAGCGGAGGAGGTCCTGTCGCGCCTCGCGTCCCGGCCCCACCCCATGAGAAGGGCAATATGTAAGTTTATCTCAATTTATCTTTATTTCTTTATTTTACCCTCGTCTGCCCTGCCGGCTCCCGCAGGTATATCTTCATCCATTGTATATACGCTGCTGAGACCGGAACCGTGTACGTGTTGTGGATCCAGAGTAACCGCTAAATAAATTATATTATTTGCCGTTTTGACGGAAAATGTATTAAGAAGAATTTACTGTCCCCTTAAAGCTCTTCCAAGGGTTAAGCGGGCAGGTACCATAAACATGCCTGACTCTTTCTCTTCCTTTCTTCGTTCTCCTTTATCTTCACTTTTTACTATGTTCTGCCTATAAATACTCTCACGTCTAACACGTACCTCTACTTACGGCCAACACACTGTTGCGAATCATTGCTTATAATAATATGCGAGTTTATAGGCAAAAAGGATCAATTCCACACTTAATCACTTCTGAGATAAGAGTGAAAGCATTTATAATTTTCATATACAATAAAACCATTGTCACTTTGTTTTTTTTCCTCTTTATTTTTTACATATAACAACGCATTTCAACACTTTTTGTGTCACCATCAGGTGAATTGACAAGATCTGAATTATATATTAATTACATCATACGTATATTTATATATGTGTCGCTTAAAGCTATATTTTTGGAATAGAGTATAAGTGCTTATACTATTTGTTATTTATGGTGCTAAGAAAGGAGAAAGTGATAAATGTTATCAGTCACACGTATATAGGATACGAGTATTCTTATTTTTGTGTTATTAGGTGTTCAGTCAACTCAGAAAACGAGTGATCGTGTGTTATTAGGTGTTCAGTCAACTCAGAAAACGAGTGATCGTGTGTTATTAGGTGTTCAGTCAACTCAGTAAACGAGTGATCGTGTGTTATTAGGTGTTCAGTTAACTCAGAAAACGAGTTATCGTGTGTTATTAGGTGTTCAGTCAACTCAGTAAACGAGTGATCGTGTGTTATTAGGTGTTCAGTCAACTCAGTAAACGAGTGATCGTGTGTCATTAGGTGTTCAGTCAACTCAGAAAAAAAAGTTTTTTATTACTCTAAAGTGTTATTTAATTTTTGTAATGAAGTTCATTGTGGTCATATCTATGTACACTGCGTTGAGATCATAACAGCTGAATTGGTGAACCCCACTAACAAAGAAAAATCCCATAACCGGAAAAGATAATTATTAAAAGTAACAGTTAAAAGAGACGCACCCCAATAATCAAATAAAAATATGTTCCCCTCTTACTGTAATTGTTATGCCCAGATTACGAAGGCTCACTAGCAATTCCTTTTTTAAGTCAATCAGCGTATCACATGTGAAAATTGTATAGTTTCATGACATATACTCGTATGTTATGCTTTATTCGATTGTATAGTTTCATGACATATACTCGTATGTTATGCTTTATTCGATTGTATAGTTTCATGACATATATGATTTATTCGATTGTGTAGTTTCATGACATATTTGATTTATTCGATTGTATAGTTTCATGACATATATGCTTTCTTCGATTGCATAGTTTCATAACATATATGATTTATTCGATTGTGTAGTTTCATGACATATATGCTTTATTCGATTGTATAGTTTCATGCAATATTTGCTTTATTCGATTGTATAGTTTCATGGTATATATGCTTTATTTGATTGTATAGTTTCATGACATATATGCTTTATTCGAATAATTTTACTGCACATAGAGGATTGAGTCAATCAGCATTTTAAATATATCTTTTTTTTTTGTTAATTCTACATGTGGCCATTAATCTTCTCTGTAACAAGTATTTTCATTTTGACTTAAGTATGTGAATTTTTTGCATTTGCATATTTTATGTACTTTTCGTTGGTATTGAAGTATGGACACACACTCAGGCAAACACAAATAAACTAAAAGTTTTTGAAAAGTGATACTATATGAAGAATACTGAGAGTTACATTCCTCAAGGCTGCTTTAATTCGGGATTCGAAGGTAATTCTCGTATTATTGACAGTTTAAAATATTATAATATAAATATAAGTTGGGTACAAGGATAGGAAGATGGTAGCTGCGTATATTAATTAGATTGGGTAGCAAAAAATCATATTTATTAAGACAAAACCGCAGAAAGCTCACTAAGAGAAAACGAACTACAAAAAACCTTTGTATCCATTGATCTTCTGATATCTGATCTGGCTTTGATTCATTTTTTTAGTGCGTTTATTCCATTCGAGCGGTTAGTGGAACTCTGTAGTTAAATGCAACCAATCCCAATAGGCAATCACCCGCAACGCACTCCGTGGCCCGAGAGATGGCAAAGTGATAACAGTACACTCGGCACGAGAGTTTAAAGCACAGCATGCAAGGGCTGGACCAGGGTCGGCTCATTTGTGTGCAGTTTAAGGATAGTGGATTTAAAAGATTGTCGAAACGCGTTAATTTTTTCTCTTTAAAAGATTTTTGTTAAGCGTTTATTGAAATCTGATAGAATGGAGATATTTCAAACAAAATTATATCAATTAGTGTTCAGTTGTACAAAAAATGTTTTGATTGTCAGACGATAAGTGTATACATAAAACGGACCAATTAGAAGAGATATTTTTATTACATTTTTTATACAAACATACAAATCATCAGGCCGTATGCCTTACGTGGTAGGCAAAAAGAAATGATCGTCCATCTTTATATTCAAGCTGCACATATTTTTCCTCATCCAGAATCATATATTTATTTATTTATTTATTTTACACTTTTATTGCAATACAATCTGGCGGGCTTATTGCCAGGCGGCAATCTCTTCCAAACAACCAGACAAAAGTAAATGAAGCAAGTTACGTGGTCGCATAAATCATTCAAATGACTATCCATCCCCACGAAATCCATAAACATATACGTGAGAACATGCCCACAAACCCCACAAAGACGGACAATCACCCGAACACTTTTTTTCATATAAAGTGTGATATCATCAATCAAAAGGAAAGGAAAGGATGGTGGAGAGGAAAGGAAAAGAAAAATCAGGAATGAAACACGTTATTTTACTGACTAGAAATTAAGAGTTTTTTCAGTCGCTTCTTAAAGCATGCCAAGGACGGAGCGAGTCTTATATTGGTTTGTAACTGATTCCAGAGTCTCACTGCATGGACAGTAAAGGACGACGTGAAAAAAGAAGAGCGGTGAACTGGAAAGGCCAATAAACAATCTCTGTTTGAGCGTAGCGCTAATCCATGATTGGAAAGACGCTGAAAATTTTCGGCGAGATAAGATATATCTTGTCATGCACAATTTTCTACTATTCAAACTTCTAACTTCAGTTTTTTTCAAATCTTTTTTACTTAACGTACCATGTATACCGCGCGTACCATGTATTTCGTACTCATGATATATAATTTTAACTTGTATAGTATTCTTTTTCTCTATATGTCCAAACTACCGTAAATCTTTTTATTTCATCTTACACAAAACATCCATTTCCGATGTCTTCATTTCACCTTTTGTCGAACAAAAATGCTTCAGAAATCATCTTCGAACAATTTGTCATTCTCACTTTTATTTTATCGTTCTTCTAACTTTTGCTTCATACACCTAAGTCGGCACCAGCACATTTTTTCGCATTGTGATTTTTGCTACTTTGAACCTTTCCCTTCCTGTGCTAAAAAATTCGCGCGTTCCGGTGCTGTGTATTCAATACACATCAATACACGTGTAAAAATGAGCGATTTAAAATTAAAAAGAATAAGAATATTCATAGCCAATCACTTAAATTAATTAAATTTGAAGTCAAAAGTGATAATCATTGAAATTTAATTACTGAAAACATGAAAAAAACATCGGTCGACATTCACAAAACGGGCGAAGAGACCACCTCAAATGGATGCCCGAGAGCTACTAAAGCGAGAGAAGCGAGCTAACTGAGATTCTATTTCTTGCGTTCCCATATACCAAAGTTGAGTGAGAGTGAGACGTGAAAAGCGTCGCTTCCTCACCCATAGCGGTTTTTTAGAATGAATTTACCTACGTCACACACTGGCACACGTTTGATTGTATTGGTGAATTTATTCCCGATTTTCACAAAATATCTTTGATGTGGCCGATAAGTGCTAATCATTATTAATATTATTTTTTTCTTTCAATGCGTAAATGTATGATATTACGGAGGAATACCTAAAATCTGAACCCACTATTTATTATATTTATAGAGATATTAAAGTTTTTAGAAGCAATGTGTACTAGTTACACGTCACAGGGAAGAAAGGGTTAATATAGCACGGTTATTGTGTATTACATAAAGTGCTCCGTTCACCTAATTCCCAGTTGCTACCCTTCTTTCAATGTCCCTTTCAACTCGCTCATTACATGTTAACATACTGTCCAAATAACATAAGTTTTAGTTCCTCTGAGCAGCTTGAAGAGTTTTGTTATCTGCATGAAATATATATCACACAATTTTTTTACTACAACTCTTTCTTTAACTATAACCTTAAATTTCATTATAATCATTATCAAGCATCACTTATACGTTTCACTTATAATATCTCATAAATTGCCTCCATTTTCAGCAAATATAACAATGTCATCAACATACAAAAATATACAGATTTATTTCACACATTTTTATACTTCTTTCTTATCAAACATCGTGCACACATAAATCTATATCGTAATTCAACAATCTAGGTGACATAACATACCCTTGTTTCAAGCCTTTAGTGACTTTAAACCACGCAGTAAGTTCTTCATTCACTATTACACAGGCACTTCTGCCTTCAAACAACGAGGCAATTGGATTTATAAATTGATCATTCGTTCCATGATCTTTCAATATTCTACACAATTATTCTCTTCTACGATTATATGCTTTATCTAAGTCACCAAACTGTATTGGTCGTATTCTGTAACAACCAGTGCATAGCCAATTATCAAAACTGTATCTTTCGCGATTGGTTATGAAATCATTGTGTTAAATAAACTTAATCAACACCTTACTCTAATATCTGGTTAGATATTAAAGCTCAGACGTGTGTCTTACTAGTAACTGGACAGAAGTTTTTAATATCGCAATACATCAACAGAAATGCGATAAAAGAAAAAGCTTTTAAATAAAAAAATTTGAAACATTATTCGTGTCAACCACCTTACAGAAAAGTTACTTCAATCTACCACCGGAGGTAGGCTTGTGTTGTACTTAAGTAAGGAATGGGTGGTTAATTAGTCAAGGTAGTGCAGTACATGGCAAGACAATTATTCTTTCAATCTTCAAGCCCGTTTGCAATCCCAAATTCTTTATATGAAACCACATGTTTACAATAAATAAACTTTAATTTAAAAACCTTTTGATTGCAGAGTTGCATTAATTCAAGGTGATTTGGCAAACAGTTTTTTAAGTAATAAAATAATAGTTTGTTTTAATTATTGTATTATTAAAACTTAGATAAGTTTTAAATTTACTTTTCAATTAACCAGTTGAACAAAATTTAAACGTTTATATATTTTTCTTTATCACAATATCGTATATACTACAATATATAAACTGGAAAGTTCATTGATTTGTGATAATTCGTTCACATCTCTGGATTGCAACCCTCTTTGGTAAGCCTCCATTTGAACTCAAAATCTAACTTTTTTTGGCATAAACCAAGCAATTAAGTCACGGAAATAAAACTATACTATATTACACGTTAATTGCATACAGTTTAACCTACTGGGTTTATTGCTACGTAACAATCTCTCTCAGCCAACTAAAAAACTGTTTAAGAGTATAAAAGTGAAAACCAGACTGGAAATATTTTTAAAACGTCTGAGTTCTTCACAAATTGGCCCTTAAAAATAGGCTATGGAAGTTACTTAAGTAAAGCTTTTTTTAATACACGAAAGTAGAAAAATAAGCGTATATTTATTTTAATTGGCAATATTGCTTTTATTATTTAGCGGATTTGCCTTGGCGTTCGCACTGTTACAGTTGATTTTGTACACAGCAGCGATTTTCAATAATGCAAGCATGATATATCGCCACGGTATCAATTAGTGGTTGGAAGCAGTCTCCTGGCGGCAACACGGCCGGGATGCGGTATAGGCTAGAGGGGGAGCTACTAATTGCTGTTTTATAGCAGTCTGCATTGTTACAAATACTGTTGTTCTTATCTAACCAATCAGAAACGTTCTGCCTTTTCAATTACTTGTTATTTCGTTGTTATACTAACGTGCTTCTTTCATTTATGCCCGTGGTCATGAGGTAAATGCACTCGTAGCTGCTAAGCAAGTTTTTATTCCAAACAAAGAAACTTTTTTCTTAATACTTTTTAATTGAATGATAAAAGCTTGGAGATTAATATTTCCCTTTCTGTGGTAAAAAAAACCCGCGCGTTCCAGTGCTGTGTATTCAATGCACATCAACACACGTGTAAAAATGAGCGATTTAAAATCGGGAAAATAAGCCAATCGCTTAAATGAATAAAATTTGAAGTCAAAAGTGATAATAATTGAAATTTTATTGCTGAAAACATGAAAAAAACATCGACCGACGTTCACAAAACGGGCGATGCGACCACCTCAAATGGCTGCCCGAAAGCTACTGAAGCGAGAAAAGCGAGCGAACTGAGATTATATTTTTTGCGTTCCTATATACCAAAGTAGAGTGAGAGTGAGACGTGAATAGCGTCGCTTTCTTACCCATAGCGGCTTTTTAGAATGAATATACCTGCGTCACATACTGGCACACGTTTAATTGTATTGGTGAATTTATTCCCGATTTTCATAAAATATCTCTGATGTGGCCAATAAGTGCTAATTATTTTTAATATTTTAATGTATTACGGAGAAAAAGGGCGTGATTCTTTCAATACGGTTAAGAAACACTGCTGTAGAGCAATAAGCCCGCCAATTGTATCATATTTAACCATGTAAACATAAAAGAATAATAAAAAAGTACGTATAGTACATAAGTATCATGAATAATGAATAAACATGTCAAAAGTTAGAGCGCTCTTGAAGAAGGTCTGCTATCTAAAGGGCGCTTCATAAATTGTCTTTTTACTATTGTATAATATAATTGACTTTATGATTTTTTCCTAACAACGTCATTATCAAGTTCCCTTCTCAAGCTCTTTGTTAGGAAAATAAAACATTATTTTTTTCACAAAATATAGTAGTATGAATGTAAACGTGAATGTAAAGTGTTAGGAGGATAGGAAGAGGGGAAGGAGAGATATTAACCCTACCTTCCCTGTGATGTGTAACTAGTACACATTGCATCTAAAAACGTTAATATCTCTATAAATATAATAAATACTGGGTTCAGATTTTAGGTATTCCTCCGTAATACATTTACGCATTGAATGAAAAAAATAATATTAATATTATAATAATTAGCACTTATCGGCCACATCAGAGATGTTTTGTGAAAATCGGGAATAAATACACCAACATAATCAAACGTGTGCCATTGTGTGACGTAGTTATATTAATTCTAAAAAAACCGCTATGGGCGAGGAAGCGACGCTATTCACGTCTCACTCTCACTCTACTTCGGTATATGGGAACGCAAGAAATATAATCTCAGCTCGCTCGCTTCAGTAGCTCTCGGGCATTTATTTGAAGTGGTCGCTTTGCCCGTTTTATGAACGTTGGCCGATGTTTTTTTCATGTTTTCAGCAATAAATTTCAATTACTGTCACTTTTGACTTCAATTAATTTAAGCGATTGGCTATGAATATTATTTTTTTTTTCGATTTTAAATCGTTCATTTTTACATGTGTGTTGAATACACATCACCGAAATGCGCGCATTTTTTTAGCACAGGAAAGGAAAAGTTAACAAACCATTTATGACAAATGTGGACGACAACATTTTTTAATAAAGAGCCGAGTTAATGCGTGCATAGATAATAATGTGTGGTGAATTAATACATGACAGAATAAGATATTTAATTATAAAGGGTGAATGTGAACTAAAAGCTAATATCATAACTAGAGAGGAAAAGAACACATTGAAATGATTTCGACATATCAAACGGATATGTGACGAAAGACTGACAAGAAAAAAAACATTAGTGCTTCTTTCTGTTACTGATTGTAATGTTTTGAATATTTTATTAATTTCTTAAATATAAAGTTATTTTTCCTGTAAAACTCTTTTATAAAATACGTGGTAAATCTTGAATTAAAATAAAGTTGAGGAATGAGAAAGGCAAAACTGTTGAAAGGGAATAAATAAAACTTTTTCCCTAAAAAAACGTTTCCCTTTTTTTACTGAAGTGGGTTCAAAGTTGCACAGCAACAGACAAAAACTATTTCCACCCGATCAAATATACCCACTTTAGATATGGGTTAACTCCTCCACACACAAAGGGAAATCCCCTGTTTACAGGAACAAAAATGTTGCGTTTAACTACGCCATGACTGAATATCCCGTAACTTTTCTATTTACAAGAATTGCTTCGTCACACTTTTATTTAAAAAAAAAAAAGACTCGCGCGAATACAAATAAGGCGGGAGAGATTGACTTCATCCTGAATAAATATTTGAGTTTGTTCTCGTTCTTTTGGTTTCTTCCGAGTTGTGAAGAGTCTCTCTCTCCTTCCACCCCAGACTCGTTCTTATCCCCTTTCTCCTCCCCATTCTCGAAGGCGCTTCTTCTCTCCATATGCTCTACTCAAGCAATCAATTTATCAAAGCCTTCGAGAAATTTGCATTTTTATAACGAATATGCCACTTGCCCATCTACCCTCGTCTTTATGTAATTATGTGGGAAATATACCATAAAGTAGCCACCTGGTTGCTCTTAAGATTTTACTTACAAAAGCCTTAAATCCGTTCAAAGAAGTTTCATAAATTTTTGACAGATTTCTATTTTTCATGAAAATATTACAATTTAAATTGACTCCATGTTCTTGAATAGGTTATAAAAAAATTGTGTAAGATTAATTCTATATTATATTATATAACACATTCGCTATATATAGTACAACCTGTCATGCTCGTCGTCATATCATATGTCAATCACTTCAAAATAACCAGAAATATGTTAGGAAACCCTAAAGTAACCAAACTGGAACTTTTAAAATTGAGTTCCAACAAGAATTTAACCAACAATCTCCGAGCTGAGAAACAGGTGTTTTACGAACAATGTTACGGAGGTCATATATTTAGACTTGTAATGTTACGGAGGTCATCTATTTAGACTTGTAATGTTACGGAGGTCATATATTTAGACTTGTAATGTTATGGAGGTCATCTATTTAGACTTGTTATGTTACGGAGGTCATATATTTAGACTTGTAAGGTTACGGAGGTCATCTATTTAGACTTGTAATGTTCAAAAGTAATATCAAAGTGATAGACGAGGAAAAATATTTATACAATGAAAAAAAAGTTAATTGCACATCAAAAAGTCTCAAAATTAAAAATGAATTTAAGGAATTGAGTAAATAGGATGTAAATATATGTACTGTTGACAATATGACATGGTTTGACAATGAATGAAAGTGTAAGAATTGTAATGACCAAGCATAAATTGAACTAAAAGCTGATGTGCTAAGTAAAGGATCTTTCAAATTGAGCGGTTTTTTTTATTAATTTTTTTTTAATTCTTGAATAAAACACACAATTTGCTTTGATTTCAAAAAACCTTTTATTGGGCATTAAAGTATAATGTATGCCATTTAAACACAATAAAAAATATCCGCCAAATGTCTACCTCTTGCAGCTCCACAGATGTCCACTCTTTTGTCAAAATTTTCGATGACATTTTGGCATAATTACGGTTCTAACTCACCAATAACGCAAATAATTTTGCCCTTCAGCTTAAGAATTGATTGAGGGTCATTCTTATATACCTGGATTTTCACGTAACCCCAGAGAAAATAGTCCAACGGTGTCAGATCACATGATCTTGGCGGCCAATTAACATCACCGTTTCCGGAGATTAGAATATATTCAATAATTCTCAATTTGAACGCGTTGTTATATTGTATACGACTCCATTTTTATAAATGCCATACATTTCACTTCTCAAATGTCACAAGACCCAGGCAAGTTCGTGACGCCATCTGTGTTTTATCCAAGAATTAAAAAAACGCTCAATTTGAATGACCCTATATAATCAAAAATAGCACGTTAAGTTGGTTTGGACATATTGAACGGATAGCTGGTAAAAAACTATTTGAAAAAATTACACTGCAACAATGAGTGGTAGTCGGGATAAAATAAGAGCCAAAGAAAGAATGTATGCGCCATGCAAATGAAATTTTGAAAGGACGAAAATAAGAAAGAAAAGAAAACAAAAGAAACTGTAGGAGACGATATTTGTGGTGATTGTAAATACTACCAGAAAAATTGAGAAATTGTTTATGCATAAAAATATCAAAAGAATCTCGAAGCTTAAATAAATAAAAAAAGTGTTACATATTAGTTCATAAATAGTTCATAACTAGTCCACCTTCAGTATTAGCTGGGACGACCAAGGTCTGAGTGAATGTGATGGAATACAAGTAGCCTGAACGAGTGGACTTGTTTTTGCTGAATAATTAGTGTAAGAATTGTTATCTAGTTATAAGTAGTATGTAGGTGTTAATTATTTCTAAGATCTCATATATTAAGATTGAATAAATAAAATAAAATGATATGAAGGAAAATAAGATTAAATAAGTTCATAAATTATAACATATAATTAAGATTAGTTAAGTAATAAATTTGTATATAGGTATAGCCTTGACAAATGTTTGTATAATAATTTAATTGTTTAATAAAAATAAAAAAAAGTCATAAATCGCAAATGTACAAGTAAATGCGTCTTCTGGGTCCTTGAAACACAAAAATAAACAAAATATATTTATTTACTGCAAAAGAACCCTAACTGCCTAATTTTGGTCATTTAATTGCAAAAAGGTTAAAACTGCCTTTTCTTGGCCCTCTTATTGCCACTCTCGAAAATGCTTCTTCGTGGTCCTTGAAGCGCAGAATTTCAAAAATACCATTACTTTTTGATCATTTTATTGCAAAAGTACTCTAAATACCCGGTTTTGGTCATTAAATTGCAAAAGAGTCCAAAATGCCTTTTCTTGGCCCTCGACTCGCCACATCAAAAATTCCTCTTCTTGATCCTTTCATCACCAGTATCAAAAATACCACTTCTTGATCCTTTCATCACCAGTATCAAAAATACCACTTCTTGATCCTTTCATCACCAGTATCAAAAATACCACTTCTTGGTCATTAAATCGCTAAAGTACCAAAAAAGGCCTCTTCTTGATCATTAAATTGCAAAAATATCATAAATATCCCTTCTTGGTCCTTAAAGCACAAAAGTTTCAAAAATGCCTTCTTCTTCTTCCAAGTGGCATGTCAGGCCCCCCAACGTTGAATATAACCTGAGAATAGATATATTTGTCCCCGGCAGCCAGAAAAAGATCTCCAACACCCCTTATGCCAGTCTAATCACGTATATTGCGGAGCCAGGAGATTTGCCTCCTGCCAACACCTCTTCGGCCTTCTATTTGGCCTTGGATGATCAGGTGCAGTAATTTGTACTTTGCTCCTCTAAGTACATCACCCAAGTAGAACACCTTTAGGATTTTAATATGAGTCAGCAACTCTATCAACGTTGGCTCCATCAAAAATGTTACTTTATTTATAATTAAAACGCAGAAGTACCATGTCTTGGTCTTCAAATCGCAAAAGACTCAAAAATGTTCCTTCTCGGCACTAAATCGCAAAAGTGCTTTTTGTTTCTTGAATCAGCTATATTTAATCGCATTGGAACACAAGATTTAAAAAAACAATCGCATTTAAGTTAGAATCTACTTGAAACAACTCACCCTCTCGTGATGGGGCTGAAGTGTCCCACGAGGGAGTGGGCAGTTAATACATAATGCAGCTGCTTGTCTCAACACTAAGTATAAAGAGATCATTCTTTTGAATGTCCTTCTTCCTTTCTTCTCCTGCCCACGTGCAGCCCCTATAGGGGGACGAAAGCTCTCAGCTACTGCTGAGGCCAGTCTCCTGAAATATTCATGGACAGGTCCAAAAGTATAATTTTATTATATAAAAAAACTTCTAGATAAAATTTAAATTGTAATTTTTTTCATGTCATTGTTTCATTGCGAGAGAGTTAGTTGTATTTAACTTTTTAAGAGAAATTTAAGTTTGTTGCAGTGTATTTCATGAAAAATTGTAAGTAAGAAGCTCACAACTACCCCATGAAAAGTCGCGATAACTAAAGGCTTCCAAAAACTAAAATGATATGATTTCAAAATAACTTAAGCTACAAAGATTTAGCTTTTAAACGAACTGCCATAAATTACTAGAGAAACCCAGAGCAGACGATAATTTATTGTAATTTGTTTTATCGAACCCTGTTTATTCCACTTTTTTGTAACGATATAACCCTACCGGTTTCAAGGTTTTCACTTCATCATCAGGGAGCACACACAAGACTGAATTATGTTCGAACTGGTACCGATGTACTCGTACACGTTTCTAACGGTTAACATTCGTGTTGAGGACTGGGGTGGAGGGAGGGATGAGACAATCTCGGCGAGCAGCGGAGAGATTCTTGGGATATATGTGTTTGCCAGATGTTAACCTCGATGCACTGACTTAGAAATTTTTAGGGCATCTAATTTGTCCAATTTATTTCCGTTACTACTGATATGAAAGAATGTCATACATTATACTTCTCAAATTTCACAAGACTCAGGCAAGTTCGCGACGCCATCTGTGTTTTATCCAAGAATTAAAAAAGCACTTAATTTGAAATACCCTTTATCAGTCTAAAACCGCTAAAAAATAGGTACTAACGTAAATCATATCCTTAATCCCCGAGCTGGAAGACAAGCGTCCTACCAACTATATTGTTATCAAATGTTACGTTATCAAATGTTTGTTTATCAAATGTTTCGTTATCATATGTCGTATTGTTATCAAATGTTTGTTTTTGGAAATAGAATCAAATTACTTATTGATTTTATAAGAACAATTGTGACGAAAGTTAACGAATTCCCGAGAAGAAAGTTGCCAGACAGTGTTAGGATTAAAAATATTACATTGAAAATTACACATTCAGCTTTTAGCTCCGTAACACGAGTTATCGAATAAAGTTTGGTTGAATAAAACCTCCGTGGCCTTGAACACCCTGTGAAGGGTAAAACTTATAACTTTATAATACGAGTATAAATGTTTGTATTATTATACAAATATTTTATTTCAAAATCATTCCAAATCCAAATTTTATTTTAACAAATAAATCTTAAAAATAGTCCCGACTAAAATGTTTTTATTTAAGTGTACTCGTATAAGATGTTTTCATCTTCTTCTGCGTGTGGTACTTATGCGAGATGTATTTTTATCAGCCAGGTTACAGCGTTTGGTATTAGGTTTTGTAGCTTCTGCACGCATCCAAGTATTGCATACAATTAGTACCTGTTATCGAGTGATACATAGTATACGTCTATTGTTTATAGTTAAGGCATCAACGATTATATATTTAACTACATCTTTGAGCATACCTGTAAATGGAGCAAAATCCTATATATAAAAAAACATTTCATACGAAATAACCAAAAAATTCCAAGTCACATAAAACCAGCTTTTTACACTAATTTTAATCTCCGGAAACTCTTATTTAACGGGAAAGGCAAAAATGGAATACTTAGCAACAGTGGTGTGCATAAACTCTCATGTGCTGACTGTGATAATTTCTATATATAAAAGACAGGAAGATCCTTTGAAAAAAGATTTCGTGAACACAAATCCGCCATAACAAATCCTCTAATTTATTCTGAAATGGTTAATCATTGTCACCTTAAACCATACTTTTTCTATCTATGATGCCAAATTCTTACATATCAGTAGTAAGGAAATACAATTGGACAGATTAGAGGCTCTAGAAATTTCTAAGTCAATACATCGAGGCGAACATCTGGTAAACACATACATATATCCCAAAAATCTTTCCGCTGCTGGCCGAGATCGTACCACGCCTCTCTCAACCTTCAGTCCCCACCCATTAGAAGCGTGTATCTCGATATCAGTTCAAACAGAATTCAGTCTTATTTGTGCTCCCCTCATGATGAGGTGAAAGCCTTGAAACCGGTAGGGTTATACCGTTACAAAAAGTGGAATAAACAGTGTTTGATAAAACAAATTACATAGTCATCTGTGTATATCATATTAAGTGAGGAGAGATTTAAACTATCCACCATGTGACAATCTCTACCAACCCTTAAAAAAAAATGGTAAAGAAGGTTTCAGTAAATAGCGCACAGGAACTCTCTTTTTTAAATATAAGTACCAACGGGAATTGAATCCACAATTATTGCATTTAAATACAGGCATTTTATCAGCAAGACCATGAAGCTCGAAGTCAAAAGTTTAACCAATTAGACCATAGAGGGGACCGAGGAGGGGGCCAAATAGAAAATAAGTGTAACAATCCTTTACTTAAATAGAATTTAAATATATTTTATGAACCATCATTGCATAATAAAAATATAATATCCCAGTTTTTGATCCCAGGAGTAGGAAAATACCAATCCCGAACCGAGTCCCTTGTTGAAGGAATAAGGATGTATGTACGTAACAATATATTATATTCGGATTTGATCTGGATAAGGGCGCAAGTGTCAGCGCGGAGGGGGTGCTTTTTATACGGGGGTAGATTTATTTCTCAAGTGTAAAAAGTCTGACGCAGCTGTACAGAGAGCGATTCAGGATTCAGGACCTTCTCCGAGTATTAGTCCTCGGGCAAACATTATAAATCGAGAGCCATAAATTTAAATATTGTATTGTCGCGAGATATAAAATAAAACGCATAAATTAAAGAATATAGCCGTTACGGGAGAAATATATCGACACTTCCCAAACAAGTTCCGCGGAAGAATGGAGAGAGAAATGGAAAGAGAAAGAGAATGGAGAATGGAGAGTGAAGAGAGAAATGGAAAGAGAAAGAGTTAGAGCCGGCCAGAGGAAATATATTTATGTCTTTTCACTGAATACTATTTTCTTTCCAATGATTTTTCTTCCCCACCCCACGCGTGGGGCGATAAATCACTCGAGCACACAATAAATGTATTTTCCAATGTGCTCCCCAATTTCGGCAGAAACTTTCCCGAGACGAACGGCTTAACTCTTGAATTATACCGGCCCTCTATGTTATGGCTGGGCACTAGGAACTATACTTTTGGCACTTGCCGTATACCAAGGATCACGATCGACCACAGGAGAAAAACTGTCCACGGTTTCTCGAAAGGTATCGTCTCATACATTCCCATTGGATTTGGTATTTATTTTGAATATTTTTTTCAAATATTACAATTTGTTTAACTTCACGATTTTTTTTTGTTTTTAATTTGAGTACGGCCCAACACAACTTACCTTTATTTTATTTTGATATTTTCAAACAAATCTTATAATTTGATCAAATAATAATATAGTAGTTAACGGATAATTTATTTCGAATCGAGAGAACAGATTCGTCTCAAGGGTGATTTAACTCGAGATTTGAACGTACTTTTATTGACAGTTTAAAAATATTGCGAAAAGTAAAGATAGGTAGGCAGTGACTGTGACCAATTTATTATGAACTTATCTGCATATGATGAGAGAAATATATTTGGTGAGAAACAGTAGAAAATTTTACAAGGAAAGACGAACTACAAAAAAAAATCGGTAGATCTTCCGATATGTTATAGTAAGACATTAGAATTTAAATGGTGTATAGTTTTCACATGTTATCAAATTTTTTTTTGGTTTTATCTACTTTGCACGGATTTCTCATGTTACACAAAGAGGATCTGCTTCTAGCGTTAGTTTATTCGTTAGGAAGAATATCAGTCAGGATTCTTCTCATACTGCTAGACGGTACCGAGAATATATCAACAGTGTCATTCAGTTTGTTCAATATCTCTGTACCACGCGTGACTGAGTGTTTAGTCATGATATTCGTCCTGTAAGTTGATATGTTGAACAGAGGGTGATTTCTTGCACGGCTATATTTATTAGGTACATATAAACTTAGTGCTTCTAGAATCGCGGGACAGTTAAAGGAACCTTGGAAAACCTTTATTAGGAATATCACAATGGATTCTTGCCTTCTTATTTCGAGGCTTCTATAGTTACACACCGTGAAAAGTTCGACATGGTGAGCATATTGTATTTGTTCTGTACCATAGATATCTCAGGAATATTTTTTAATTTGTTCTATATTGTTTTTATATTTGAGCTGATGAGGAGCACAGACTATAGATGCATATTCTAATTTGGTTCTAATTAGATAATTATATAAGTTTCGGAGGATATCGGTACTTTTAAATTCTCTTGATATTCTCATTATAAAACCGAGTAGTTTGTAACAGTCCGATATCAAACGTGGTACATGGTTTTAATGAGACTTCCTTAAAGGATTTGTTTTCGAGTGTTTTCTTAAAGTGTATATGCACTCACGTAAATATCTAACACGTTGAGGCAGACAAATAACTATCCAACTGAAAATGACTCGATAAAACGAACATTACCTTCTTCTCCCTGGCTCCATCCCAACTCATTGTCTGCGAAGACTGTTGGGGTCAGCCCCCCTCGTCCTCAGGTTGTATGCTCTTCTGTCCCGGACTACGTCCCAACCTGCTCATGCCATCTCAATCGCCTCTCCTTCATCTTGCTATTGATGTCTGTAACACATAGGCTTCCACAAATGTTGTTTGATAAAACGAACGTTACCCAAGAATAAAAATTACCGATTCATTAAATAGTTCACAATAATTATATAACTGTTGTATTAAAAAAATAAGCACGTTAAATGACGAAAAATATATTATTATTGTCTTAAACCAACGAAGAAAATAACTCTAAATAAAATATTATATTGTGCACAGTTTCAGGAATAATTAAATTTTGCGAAAATTGTAATAAATCACAATTAACTTTAAAAATGCAAACAGAGAAGAGAAAATCATGTCTGGCTGCTACAGTAGCACCCGATTGGGAGTGTTACACTTAAAAAAAAAGGATTTTTTGTTATTTACTTAACAAATCAAACATTGATAACATAAGGAGTAACGTATCATCATCATTAATAGAAGTTTGTCTCGCACCAATATAGAAAATATTTACTTTCTATAATTCCACATATATTCCACCATCATTGCTGTCTCGCACACCAATCATCTTTCTACCACCCTTAAATATGCTAAGTTTCTCTCAAAAACGGTCAGTGAACAATAATATTAAGAGGATGGAAGAAGAACATAGAAGAGAGTTGCTGAGTTAATCTACTTTTATATTACGAAAGGGATATTCACAGTCTCGATCTAACGTAAGAACCCATGGAGTGCCAGGCTGTGGACCAATCGATTGGGACGCATTATGGCAGTCCTGTGTTTCTGATAGAAATTAATGGTGATAATGATGATAATGATGATACTTCAGTCGGGCGCTACTGTAGCTGCCAGATGTGATTTGATTTTGTCTATTGGAAGCTTTAAAGTAGATTGTGATTTATTTTATTTCTGTATATATGTACAATATTCCATTACATTTATTGTATGTTTCTTTGTTCGTTTTATTCGATAACAGTGTATTATTTGTCATTTTAACCCTTCCTTTTCTGTGATGTGTAACTAGTACACATTGCTTCTAAAAACTTTAGTATCTCTATAAGTATAATTAATACTGGGTACAGATTTTAGGTATTCCTCCGTAATACATTTAAGCATTGAATGAAAAAATAATATTAATAATAATTTGCACTAATTGGCCACATCAGAGATATTTTGTTAAAATTGGGAATAAATTCCACCAATACAATCAAACGTGTGCCAGTGTGTGACGTAGGTATATTCAGTATAAAAAACCCGTTATGGGTGAGGAAGCGACGCTATTCACGTCTTACTCTCACTCTACTTCGGTATATGGCAATGCAAGAAATAGTATCTCAGTTCGCTCGCTACTCTCGCTTCAGTAGTTTTCGGGCATCCATTTAAGGTGGTCGCTTCGCCCATTTTGTGAACGTCGGCCGATGTTTTTTTTTTTATGTTTTCAGCAATCAAAATCAATTATTATAATATCTCTTTTGACTTAAAATTTTATTATTTGAGCAATTGGCTATGAATATTCTTATTTTTCCGATTTTAAATCGCTAATTTTTACATGTGTATTGAATACACAGCATCGGAACGCGCGGATTTTTTTTGAAGGGAAAGGTTAAAACAGCAGTCATATTACTGTTAAGTATATTTTTGCTTTACATTCGTTTTCTCGAGTCATATTGGTTCGAGATACGGGCGGCGTGTGCAACTTTAGAAATAACTTGAAATCTATACTTTTAGGGAAGTCGTTAAAATGTTTGAATATATATTAACATATTACAAAAATATTATACTTCACCTAAAGCCGAATGTGTATCTGTAACATATCGAAAAATTTACAAAGGTTTCTTTGTATAGTAATTTATCATCCCTTGCTAAGTTTTCTTCTTTTTCTTTACAAATATGATTTTCTAAATATATATAGATGGGGGAAGTACGTAATCTAATGGCAGCACACACCACCTTTCTTTATTTTCATTCGTTTTTTTAATCTGTCAATAATATCGTGTTTGATCCCAAGATAGGCCAATCTTTAGAAGGGTCTGGTCTCTAAACTGCGCTATATAAATAATAATTTTATTATTATTGTATTATTATAAGGAAACTAAGTCATCATTGTCATCTCCATCGCATCCACTGCTGAATATATGCGTCTCTATCAATATTGTTTCGATGAACCGCCATTGTCTCGGTAAACTGACATTTTCCAGAACGAGCAACCAGCGGTGACCGGTCCCGAGGTGCGCTGGTGCGCTGAGCACCAACGCACCTCGAGACGCTGAGCGAATATGAAATATCGCTGTCTCACGGTTTACTGTATGTCTCTGTCTGCCCTATACGAATCTGCGTTTCCGTACGGTGTGTATTGGAGATCGCTCCGGAAGTATTGGCAAACTTGGCCGGTCAACTTGAAAGGAATATTTTTTAAATTTTCACATAATTAAAAATACTCGTACTATTTGTCAGTATTCTTATACATATTTAATCTATACAAATATTTAACATTTTTGGAAGTCATGTTTGCGAATATATAATTTAATTATTGCGAATTATTTCTCCGGTTCAGCACACCAACGCACCCCTAGACCAACCGCCGCTGCAAGCAACGCCAACATTGTTATCGATCCATCTAGATGGAAGTCTTCAAACATTTCATTGGCTAATTTTAGGCCTCTAAAGCGTATAATTAATATAATTCCATATATTTTCATGTAAATATTCTTTGAACCTATAAACCATTAAACGGTATCGATAACTAAAAAAACAGGTTTAAAATTAAAGCCTACGCCACGGTGTGAGTAGCCTTCAAATCAATAGTTAGCTGAAGAGTTGATAATATCATCCAACGCGCGATTCTGGGAACGTCCACACGATAAATATGGAGCGGGACTGTGCCGGGGCTGGGGCAGGGGCAGGGCCGGCACTAGAGCCGACTGCCCAGGGCCGGTAAACATTATCTTCGCTTGCGGCCACCGCCTGAATATTTATGGTCTCCAACGCGCGGTGACGTTTAACCTTTAGGGTCAAATCTATTAACGATTTCATCTAACGAACCGACGTTTCATCGATACAACTTTATTCAAGGCTACCTCGGCGAGCCTAAGTATTGCGTTTATATTGAATTTCGCAAAATAATTTTATTTATATTTATGTATACATAGGTATTATAACACACAGCCGGTTCCAAGTCGGTGAAGGCAGAGAAAATATAGCACCCTAATTTTTTATAGTGACATATGTTTCCTCTTCTTCGTATTCCCCACCTATTCATATTGTTTCTTCTGTTTATTTTACTTCTTTTCTTTATTCCTAAATAACATAGAATTAGTGTAGGATGGATGAAGTTAAGATCAATGACGGGAGTCTATGTGATCCGAAAATGCCAGTAAAGTTAAAAGGAAAATTATACCAAACGATTGTCCGACCCGCACTCCTCTATGGCTCCGAATGTTGGACGATGTATAACTCTTACTCTAGGCAACTATAAACTGCTGAAATGCGCATGCTAAGATGGTCAACTGGTGTGTCCCTAAGAGAAAAAATAAAAAGCTCACGCATTCGTGGAAGCCTAGGTGTTACAGACATTAACAGCAAGATGGAGGAGAGGCGATTGAGATGGTATGGGCACGTTGGACGCGGAGCACCCGATCACATTGTGAACCAGCCAATCTCCATGGATCTTCCTCGAATAACAACCAGAGGAATACCAAAAAATTCATGGGTGGTGCAAAAAGATAACCTGATGCAGAGGCACGGCCTGGGGGACGTAGTCCGGGACAGAAGAGCATACAACCTGAGGACGAGGAGAGCTGACTCCAACAGTCTTCGCAGACAATGAGTTGGGATGGAGCCAGGGATAGAAGATTCCGGTTCTTGTACCATTTCTCTCAAAACTTAATTTTCTTTGATGCAACCATACTTTTATTGTTAACCAATTCCTACAAATGTTTCTACCGCCAAATGTTTCCACCGCCTGAACACACAGATCCTTAAATAATATTTTTTTAACATTTCATACTTCAATTACTTGTATATCACTCACTCCATTTCTTTGGTCTTTCTTTATCCCACTTTATAATTAAATTGATGCTATACACTTCCCTTTTAAGGCTTTTTTATTTTTTTCTTACACATTCTCAAACAAACTTGGTACTCTTTTAACCTTTTCTCTCCGGTGCTAAAAAAATTGCGCGTTCCGGTGCTGCGTATTAAATACACACGTAAAACAAGCGATTTAAAATCGGAAAAGTAAAAATATTCATAGCCAATCGTTTAAATTAATTAACTTTGAAGTCAAAAGTGATAATAATTGAAACCTAATTGCTGAAAACATGAAAAAACATCGGCCGATGTTCACAAAACGGATGCAGAGACCACCTCGTATGAATGCCCGCAACACAAACACTGTGTGTGTTATACCTCGAAGGAAGAAACAACTGCGAACTGAGATTCTATTTCTTGCGTTCCCATATACCGAAGTAGAGTTAGAGGGAGACGTAAATAGCGTCGCTTCCTCACCCATAGCAGTTTTTTAGAATGAATATACCTACGTCACACACTGGCACACGTTTGATTGTATTCGTGAATTTATTCCCAATTTTCACAAGATATCTCTGATGTGGCCGATAAGTGCTAGTTATTATTATTTTTTTTTTAATCAATGCGTAAATGTATTGCGGAGGAATACCTAAAATCTGAACCCAGTATTTATAGAGATATTAAAGTTTTTAGAAGCAATGTGTACTAGTTACACATCACAGGACAGGAAGGGTTAGTAGTATTTAACACATTAGCCTAAACTCCATTTAATTCTGCATTCCATCAAATACGAATATTGTTACCTCATATTTCTTCTAAGTCTACAATTTTCTACAGTATTTATATTTAAAGTATTTATTATATAAATAAATTATTGAATATATGAAGGAAGGCTTCATTTAAACACTTACATGATAAATAAGTGGATGATTTAGACATGCTTACAAATTAGAATCGATATGACCAATAAAAAAACCGATGTGAAGGCTAACAGTAGACTAGTTGATGTATGTTTACAAAAAAAAAGAAAAAAGGATTAGTACGTTATTTTAACTTTAGGAATAGATTTATGGGTAACTCTTCACAGTTATGAACAGTATTTTCTTTTCTATTTATTAAAAATATGTATTCATGATCAAATATCAAACTTTTTAACAATTTTTCGGTATCGTTATTTTTGTCGCTAATTTTAAATGTTTTAAAAGCAGACTTAAATACTTAATTGCTTCAAAAAGTAAATAATTTTAAAATTTATGTTATCGGCGTATCCTTTAGGGTTATTCAAGTACATAAAATTCTAAATATTTTCATATACGAGGCATATCCAGAAAATAAGTGTACTGAATTTTTTAAGGTTACAATTTTTTTTATTTAAACAAAAAAATTACGTGGTTACCGTAGTACATATGTATGCTATTATTCGACATAGTCGCCATTCCTCTCAATGCAGGTGGTGAAGCGGGGTATCAACTTTTTGATGCCTTCCTCGAAGTAGTTTCCCGCCAACCCCTCCGTCCACTTCTCCACCTCCTCCTTTACCTTCTCGTCGGTTGAAAACCTTTTTCCACCCATGTGCAGCTTCAGGGAGGTAAAGAGATAGTAATCTGAAGGTGCTAGGTCAGGGGAATGCGCGGGATGGTTCAGGACATCCCATTTAAACGAGGCGAGCAGTTCCTTCGTGACATTGGCCGTGTGTGGTCTGGCATTGTCATGCAGCAGGCAGACTCCCTTTGTCAGCATGCCTCTCCTCTTGTTCTGAATCGCCCTCCGCAATTTTTTCAGGGTCTCACAGTATCTTGCAGAGTTGATGGTCTCCCCTTGAGGCATATATTCAATTAAAATTATGCTTTGACAGTCCCAAAACACGGATGCCATGATTTTCTTGGCTGAAATTGTGGTTTTGAACTTTTTGGCGGAGGGGGAAGAGGTGTGACGCCACTGTTGAGACTGCCTTTTGGTTTCAGGCGTGTAGTGTGCAACCCAAGTTTCATTTCCAGTAACGATGGAGCGGAGAAATTCATCTCCATGGAGTTTGCAGCGCCTCAAAAAATCTTGCCTTTTTACAAAATTTCGCACTTGGCGGGAGATTGGGTTGACATTTTTCACGAAACGTGTTGTCGCGTCGACACTTCTCAACATACTGACCTCAAACCGGTCTCGTTACGGAGGGGAAGGGTCAGGCTACACGGAAATGTAGCCAACATGTCGAAAATAAAATCCATCCGGTCGTGAGAGCCTCAGTATACTTACTTTCTGGATACGCCTTGTATTATAATTAAGTATCGTTCATAGTATGATTGTATCTACGTATTTATTTTAAGTACCTTAAGACGAATGAAATAATAATTTTCATTTTGTTTTGAAATGTTTCCAACAAAATAATGCAAATTTTTCTAGAGGAACGGTCGCGTACCTACAGGGTACCATAAAACGGGGAAAATTATTTCCTTTCGTTCAATAGAAATTTACTTTATTTCTGCGGGCAGTGCAGGAATTGATTATATATCTTCAAAAATAAAATACCTACTTATTTTTCCAATAACAATTGAAAAAATAAAAAAAAAACAAATCCAGTTGAAATAACATTTGTTCACAAAGAAGATAAGATACTTGTAATTATTTTAAATCATAGTTTTCACATTTCATCAGAAAAATATGATACATGGCCATATCTATGGAAGAACTTAATATTTAATATTTCCAAAAAGCTAATATGTAATACTTATGATTGTTGATACACGTTTTGAACAAGGGGTGGAATTCAAATATGTATGAGTCAATCTGCTTAGCTTCAATAAATCCCACAAACTGCTCAGTTTCAATAATCACCACATTCTGCTCAGCTTCAATAATCCTCGCAATCGGCTCAGCTTCAATAATCACCACATTCTGCTCAGCTTCAATAATCCCCACATTCTGCTCAGCTTCAATAATCCCCACGAAGAAATAAGTAAATAAATTCGCTGCTGCCTTGGGATGTCTAAAATATGTGGTTTGGAAGAAAAAATACATGAAAATAGGTAGTTACGTACAAATGTATAAAGCATGTGGGACACCACTCATGATTTATGGAATATAGTCTAGGGTGAATTAGAAAAATAAAAATAATGCTCAGCACAAATTAAAAAAAAACCCTAAAAGGCATTGAAGGTAAAATAGTTGAAGATAGAGTTAAACTCTTTTGTGTTAGCAAAATATATGGCGTAGAAAATATTTTGAAATGAGGCAATAATCGCAGCAGACATTGGCAAATCCATGGGTGGATATCAAAAGAGGAGCTACGTGGTAATGAGTTGAAATATCCGTTGGCAGTTGTGCC
Organism: Odontocerum albicorne; assembly: GCA_949825065.1. Taxonomy (NCBI): domain Eukaryota; kingdom Metazoa; phylum Arthropoda; class Insecta; order Trichoptera; family Odontoceridae; genus Odontocerum; species Odontocerum albicorne. The sequence goes on along the minus strand of OX463842.1, from coordinate 1,078,144 downwards.
CCAGGAAGACTTCCAAGAAGACAGAATAATAGCTGGGAGTCACCATATTAACAGACGCAGTCCTGATGATATCACACTAGAGGTCTAATTTAAGAGAAAGAAGACAAAGCTACACTTATTTAAACTTAACTATAAAAAAAATAATAACGAAAGGATCTCAACTCGTATAATGGTCACCATCGACGTTTTTGTTACTCGCTACATAAAATAAATGCGGTGCCTTTAAAATGACATCGAGCTATTTGGTTTTATGATGTTAGAGTATTTTAAGAACAAACGAGGTGTGAAGTAAAGCTATGGAAGGAAAGTCACCGTAAATTAGCATATTCATGCATGACACGAGACACGAACCGACCCTGGCCCTTGGGCATGGAAAGCGCTGGTATTAAGGCAAATTAACGTGACATTCATGAGAACTTCTCATTTGTAAAACCTTTTTTGGTCGAAATATTTTCTGGAAATTGTAAATAGTGATATTGTTTTAGGCAAGAACAGACTTTTTCTCTTCATTTCACTGTGATTTTTGGGAAAAGTCGGGTTCCTATACAAAGCAATCATCGTACGCTCATAAAAAATAGATTAAGTCATGCAGAATGATGAAAACGCTGTCTTGAGGGCGAGTTCTTCCATAGCTGGAACTGAAGTGTGAACAACATGACAAACTGACAAATGACCAGACACTACATACATATAGGAATAAAATATGCAATTGTTTTTTTAGTATCATGTGAACATATGAGAGCAAAGTTGTCGTTGATAAAATTATGTAGGAAATCACTTTGGTTCTACAAAAACTTAATTATGTAGCGTACAGTTGCTGCTGCGACACCTTTAAGTCAATTCAAGTTTATTATTTTTAAAGTAGAATAATGCATTAAATTAATTTTCCTCTCATAAAGCAAAAGATCACTTGTGATCTTCTTCTTCCTAGTGTCCTGTCAGGTCTCCCCGTTGAATATCACCTGAGAGTAGGCATCTTTGTCCCCAGCAGCCCGAAAAAGATCACCAATTCTCCCTCTACCAGTCCAATCACGTATATTGCGGAGCCAGGAGATTTGCTTCCTGCCAACATCTCTTCGGCCTTCTTTTTTGCCTTAGATGATCAGGTGCAGTAATTTGTACTTTGGTCCTCTAAGTACATGACCCAAATAGGACACTTTTTGAAATTTAATATTAGTCAGTAACTCTCCATCAACTTTGGCTCTTTGAAGAACCCTTGTGTTGCTGACTATATCCGTCCAGGGTATCCGTAGCATTCTCCAATGCATCCACATTTCGAATGGTTCCAGTCAGTTCATACTACCAACTTGTGATCTTAACAATGTTAAAAGTTGTAATCTTTCTGCATCATACCATTTAAACACATACTTATTGTTAGGATTGTGAATTTACAAAATTTTATATGTAACATGTCAAAGATTATGAAAACCTAAAAAAACTTTAGGACATATCAGAAATATTGTATTATATTTTTATTGCGTATAATACAACCTGACAGGTGTATTGCCTTGTTTCAATCTCTATAAGCCAACAAGGAAACAAGGTTTTCAATGAAATACTGACAAATACTTTTGAGGAAAATTGGATACCAACAGTAATTGAACCCGCAAACCCTAGGCTGGGAGACTGACGGCGTACCAACTAGGCCACGATAGTTGTAAGTTAATAGATTGAGAAAATATCAAATATCTTTAATCTATATCTTGTTATGAGTCTTATTTTTAGACGTTCAGTGTACAGTGCTCAACAGATCCAAAATAAGTTTCACTTTCAGACCATCGTAGCTACCTTAAATTTATTCGAAAGTCATTGTCAGATTGATATATGTATTCTTTGCAGCGATTTGAAAATAATTATATTTTGGAAGCAAAGTACTCGTACAACAGAGCCTTCAAGTTATACGATTTCTGATCCATGGGGTCAACTGTATTTTAACTCGTCAACATATATCACATTAGTTTTATAAATGTGTCAAAAAGCCTCGCCGGAAGACAATCATGGAAAATATACAGTATTCCACACGTTGATTTGATAAAAAAAATATTATTTCATCATCACTTTGCCCGTTTTTATTTTGGGTTTAATTTCTCTTGATCTGACTTTGCTTTCTTTAAACCGCTGCTGAAAAAAATCATTTCGAGATTTCTTTAACTATAACTTTTAGAAGTAATTATTTTATCTAGATTTCTCTTCAAAGATAACATATTAAACTGCAGCAGGTTAAACCTACTGATAATCTTCAAACTTTATCTCATTTGCATTGAAAACTTGGATTTGACATATGTGCTTGCTGCACTTTGACAGCTTTCATACAATAATCCAGTATATACATTCGTCTTCCATAACAAGGGATAGATAACATATAGTATAATATCTATAGAACAAATATTCGATTCGATACCTTATAGAGAGAGTTCATCACACGATAGTGGGCCAGGTACTTCAACATACATGGTTTCAATTTTAATTTAAAACCTAATTTTAGGTGTGGACTAAAAAAATCTGATGTCCTTGCTGCTGAGCTCACCTTCTATTGGCGAAGGTGTATGTCGACTGGCAGGATATTATTAGATGAGCTCAGACCTTTGGATAGCATCTTTTCAATATAGTTTCTATTCCATTGCCTTTAAGTATATGATATATGTAATTTCAGGATATATATGCACTACGACGCTAACAATAAACCTATATAAGAGTATGTTTATTTTCAGTGAATTATTTCGTTAATTCATAAACAAAACACCCTTGATGTGATATTTATGTATAAAAAAGCGCTATTCAGGATTTTTTTCGACAGTTTTATCAAATAAACACATAATTTTTTTTCAAATATAAAACCCTAATCATTTACGATCCCAAATTGTCGGTTTCTTTGATATTTTCCCTTTGTATAGGTATATGAAACACTTGGAGCGCTTACAAATGAAGCGAAGCGTAAACTGAACGAGTATCAGCTCTGAAGGTAATTATAAAAGAGTTCCTTTGGAATTAGCATACCGCCACGCACGGCACGGGCCCAGGCCTAGAGTAGAGCGCGGGGCCTCTTCGCCCCAGCGCTCTGGCACCCCAGAGCCCTTGCACCCCTGGGGCGGGGCCTGGCCGGATATACGAAACCATCGTTAACTTTATTTGAATCGCTTTCTCCTGCATGTATACAGGATCGACGCTAGGGTAGTAACTTGTCGTATCAGAAAGATACAACTATGTGGTAAAAGTTAAAACTATAAATGTTTTTTTTTTAACCAAATACGAGTATAAAAGTTTAAACGTTTTTTTAAACTTTTATACTCGTTTTTTTTAACTTTTATAAAAGTTTAAACGTTTTTTTTAACTTTTATACTCGTTATGAAATATGCTGAATTTATAAATTATGCTGAATTTATTCAGGTGGTTAAAAAGTATATACATCTATCCTTCATGTCTACCCCTACAGGCAAACAGAAAGATGGAATATGTTTTGAGTTATACAAGATTTTATAAATGATTGTGTGCATATTAGAATCCTTTTTGCAAGATCTCATTTTAAGCACGACGCGAATTATTTTAATATTCAATACGAACATATTATTAAGGGCTAAAATTGTCTTAAAAAGGTTCTCTCACAGGATTTGTCCTAAAATAAAAACGTGATTTAAATAACGAAAAAAAACATGTTACATACAGAATATTATTTTCAAATATTAAATTTTATATTTGAAGTAAATATATGAAAATCATACAAAAATCTTTTCTGACACCTCTGTAGTTAGCTGCCGGCGTGCGAAGCACACAGTGACCACGCGTAAGGGATAGCCCTGCACGTAAATTGTTAACGAAGGAAAGTCGGCGATGAGGCCGCAGATAGGGCGATTGATTTGTGGTGAACATTTACGGCATTATTTGTTTGTTTTCCGCTTCCATTTCGGAAGGCTGACCCATTTGTCAGACATTAAAATTTAAATAAAACTTTCAGCTCAGCAACGGATAACATTATTTTTAAAGCCCGGAGAAACGCATTCTGAACCTCTGCATAATGTGTCACATTTCCTTGGTTTTCTAAAGGTATTTAACTAACTCATATCGAACTTCTCACTGTGTGTAATAATAATATGCGATATTCGTACTGAAGGTTTTAAAAGGAAGTTTTAAGTATCCCGCGATACTAGAAGCACCTCGTTTATATATTCCCGATAAATATAGCCGCGTAAGAAACCATCCCCTGTTTTATAAGCCAGCTTTCACTGTTTAATACGGTTAAGAGTATCACGATTAAACACTCAGTCACGCGTGGTATAGAGATATTGAACCAACTGAGTGACACTGTGGATATATTCTCAGTACCGTCTTGCAGTATCAGAAGAATCCTGCCTGATATTTTTCCTAAAACATAAATCAGCTAGTAGCAGAGTCTTTTTGTGTTACAGGAGAAATCCGTGCTAAGTGGTTAATAACAACAAAAAAATCCAAAATTAATATATTATTTATAGTTAAGGCATTAACATTGTGGAGGTTTAAAGACATCGTAATTTGTTTTATCAAACACTATTTATTCCCCTTTTTGTAACGGTATAACCCTGCCGGTTTCAAGGCTTTCACCTTATCATCAGGGGAGCGCAAACAAGTCTTGTTAATAAAGTATTATATTATTTATAGTTAAGGCATTAACATTGTGGAGGTTTAATAACATTTTATTTTGTTTTATCAAACACTGTTTATTCCACTTTTTATAACGGTATAATCCTATCGGTTTCAAGACATTGTGCTCCCCTAATTATGAGGGGAAAGCCTTGAAACCGGTAGGGTTATACCGTTACAAAAAGTGGAATAAACAGTGTTTGATAAAATAAATTACAATGTCCAAAATTAATATTACATTTTTGATGAAATCAGGGTCTAACTTGCAAGACGCTGGTCTTCCACCCGTGGTTTCCATGTTCGATTCTCTATGGTTTCCATGTTCGATGGTTCTCAAAGATAATGAATACAATAGTCTCGGTCTGGTTAATTCGAGTTCGACATCGTCAGAAAATAATCCTCGCACGCGCTCGACATTAACAAGTATTGTTGCTTGCCCATGAACTGGAAGATTTGAACTATGCGCTGCATTGAATCTGGGCTTGTGTATATGTGCATTTATATTTTTTTAATTGTCATACACATTTATTAAATGCATAATAGTTATAAGCGCTCAAGTTTATGATGGAGTAAGGGCGCTTTTCAGGAGAATTAAATTTATAACCGAGCTATATAATTTGTTCATTATTTTTAACTGCATGTTTACCATAATTTTGTCTTCCCTTGCTATTTTTTTTTCTGTAGTTTTCTTACTTTATGTTTTACTGAACATTCACAGATTCAGAGACAAACCTTATCTTATGATCGCAACCACTACCTTAATTTTCTTACACTTCAATAATAAATATTTATATATTGTTTATAGTTAAAGCATTAACATTGTGAAGGTTTAATCACGTTGTAATTTGTTTTATCAAACTCTGTTTATTAAATTTTTTGTAACGGTATAGCATTACCAGTTTTAAGGCTTTCACCTCATCATGAGGGGAGCACAAACAAGACTGAATTTTATTCGAATTGGTACCGACATACATGCTTTTAACGGTAAACATTCCGTCTGGGGACTATGGGTGGAGAGAGGGAGGAGACAGCCTCTGCGAGCAGTGGCGAGATTCTTGGAATATATGTTTTTGCCAGATATTCACCCCAACAAAATGTTTCAAAAAGTGGAATAAACAGTGTTTGATCAAAAAAATTACGACAAAATTAATATTTGTTTTGTATGTTTATGTTTTTCTTTACATCTTTGCAGTCAAGGGGATGTTCCTAATCTAATGGCCGCAGCCTCTATCTTTTTTTTAAAACACTTTAATTATCCTAAAACTTATAATATTTTTAATCGGTCAATAATAGTGGGTTCGATTCCACAATTGCATGGCCTTTGAGGAGAGTTTATCTCTAAACGGCTTATATAAATTGTCCTTTTATTATTTTTATTATTGAAGGTGTAATAATCTCGCGAGTAATTCACCTTTTTTGACCTGATTACAAATGAGAATAAGAAGGCAATGCAGAGCAAGTGCAATAGGGAATGCACATTGCGGGTGGGTCGGGAATGGAGGCGGGAGTACAGTACACAATTACGGCAAGTCGCTCTCGAGTCGCTCCGCTCTCTGTCTGGCCCAGATACACGGCGTCTATTTAATTGCGATCCCCGAAAGTTTTGCTAATGATGTTTCGACTGCAGCGGCACTCACCTCTTCAGGGCGAGGCTGCATCTCGACAGGCAGTGGATGCCGGTGAACGGTGGCAACTTGTGCCGAGTACAACGTTCAAAATGCTTAGGTGGATGCAACTTACGAGTAGGTCGAGTTAGTTTAAATTTATTGAAGTTTCACAAAATAGTGTGCCTTTGTATCTTTCTTTTGAAATTTTTGAGGCAAATACGGTGAACATCGCTTTCACCATATTTTTTTCATAGATCGTTGAAATGCTGTGAAAAGATAACTAAACGTATACGGTGTTTACCTGAAAGAATTTTTTTTATATTAATCTTTTGAAGTCTCAAATAATTTATGTTGTGATCCATGAATGTGTAAAAATGATTTAATATCCAAATATTTATTACAAAGATTTTTTTAATATAATTATTTCATAGTCGGGATCCTATCTTTCAGTTAAATATTATACACTTAAAAATGTCACGAAAATTAGATGAAACACCTAAGACACCTTGTTGGTAAGGCGATTGACTTCCACCCGAAGGTTTTGTATCCGATTCCCAATGATACCCATAAAAGAGACTATAAATCTTGGAAAATGGTTCATCTAGTATTTAAAATATATGCGATGATGAATCGCAATTCCCGAGCCTACTTCAGAGGTTTAAACCCCGAAGGCTGGATTAGTGGGGCCGGAGATGTTGTCATTCTTCCACCATCTTCAATATCTCTAAATAACCATGCCAATAAATTCATGAAAATCAGAATTAAATTAATTTTATTGTAATATTCTGAGTTTTAAATATTTTTTAATGTACAAATTTTCATTGACCTTTCGAAACAATATTTACTATAAAAAAACAAACAAGCAATAAATAAAGATGTCATGGATATAACCCAATTATAATTCCCAAAATTTGTATTGTATAAAATATCCCTTTAATATAATATTTTTTTATTGAAAAGCATAATTCATGATAATGTGTAATTAGATCTTATGACAGAGGTTTGTGACTAAACAACGGATTAGACAAATTGATACGATTTGGACATATACCAAAAATAAGTTTGTATTTGTAATTTTACTTTTTCAATCTTAGATTCGATATTTTTTTTCAAATATCTTTAGTTAAGATGCCGAATTATTTTATTCGGACGGCTTAGTGATAGAGTAAAATAATCGACTAGCCACACACAGTTTCCGGTTGGTTCAATGGATAATATCCATATGAGAAACTAAATTATTGGCAAACAGTAGACATTTTATACATGCAATCCTTCGGGTATTCTTTCAGTTGATACATTTTACATCTTCTTATTATATCCATATTTAAAACGAGCAGTTGTGGGGACATATGATAATCCTCTCGTAGACCGGTTCGTGCCAGAAATTCATGTATTTTTGTTATTCACATATATCGTTTTTTTGAAGCCACATATTTAATTTTTATTACCGTTTATTTTGGCGATTCATTTAAAATAAATTTCAAGTTTTTAAACGACAGGAATGGTAAGCTTATTATAACTTTTTCTTCTTGGCTTATTCTCGTAAAAATATTTGAATGTTATCATGGTTCACCAGAAAAGTAAAATGTTATGTTTTTTTGCGCTATTAAAACGACAATGCTTTAATTTCTTCTTAATTAATAAATAGACCATAAAATAACGTTCAATATTGTTATTTTCATAAGTATTTTTACCTTTTTTTTTAAATGAAAGAAATTTTAATCTAGTTTTTGTCACTAATATGTACATATATAATAGTATGCCTTAAAATAAACATTTATTTGAATTCAATAAAATAATTTAAAATAATAATAATCTACAAGTTTTGTATGAAACCGATACCCTTAAAGGTTTTATCAAAGTAATACATCCTTTTTTCAAATGAATTCTGAATTCCTACAAGAAATTGGAAGACAGTGTAAAAAAATAAACATGTTTAAAGTAAAAGTCGCCACAAAACTCACATCGTTCGACTTCACCGCCAAAAGTTATCCACTGCTCCCCCACCATGGGCATATCAGACTGTACCCCCACCTAAAACATAACGTTTCTCTATCTCGTTCTCTCATTCCAGACAAAAACTTTTAAACGCCGAATGCAAGTCCGTACACTGATGCAGCACGTATCAAATACTTGAACACCAAAAAGAGAAAAACGAAGCTTCAGTAATAGCGAGTAAAGAATAAATTAGTTTGATCACTTGATGTCGAGTTACGGCGTAGCGGTTCGTAGCGTGCGAGAGCTACGGCGTAGACACGTTAGTTCTACGGCGCTACGGCCGGCTTGCCTGGTGGCTGGTGGCTGGTGGCTGGCGGCTCGCGGCTCGGCGCTCAGTAGTATGAACGCATACTGCCGGGCGGACGGGCTCCGCGCGCGCCCGCCGAACCAAGCTGTCGCGGCCGAAAAGTTCGCGTAGCGTGCAAAGTTTTGTTTCATTAATCGTAATTAATTATAAAATTTATTTATGAAAACTAAATAAGTAGTGCTCGTATAATATTTATATTAATTATAATTTAATCACTTAGAAAAATATAATCATAATTTATACTATATTTAGTTTATTTTAAAAAATGGATTAAACAATTTTTTTTTTCTAATTCATCGTGTAATTTAATAAACTTTTTTTTTAAATTTAAATGATTTCGATATATGTATTGGATATCTGCCAGCAATAATATCATGAATGAGACACACATTTTTAATTGACAATACATTTAAAAGGCATTTTTAAAAGCTGTAATTTAATATACAACTGAATAATTCGTTGAATTTATAAAACATGTTATTTTTAAAATAACTTTTGAAAGTTAGCGGAACAAAAATAGCAAACATTTTTTTAGTAATAATTAAAAAAACTTTAAACATATTTTTTTAAATGTTCATTTTTAAAAAGCAAATTCACACAAAATCAATAAAATTTTACTTTTCACGAACGGAATAAACGAATACTTTCATCATTTTATTCGAGTATTTTTTTAATAGAAATATCAGCTGTTTGCCAAAAATAATACGTTTTCGGGAAAATACTAATGAACTATCAAAAACTTGAATATTCTGTTTTTTTTTTAGAGAAAACATAAGCAAAACTTACAATTGTCGTTTTTTTAAATACGTTATATTTCAGAAAAAAATATGTAGCTTTCAAAACATGCTTTTTTATTTTATTTTAAAAACAAAACTAAAGAAATGGCTGCTATAATAAATTTTATGGTTCAATGCTGTTCACGTTACATTATTTATTTTCTCCTCCATAGTAATATTTAACGAGAAAAAAAGTAATTAAAAAAATTCTCTAGTATGTTATATGAAAATTATTAAAGCAATTTTTAATTTCCCTTCATTATTTTAATTAATAAGATCCGTGAAGGATGTTTGATGATATTTTTTGTTTTCAAATATGAATTTTATTATATTTGACTTCTGAGAAAAACAATACAAATTTGCAAAGGATAAGAATAATCATTAACCTTTAAGGACAATTTCGAACGAAAAACAAAAACAGAAATTAATTAATTTTTTTAAAACACGTTCCATTCTTTAATTTTAATTATCAAGCAATTATTTTTGTTTTTATGTTTAAAGCATATAAAAATAATGAATCATTATATTACGTGCAATATCGCAGCAATATAAATTGATCTCAACGTTTTATATTTCTTATATTTAAATAAATAACTTTGTTATTTCACTGATTATCTTAATCCCTGGGACACGTCTTATTTCAAGATTCTTTTGAGGGGTAATTTGAAGTTCCGCAATCTTAAAGCCTTCATCTTTGTAAAGGTTTGAAAACATCATTATTATGAAATGAAATCCTATGCACTTCTACGTGATAATAAAATAACTTATGTATTAACAATTTTTAAACTATTATTCAAACTAAATATTTCAACACAAAACGGCATTCATACAATTATTGTACAGAAATTACAAATTAACAAAAAAAAGCTACCAAATAAAAGTTATATTCATATGATTGTTGTTTATACACGTAAATGTCGTATCTCATTAAATTATAAATAAGTATTAATTGAGTTTTTAAATATTGTATTAATTGAGTTTTTAAATATTATATCAATAAAAAATATTAATTTGGTATCTTTATTGATTATGGAACACATATTATATAACAATACTTTTGATTTTATATAAAATAATATGAGTATATAGATTTTAATATATGTGTATGTCCAAACAAAAAGAAATCGTTCAACATTCCAAGTTTTATTCAATTATGACCTTTGAAAATCGTTTCTTAAATAAATGAAGGGGTGAGCCAGAATATCCGGTAATAGCCTAAAATATTAATAAGAGTGAAGGAGGTGGGAATGATCCGGTCCCCGGCGCGGTGCACGAGTGCATATTGCATGAGGCCAGAGTGCATCGGGAACGGACAGGGAAGTGCAATTAGCCCGGACAGGTTGCCCGTCTCTCACTTTGCATTGTGGATATTCCTATTTTTATTTTCTTACCTATTTTGGTGCTCGATTCATTGCTATTATTTGATTCCGTTTGAATGCATTTATCAAAATATTGATGAGTAGACCAAATGTTTCGGATGTTATACAAGTTTGAGCTTTTTTAGAACAAAAAAGGCTTTAAACTTTATAAAGATTTGTTAATTTTAGTAACAACGTCGTTTTGAATTATGTGAAATGTTTGAAATACGAGTATATTGATTTATTTGGTTACTTTATATTTGAAAAAAAAAAACTACAGAAATAAATATACCAAGTTACTTTAATATCATACGACTCAATTTTTGCTCTGTTACCAGATTTATTCAGAAAGCAGCTCGATAAAGTTGCTTCAATTTTATAAAATAATGGAACCATAATTTGAAAAATGTCATTTTCGTTTAAATGTTAATTATATAATTTATTTTTACTTTACGTAAATAAATTATGAAATAAAAAGTCAAGGTCTTAGAGCTCATTAACGGTCAATATAAAAATTAAAAAATCAACTTATTGCAGATAAATTAAAAAAAAAAAATTGAATGTTCGGAATAATTCGAAATTGTATGTGCCGTATTTCGTACATTGTAAAAGCAATGATAAAATCAAAGTGATTCATGTAAATAAAATATTGAACAATAATATCGAAATCATAATTGTCAAAAGGTAATTTAAATAACAAAAATTCATTTGAAACGAACTTTTAAATTTAGCATTTAAACATATTATTTGCTCTTAAAAGAACAACAGCGTTAAATATGTACTTAAATTCTGAGACAAGTTCACAGTTGTCGGTGCTTAAGAGAATATTCCGATTGTTCGGATTAAATTGATGCACTATCACACAGCTATTGCGAATAATTAGCATATTAATCAGCCCCTCTAAGTGTCGTATTACAAGTCTTGTTTTACTGGGATATAAATCATATCGCATGTTCAAACCGCTATTTGATAGCGTGAATAACAAAATACGCCTAGGTGCTAAGTAATTTGTTTTAATAAATCGTCTATTGATTTTAGACAAAAAAATTACTTTATCACGTAGGGTAAAATTTTAAGGCATTTAATATTTTTGAAAAGTGAATACATTCGTATGTCTTCTTGCGACGGGAACATTTAATCTTACCTAGAACATATCAAAATGGTACTGTAAAATTTTCTTTAAAATGGTAATTATTTGTTGACTAACCATCCTTGAGACTTTGAAAACTTAGTTTTGAATTTGTGAGCAAAAAATATATTTGAATTTACAAGCAATTTTTATTTTAAACGTAAACTTGTATTCCGAAAATAAACTTTCGATAGTTTAAATTTTTTAAACCACGTTTTTATTCATAATAAACAGTTATTGTAAAACAATAAATTGAACACTTTAAAATACACACAAATTTAAATAAAAAAATGTGTAGTAGGAATTCTTATTGTCTTTTTCTAAATAAAACTTAACAATAGTAATAGTACTAACATAAGCATCAGTTTATCTTTTCCACGTGTTAATCTATCAGAAAAATTATTAAAACTAATGAATTTAACCTTTTTCAGTAAAAATTATTTAACTTCAAGATTGAAAACAGTTTTAAATAGATTCAATATATTTGTATTAATAAAAGTGAAATTTATTAAAAAAAAACTATTAATACTGCTGCGAAATTCTTTGATAAATTTGGTAATAGTTGACTTTTTTTGTATAAAGTACAACCTGATAAGCTAATTGAAATGTGGCGATCTCTTTCAGCCAACCAGAAAGATGTTAAAGAGGGGAGTGAAGTGAAAATCAGATTAGTATGATTTAAAAAAATATCTGGGTTCCAACAAGAATTAAATCTGCAGCCTATCGGTTGGAAAGCAAACGTCTTATAAACCAGGACACTAATTTTGTAAAGGAATATACTCGTAGTTATTCAGATCAATTTTCAATATAATGTTTATGTCTAAGGTTTTATATATTCGAAAATGTCTACGAATGAATATATTCATAAACCAAAATACACCTTTTTTTTATTGGCGGTATTGATATTCAGGATTTTCAACAGTACAATGGTAAATGTATTTGAATTTAACAAACAGTAAAAAACACCAACAAATAAAAAAAAAGTAAGCGATTCCTCTACAAAACAAATAAAATATTGATGTCGCCATGAATTTAAATTAAATTTCCCGTTTCATGGCGTACAGCCCGTTCACGAACGCACTTTTGCATAAAATCGTCAAAAAAAATATGGCAAATTGAAATTTGATCCCGTCGACGTAATGTGGTTGGTTCGGCATGGCTGCCAGTTGCCAATTTGTCACGTTGTATTAATATTCATGGAATGTAAGCTCGGCCTCATCATTACAAATTGATGCTTGCCGCAGCACGACAGACACAAGCATTAATCTTTTGGCTAAACACCATGAGCCCGCCCTCTCGATTTAATTACACCATTCTATATTGTTTCAACACAAAATGATAAATCTGGAAAGTGACACGTACCCCCGAAAAAAAAATCACTTACCATCGATAATATAACATATTTTTCTGAAATAAATTTCAATAGTTCTTAATTTTTGTAATCTCTATACGTTCATCAGGAATGCAGGGATAACATAAAAAAAAACTCCGTCCAGGTTGGTTCACAGCCTTGCACTTCATATATTTTAAAGCCAGCTCCTAGACGATCATTGGCTGTTTTATTAATTTATTATAAGGTGACTAACCCGACGGCCGTAAGACCTGTGGGAAACCATAAGGACTACGCATACTAGAGTCTTGTTTGCAAATATTTACCTCTTAAAGGCTATCGAAAAACACTTTCTTAAAACATAGAGGTTGCAGTGTCCCTAACTAGAGTTAATCAAATATTACATCGAAATTTATCTCTAATAATTATGTAATCAGTAAAACGTTCTAATAACATACGTGTACTAACTAGCTCTTTTCCGTTTTTTTTTTAAATATTAGACATTCCGACATAAAGCCGTGTCAAAATAAAAATAAATTAAATATTTCCTTTGCAATTAACTTACAACTTGGCGTTATTCTTTCACCAAAGATAATATTTTTAACAAAGGTCGGCTTCAGCTTTGTAGAAGTCCATATAAGAACATTTAACACCCCTTAAAATATTTTTCCTTTTACACAATCACACCTCTGATTTAACATGACATGAGTCTGACCTAAGTACTGCCTTCGTATCAAACCTGGATCAACTTCTTGAAGAGAACCTTTAGATAAGAGATAGAAAATATATGTAGCGGGGATTAATGTAATTATTGGAATAACAAAACAATTTATGTTTTATAATTTTTTTTTGTTAGTAATGTCATTGTTTGAAAGCTACATTAAATTAAATGTAAAATTGTGTTGGATCTTATTGTTTCAACTTAAGTTAAAAAAAACAATGACAAATACTGCACTGCAAAATAACATATAACTTTAACTTAAATTAAAACCAGTAGACCAGTAAACACGCTATGAATCGAACCTTCTTCTTCTTCTTTAGCCGTCTCTCTATTGCTGTGTGTAGGCCTCTTCTCAAACCTTCCACGCTTCCCTGTCTTGGGCTTTTCTCGTCCATTTTCTACCGTCAACAGGGATAATGTCAGCCCACCTCTTCTAAGGCCATCCCATCGGTCTTATCGTATCCCACGGCCTCCATTTCAGGACTCCGGGTGCGCATATTTCATTTCGTTGTCTTGCAACGTGACCTGCCCATTGCCATATCATACCAGCAACACGGTCCATTATGTCAACAACCCTAGTCCGACGCCTGATTTCTTCTTTTCTGACTTTGTCTATCACACTTATGCCCAACATTCGTCATTCCACGGACCGTTGTGCGCATTTATGAATCGAACCATGAGTGCAAAATAAAAAGGCGCGTTAACGTTCTATTGAAAAATGTGAATTGTTTAAGGGGATTGGGATAATAATGATAAAAAACTTTAAAACTTACTTTATCAGATTGAAAAAATGTTTATTGATTTTTTGCTAAATTACTTCAACACAAATTCAGTTGCCATTAATTCTTTCACTGATGCTCATATATTTAGTTTTTGAGATATTGAGTTTGGAGTTCTATATGGGGTCCAAGAAGAACGATGTCATCAGCGTCAAAAATGGGAACAAAAATAGTACTCAGGCTGTTCACTATCTTCTCATTCATGTGTATTTCTTGTCTTACTTCTAGAATAGCTTCATTCATTATTTATTTTGAGCAGTAGTCGATGAGTAAGGATACATATCGATCAAACGCCTGTTTCTATTTGCACTGATTTCTTCAGTTGTATTGTATCATATTGCACTTTCGATGTATATAATTCAACCTAGAGGTCTTCTTGTCGTGTGCAATGTCATCTAGCCAATAAGTTAAATATTTAAGAGGCCTCAAATGAAAATCAGACTAGAACCCTTTTGAAAAACGCTGGGTTCTAACGGGAATTCACGGCCCCCGGGCTGTAAAACAGACGTCTTATCTACCAGTTCACAGAGGTTATTTGTGGTTTTCTACTTTGAATGCTAATACTTGGTTCATATATATTTTTTTATATCGTTATCACAACCCCTAGACTATTTTAAAATAGGAAACATTTTATCAAACCGTAACGTTTTAAAATAATTTTACAGATTAATTGAAAAATATATGTAAGACACTTGCTTAAAAGTTAAGATGTTATAGGTTTTTTTTGTTAAATTTACAGTATAAATTTTAAAGAGCCGTTATTAATATAAAATAACTCCGCAACACAATTTTATTTAAATTTAATTCATATTCAATTAAAATAAAATAATAATTTTTTATTGCAGTTTTTAAGGTAAATACAGTGCACACCTATGAAATCCATTAAAAATCACAGTATTTAATATTTATATTGTAATGCACTGTATTATATAAATTGTCCGTTGTGTACAGTACAACCTTATGCGATTAACGCCACGTCGCCATCTCTTTCAACCAAGATATGTCAATATATCATTAATTGCGTCAGAGACCTTAACTAAAAATAAAATGAAAACCACTATTTATAAAAAAACATGGGTTCAAACCGAAATTGAACCCACAACTCCTGAGTTGGAAGAAACGTGTCTTACCAAATAGGCCACGGAGGGTGTCACATAGGCAGAACAGTGACATGAATTAATTTCATGCATACGTATAAAAAGTTTCTTTAACATAAAATGATTTATAAATTGAAATTGATGAAAGAAATAAAATTGGACAAATAAATTTAGAATAAATCAACAGTCAAAACAGATTCACGTCTAGCTGAAAGAGTAGAAATGATTAACAATATTGATATATTTTACTCAATTATTGAAACGAAATAATCGTTGCATTAGTTATTGCAGTAAAAATAAATCAAACTATTAACTTTTTATTATCTAGTTATTCCAGTGCATTGCAGAAAAGTTATCTTACACTCAAAACTTTTTAATATGCTATCTGAGCTTTTAAAGAGCTAATCAAACTTCGGTCGCATTCGATTCTATATGTTCTCTCATAACCATTTAATGATTACTTTTAGGAAGTACAACTTTTGATGGATATACCAAAATGAAGTATTAAGTTTAATTATAGAAAACGAGAAGAAAAACACTGAATAATTGAATATTCATTTAAGAGTTTAGCGTAACACTCTCGATTTATACCAATATTACCTGATACATTTATCACCACATGGCAATGTTTTCCAACCAACCAGAAACAGAATAATAGACGTCTGAATCGGGAAATATGCTATTATGCTTTTTAAAATAAATTATGTTTTAATGGAAATCGAACCCGTAATTTCCAGGCTGAAAGAAAAGCGCCTTATCAGCCAGGCTATAAAGGTCGTTTCTAAAGAAGTTTTTCAATGAATTCTTAAAGATTTTTTTCGACTTCCGCATTTTGTGGAGAAATTACATATACTTTTTATAAAAACGAACATTATTAAAAAACCATTTGTTGGCAAATGTAACTACTAGTACTAACCTTATTAAAAACAGCCTTTTTTTATATAATCAGGAACTTGAGGGTGAAGCACGAAGCTTCCATAGGTCGGTCCACAGCCCGTCACTCCACGATATTCCACGTCTGTGGATACTGTAAGATGGGTGTCCATCATTTCACCACTACATTAGAGCGTTTCTCATTTGTCAATACATAATTATTTAATTTTTTTAAGAAATGATTTTTAATGAAAATTTCAAAAATTTATGAAACAAGTTGAAAAATAATATAATGGTGAAATGTAAGAATTTCATATTGATTCTTCATATCGTTGCCACCCTCTGTGGCTGATAAGTTCAACATCTGCCTTTCCACTGAGGGTGATATGTTCAATTCTCTTTGGAAACCATTAATTTTAAAATAAGTACTAGTTTTCAAAAAGACACCTTTACAAAAAAAAACTAATTTTTAGACTGTAAACCCACCAGTTATACATACAACGTTATGTAATATACACGTATACATCAAAATATGATATTTAAAACAGTATACAAAGAAAACGGCTGCAGCTTAGGTTAAGTGTTTTTCCACATCTTTATATGTATAAAAAACAGTGTAATAAAATAGGTCTTATAAACTATATTTTTGCGTTCGCAATTCTGGAAAAACTTTAAATAGCTCGTTTAAAAGTAAAAAAAATTGCGGTAAATTTTTTTAACATTCATTTTTTTCATTTACAACTTTTTCATCGAAAAATCTTCAAATATACTTTTCGCAGACTTTTGTCTTAACGTAGGCTTGCTTTTATTTAATTTTCATTTATGTAAATTTCCCTAACCCCGATTAAACTTCGATGTTAATATAAAATGGCAGCTAAAATAAATTTATTTATCTTTGTTTCCCTTTAAATTTAACCTTAAGTTCTCAAAATTATCTCATTTTCTTCTAAAATAACATTGTTTAAGTTATTTAAACAGATGGATGATTCAGAGCGTGCTTTTCTTCGTAGTAAGAACATCTCCCACAGATTTTTTCACATGTAGAACTAACGCAAACATAATTAAGGAAGTTTACTTACTTAGCTAACTAAATATAACGTTATGGTAATTTCCTTTATTGCCCAGTAATTTCGACTCAACATCCGCTTCCGATTGCCTCCTGAAAATATACTTGATTAAAAATCCCCAAGGCAACGTGAAAACGTGGATTTTTATAATGCTACTAAGGGCTGAGAATAACAATTATTTATTCATGTCCTTGAGAAGCTTTATCTTAAATGTATTATTTTACTATTTGCTTTACAAATTTTGGTTAATGCTTTTTTAACTGAGAAATTCTAATTGAATACGAGTAACTGGTTTTATAATTTGAAATACAATGAAATATTTCCGAACAGTTTTATAAAAAAAATGTAATAAAATTCGGATTTTTCGATATCAATGGGTTTTGTTTGTTAGTGAAAGACAACATTTTGTTGATGGGAAAAATATATAAAAAATTTAGTTCTCGATATAAAATGGTAGATTCTGTGTTGATAAAATCTAACTTGACAGTTGTGGGTTCGATTGTTACGGGTACCTTAAAAAGTGTTCCAGTCTTGTTCTCACTTAAAACTTATTCAATGCCTTTCTGGTTTATTGAAAAAGATTACCGGATGCCAATAAATTCTCTGGTTTATATGTACTATACACAACGGAAGTGTAATACACTAGTGAAACAATACATTAAAGTCAATCAAACTGAAATTAGTTCCTATTTTTTTTTACGAAATAAATAAAGAAAATTGTAAACTTTATAGAAAATACCGGAAATTCAAAAGAACCATTTCATTTTCGTTGATTTTAAAAGAAATTCAGAATTCCTTTTCAGCAAACTTTAACTAATAAAAAATTTTATAATACACAACTAATATGGTAAAAAATAAAAATGGTATAATACAAAACTAATATATAAATAATAAAAAAAGACAAACAATTAAAATAACATACCTAATGATCAATTTATTTTATCCTTTAAATGTAATTAAAATTTATTTTTATATTCAACAAACATAACTTTCTCGCCAGTATTAATACAATTTTTTTATATGAATATTACTTAATGATGTGTTTTTTTTTTTCAGAAAATTTAATTTGGCATAAAACACCAATCATTAAATAAATTATTCGAATAAAGTTGTGGAAAATTTGCAAT
This sequence comes from Odontocerum albicorne, assembly GCA_949825065.1. Classification (NCBI taxonomy): domain Eukaryota; kingdom Metazoa; phylum Arthropoda; class Insecta; order Trichoptera; family Odontoceridae; genus Odontocerum; species Odontocerum albicorne. Next base: position 1,059,361 of record OX463842.1, on the reverse strand, counting down.
CAAAAGCAGTTTTTTAAACAAAATATTTGAAAACATTAATAAAATAAACGAGATAAAAGTGTTATCGTCATAAAAACACAAACTAATAATGGTGCATTCATTTTATGACAAAGGCGTCGTTTTGCCCGCTTCATAGAAACACAAACTATTCGCTGAACAATCGCAAGGCAAACAGGAATCGTTTCTCCGGAGTGTCGTGGAGGAAACCGACCTCTTGCGGCAAATACGCCAAATAGTGTTCTCGGAGGGGAAGTCCAACAGCCCCAGGAATCAGGGTCCACAAAACATGGCCCGGGAACGAGAAGAACTGAAGGGAAGTCGAACTTAACTTCTCCCGCTCTGGAGGATCTTCTACAGAGCAGGATGCACCAAGGCAGGCTGACCAGAGCTCTGGCGAGTATAGCGTAGCCTGCTAAAAGAAGTATCTGGAAGTTGCCATGTTGTGTCTGGAGGTTTTCGTCAGCGTTTCCGCTGTCTTGCTACAGCTACTCCTGCAGGCTTCCGGTGAGTTTTCACGCCAAGTTTTCTTTTATTTCTCGCTAAAACACCGTTACACATCTCGGCACTACTTTAATAGTCTGTTAACCGGAAGAAAAGATTTATTCGAGCTCAGTGAAATAGTTTTCATAAGATTTTACAAGAAGTTTTCAAGTTAACTTTGTCTCGCATTTAATGTTGCTACTGGACAATGTTTACCTTGCAATTTTCGTTTCTAGAATAAATTGACTTTTAGCGTTGTATTTTAGCTAACCTGGATAAAATAAATCACTTGAAGAAACACCTTGAATTTAAAAAAATATTTTGATTTAATTTTAAACCGAAATTAGAAAGGTGTTTAAAACTTTTTTTACAAATTTATCTTTACTCCATTTTGTAAACATTTTATGAAAATAATGTGTTATATTTCTATGTATTTAAATATTGTTATGTAATTAAACATTGTTCATCTTATTTCATCAAATATTGAGACAAGTTTCTTTCTTCGACAGAAAAAAAAACAGAAATATATTGGACTTAAGAAAAATGGATAGAAATTGGTTTAATCGATATTTAAGAAATATTTATATTTCGTATATTCCTATTAAATATTCTGATAAAAAATAATATCAACATATTTTTTTAAATAACTACATAAAGAGTAATTTGTTTGGAATTATGCAAAAGTAATATGAATGCCAATACGAAATGATGAAGTATTTACATAAATCGATTCGGAATGATAAATAGTAACATATATATCAAATTTTTAAATAAGAAAATATTTATTGCTTTATTTTAACTACACAGGTGTATTGATGTAAATTTCATTTAAAATGTTTTTATTTGTATTCCAATAAAAACAAATAAAAAATTATTTTACGAAATATAGCATCTGAAAAAGAAATTCACACGAACAAGAATAGCTTAATTTCTACAATAACCACCAAAAGTTCGTGTATAAGTTATTTTTGTAATTAAGCTTAAAACATGTTTTCTGTATTTTCAAATCCAGTGAAACAGAGTATTTACAATACAAAAAATAAATAAAGATAGGCAAGAAACAAAATAGCCTTAATTAAAAATTCAAAGGGTTTAAGGAGTAAAGGAGTAAAAACGGGAAATTTGCGACTAACCATTAGGAATTCGGATACACTTCAATATTTAATAAATCTGTTTTTGAAAAAGGATACATTTGAAAAAAAAATACACTTTTCTCGGTATAAAGGTTTTGAACTATTATAAAAAATGTATGTATAAAAAACATTTTTTTTTGCTTTGGTTCTGAATATGTAATACTCGTATAAGAAAATAAGAGAACTTGGTTAAATCAATTTTATCCACTTATATCGGTTAGAAAGTTAAACTGAATAACGTTACAAAGTTTTTTTTATTTATATTAAATAACCGTTTGAAATCTTGATATAAGTTATAAAAGGATAATTGTTACATAATGCCAGTATCTAGATGACATCACCTGAAATACGCATAATCCTATCCATGAAATCCTTAAAAAATCCAACTCTTGTTCTATATAAGCGTTGTTCCACTAAAAACAAATCTAAGTTCTTTACCACTATAAAATAAGTCTTCGACAATTACGTAAGTCTACTTGGTGAAGTTTGGTAATATTTTGTGGTATACATACATATAATATATTGAACTAAAATATATATA